>VWZG01008799.1:1272535-1365476 GCA_013396735.1 Grallaria varia | reverse complement strand
CGAAAACGAAAAAGTAAAAAGAAAAAAAAAAAAAAAAAAAAAGAAAGTTGTATGTGTATATATATAATTTACTTCTTTTTTCCCCACTGCATTTTTTTATCCACTGTATATTTGATGGGTCTGCAAACCTGACAGTGAGATCTCTACCCATTGAATTTAGGGTAAGAACATGTAAAAGCTATATGGTCTGAAGACAGACGTCTTCAGTTAGGGCTATGAGCTGGGATTCATGATCTGTAAATACCATGGCCTTGATTTCCAAAGGAAATGAAGTTTTAATCATGGACTTTCCCAGCTCCTTAGGAACTGATGAAGGCACAAGGTATTCCTTCCAGCAGCTCTGTGACTTTCCCAGGTGGATGAAGCGCCTCCCTTTTCCTTCTGGCTTACAAGAAGTCCTTTCCTTACAGGTAAGTCCCAATTTTTTCAGTCTTACTGGGATGTGGTGTTGGTCTCATCTAAACCCTCCCTGTATCGGACTGAAGCTGCTACAGTGAATACTGCCCTGTGCTCGGGGAGGCTTCACAGGGACATGAAGGAGTGGGTGAGAACTGTTATTCCAGAGGGAAATACAAGGAATGTGACATTGCTGAAGTAAGGACAGTGCAGCTGGGACCGGCTGCAGGGACTGGCCACCTTTACTGGGGAACCCTAGTTACTGGGAGGTGTTTGCTGGAAAAGGACACCTGCACCCACACCTCGTAGGGTCCAGGCTGACGTTCTCCATCTTCCAAGCAGGACAGCCAGACCATCACCCTGAGCAGAGGTGTTTCGGGCATTGGCAGGAACAGAACTGGTGGGGCATTGGGCATGTTGGCAGAATGTAAATGTTTCCAGTGGCAGATGAAAAGAGCTTGGTGGTTTTGAGGAGTGAAATTTGAGCAAATGCACTCCAACCATACAATCTATTCAGGGGTTTAAATCCCTCTGTGGATATTGGCCTATATAGAGAACCGCTGGACTGTGCTTTTACATAAGATCCTAAGTGACTTTGTAAGCCTTCAAGCACTTCCAAATCCTTCACTTTCAATAACAGTGCTCTTTGTACTAAAAATTTAGTATATAAAGCCATATCATAGTCTGAGGGTTTGAATATACCCAGAAAAGTTCCACATAATGGCATCTTAATGCCTAGACAAATGCAAAATTAATATACTGAAAATCTCTGGCAGCAGTAAAAGTAAAAGCAGTACAATTTTTTAATGTTTTGTTTGGGGGTTTTTAACAGCAAGCTCTACTTCTGAGACAGGCAGAGGAAAATCTTCTCAAGCTGTAAGCTCAGCGTCCCCAGAGTGAATAGGGTTCAATGTAGCATGGATAATTTGTTTGCTTTGCAATTATTTTCCGTCAGTGGAGACAAATTGATTTGTACAATAAAATTGACGGTCACTGCGAGGCAGCTGGCTTTCTAAACTGTAAAAGAATTTGACTAGGTTAAGTGAGTACGAAATTTTTGGAGTACTGGGATGTCCTTTCGTACTGGTAAAACTTGCAACAATTTCAGGGCTTGCCAGTGATTGCTATGTGAAATTCAATATCAGAGAATGCCAGAATAGTTATTCTTAATACCACTGTGAGCAGGACCATTGCCAGTTTATTAGTGGCCTGCTTTGAAAATTATTTCCACCAAAGCAGAAATTGAAATGCAGAAAAAGAAACTGATAGTAGAGCAGATGAACAGGTAGGAAGGAAATAGAAGTAATTGCCTCCAAATTGTCATCTTAATTATTAGGGGAAATGAGATATTAAACATGATCCAGAGTTAGGAATGCTTGGCAACAATAGAATTTCTGGCAGAGGAAAAACAAAGGCTTATCTAGAAAATAGGAGCAAGACCAGAGAGTGAGGTGTATTTGGAGAAAATGCTGGTGGTGGAAATAGAGATGAAGTTACCAATAGGTGCTGCAACTGGAATATTTGGGTGTTTGTCCAAATAAAATTATTTAAAACTCATAAAAATGAAACAGCTATTGGCATCCATTCTTTCACTTTTCTTTTTAAAAAACAAAGACACTGTTTGGACTCTCAAAAAGCCTGGCAAAACTTTATTACGTGCTTGATGAAATGCTAAGTGTGATTAGGAATGCTGTAGTACCTGGTAGCCGCCTGAAATGAGGCTTTGATTTCACTTTTCACAACACTGGACTAATCAGGACATTCTGTCATATTCAATATAAAAGTTGAATATGCCCCAGAAAGATGTTGGACCTAAAAGCTCAGTAAATTGCTCCAGTTAAATTTCACTTGGATTTTTCGAGTGTTAAACCTCATTGCAGACATCAGGATTAGATTAGCGATACTGTCAGTTTTGCAAAAGCCCAAGATCAGCACTAAGTAAAGTAGAAGTTTGTGAAGTCGGGCTAGTTTCTCTTTGCCTAAACTTAAGGGACCTGGGAAAAGGTGATACTGCAGCAGTTCAAGGGCATTTGATTGGGCTCAATACATAAACCAAACAAAGAGCTCCGAGCACCGATCAAAGTGCAGCTCTGGAGGCCAGTGGCGTGATCTTTAGGTGTGAGAAAAAAAAGTTTGGAGGAAGAAGGTCACATGTTTGAAGGTCCAGACAATCAGGCTTTGGCGTGACCTCTCTGCCTATCCGGGAGCAGCTCCCCCCCAGCTACTCATGTGAGCGGGGTTCAGAGGTTACCAATTACTTAGGGAGGCTGAGAAAGTTGTGCAGAGCTGCTCTCAGCTGCCATTACACATTAGCTTCAGGCCATTTGCAGGTAGGCCGTGGTGCTTAATGCCTCGCTGCCGCCCACTGATGTTTTTCAGCTCTCTCAGCAGTGACACACCATCTCCCTGTGCATGCCCTGCATCCCATCCTCACACGTGTGTGCATCCCATCACCGCAGCCCCGCTACACACAGCTTGGGTTAATTGCGCCACTGCTGGCCAGGGAACCTTTCTTTTGGTTTTTTTTTTTTTTTTTCATTTTTAGCTCTCTTTTTTTTTTTCTTTTTTCTCTCCGTTTTTTTTTTTCTTTCCTCTGAGTATTTCAGAGCCATTAATAGAAATGAGTGAAATGTCGTAATTGGTTCCATGTATTGAGATGATTAGAGTGATTTCTGACAACTTTTTCTTGCAAATCATAAAGTAATGCATGTGTCTGCACAAACTGCATTGCTAACAAATTAAGCTATGTTATGGTAGCAGAAGAATGCAAAACCACCTTCGATAAATCTTGCAAGTTACAGGAAAAATTCTGAGTTTTATACCAAAGCTCTTAATTGAAGAGCTTATATAAATTTCTGACTTTAGAAGCTAGAATTACCCTTAGAACTTATCTGGGGGTGGGTAGTTTGTATGAAACGTGCTCCTGGAGAAGTTCTCATGCTTTTTTCTGAATCTGCTCTCTTGGATAATGACAAACAGGATATTGAACTACCCAGGACTCTGGTTTGATCCAGTATGGAAAGTCCTATTCTTTCTGTTTCACAAATAGGATTTGGGAGTTAGGAGTTTTTGCTTTGTGGAAATCACAAAATTGAGAATTATCACACTTCCCTAATGCAAGGCATATTTTCAGTCTTAAAACGAGCCAGTTTCCTTTCAGAAGTAAGTCTGGATTTTATTACATATCCTTTAACTTTCCCTGGAAAATGAGTATGTTTCTGCTTGGAAATACTCACATTAGTGAAGAAATTTTCTAGAAAATTAAGGGAGCCACTTGGAGTTTACTGTGAAACACAAGAGCAGCCCAGCCCTAGTTCATGAATGTCCTATTTCACATATACTGTCATCATATACATTTAGAGTTGTTGGGTTTCATGTTTTGTTTGTGTTTTGTGTGGTTTGTTTTGTGTGGTTTGTTTTGTTTTTGTTTTCCTTTCCTCTTACCAGTTAATTAGCCCTGAGGGTGAAGGGTGGTATGGGTCAAACAATGTTTCACACAGTAAATATGTGGTGCTGATAACTTCTTGGAAGTCTCCTTTCCATATAGCAAATAGACAAGAACAAGGGCTACTACCTTCAATATCTGGACAGTAGAGTTGGAATCTCCTGTTCACATGGCAGGTCGTACTACATGGCATACATGTTGACATATTTGGAGAAACATTTGCTACATTCTAGGTTATTTCAAAAGCTAATCTTTTATCTGGCTTGGATACTGACACCTGTTCCCACAAAAAACCACTTATTTTTTATAGGCTTTTTCTTAATATAATTTTATTTTTCCATCCTTTAACACTTACCTTTCACTTGGCACCATGTCTGAAAAGTGTCATTCCTTGTTTGCCAGAACATACCGTTTTCATGGCTGGAAAATTTGCAGATAGACCTTTTGATATGCTTTACAACCTTATCTCATTGGAATAGACTGAGGGTTGCAGCACAGTTTCTAAGATTGATGTAAAAAAATACTGAGAATAAACTGAAAAAAGGCAATAAACTGAAACTTCAGGCAAGGCTGAAGGAAATCTTAGAGGTTGAACCTGTTCCTGCAACATGTAGCTGGATTTTTCCTGCTGGTATTAATGACATTAGACCAGATCCCAGGTTTCCAATGACCTTACTATGCAAGGACAATACGTGAAATTTGCAAGTATATCTATTATTACTAAGTAAATCAAGGACACAGCTTTTCTTTAAAAACACTAAATATTAACTGAAGTCCTGACTCTGATTCATGTCACTACAGAGACTCCTTTTAAATATACAGATAAATTACAAATGTTCCAATTTGTTCTGTTTTAGCATTTTTGTTGCCACTTACCAAATGAAGTTGAGTAGGGTAGCAATTATTTTTCATTTAACTTTTAATTTTCTACCCCAAAAAAATTCCACTATTAAGAAAACCATAACTGGATAATCTTTTGGAGAATTTAATGCTTTCTCTGTGAATTTAGTAAGAGAAGTGTTGTGTCCCAGTCCAGTGGGTAGGTTTGGTGTGAGGTAGGTTGGGTGTTGCATGGAAGAAACAACAAAATTTTCAGGAGATTCAACAAAAGTTTACTTGCAAGTTTTAGAACATTAAGGTAGAATAAGGTACCTGTGTTGCCTAAAACCGGAGAAACAATTCTCTGGACAATTTTGGGTATAGAAAGACAGAAAGCAGCTCTTTAATTGTGCTGCCTTTGGTGCACAAAATATATTGCACACTCGGCAGTATAAGCCTTTACAATTTTTATAATAAAATCTAATATCTGGGCATTATCTCATTGGTTATACCTATTCCCAAAACTGTACCTCCCATCGTCACACCCTCACCACACCTCCCCTGTTTGAGTTGGTGGTTGTGAAACAACCACTCCCTCATCCCCATACTCCTCCTCCTTGTCATCTCTGCCCTTCTAGGAATGGCTTCAAGGCTTCTGAGTACTTTTGACTTGTTTATGTCAAATGCTGTGACCCTGTTATGTCTTCTTCTGAGTACGTTTTCTACAGATAAGATGTTTTTCACTTTGCTAAAATCTTTGTCCATTGGAATTCTTGACAAAGAACATTAGACAACATTTTCAGAAATCTTGTACAATGATGCTTGAAAGTGCTATAAGAAAATAGGTGAAAGAGGTATACTAAAATTTTAGATAATATCGAGTTTAAAGCATCACTTGGCACATTTTAAATCAACATCCAGACAAAGTAAGGCACTTCATAAACTTCAACTTGGCAAACTTACACTCAGCCAGCTTTAACTTATCTAGACATAACAGGGTACTCACTAGGGCATGAAGGGAAGGGAAGGGAAGGGAAGGGAAGGGAAGGGAAGGGAATTACTACCCATGGATCCAGTGCTGAGACTTGATTGTTGCAATTTTCATGCCTATGGGTCGCAGTAATGGTGCCAGTGTTGATCTGTCAGGGGTGGGGAAGCCAGTGCAATGTCTACAGCCATTACGTAGCATAATGTAATAGATATTTTCAATAGGATTATTGATAAAAGAATAAGGAAATTCAAGGATGATGTTTGAAGCATTTTGACCCCATTTTGGGAATACTTGTCCCTCTTCAGGATTATTTTTGGATTTCAATCTGCACTATTGAACAGCAATTCAAGATATTGCACAAATTTCAGGAAGAAGACTGCAGAGAATGCTTGGGAGCAGAATGGCCAGGAAAAGATTCCTGGAGAAAGAAGGGCTTGCAGAGAAGATTTTACAGCTCATTACTCACTTAAGTTAAAGACAGAGCAGGCAGATTGCTTCAAAGAAGCAGAATGGGTGAGAATTGGCTGAAGACATGGAGAAAAAAACTGTAGGAGTGGATGGAGGAGAAAGAAAGCTATAGGAAGAAAAGAGAAAGTACATGAAACTTCAGATGTGTTTTTGAGGATCATAGACTCTAAAATATAACAAGTAGAGATCTAAATTAAATTCTTGACAATAGACAGAAGATATTATTTCTATCTGTTTTACATTACCCTCTGTAAAACAAACCATTTATTACATTACATGCCCTATTATGTATCAACTCGATATTGAAAGTAATACTACTGTAAAATATTCTTCTGTATTCAATGTACAAACACTTTTTACTCCTTTATTTAAAGTTATTTTGTATAAAAAAGAGAAACTGCAATCCAGGCTTTATGACTAGTATTTGGAAAAACAAAACAAACCAACCCCAAAAAACAGCAGTGTGACATTTCAAATTCTTTAATGTATAAGTTTAACACCACCATCATTAACTTAATGGAAAAGACCCTTATGCCCTGGGTGAAATTCAGTGTGGTTTTAAGAATATACTATCAAGAAACTTAAGCGAAAAATCCCAGTGCAGCACAGAAGCAAAAACATGTTTTCAGGAGAGAAATGTTTCTAGAAGAAGTGTCAGGAGTAGCAATTAGGGAAATTTGGAAATATAAACTGATACAGGTGACAGGGATTTCATGGGTGTAGCTGCTTATCAATGAAAAAAGCCTGAATATACAAGGAGTTTTTAAACTATTGGATGTAAATGTAAATATTAGACCCAATTTGGAGGTCTTACAGAGATTCTGTAGTAATGTCCTGGATGGCTGAAGAAAAGCCAGACAATACAGTGAGAACAGCAGAGTACATTTTTGCAATGTGTATTTAAAATTTTACTTTTTATCAGTAAAAATTAATAACTCAGTAATGAAAAAGTTATATTAATTAGGTTTTTTAAATTATTTATTATTAATACTACTTTTTAAATATGCCTATTGAAATGTCTACTCTACCGCTTCTTTTTATTAATATCCTCACGACGTCAGCTGATCCTGGTTAAGCTAATGCAAAGAAAAAAATAGTCACAGTGGGCATAGAACAAGCAAAAAGGTCAAAGTAGTGCAGACTCATGAATGATGCCCTGTCTTGTATGGGTAGTTGAATGGTGTTGGGAAGCCAAGGAAGGTTTTATTTGATTTATCAGATTGAGGAATTTGAATGGCACCAAGCTTCAGATCAAATGAATTCTTTGAAAGATTAACTCTACCAAGTTTGTTGTACCTCACTGAGACCTGTTGATAGCAGCCAGCCCACATAAAATTGCATTTCAGTACAGAGTGACTCGTTTCAAAATACCCCAGTGAGCCACAGGAAGAGAGCAGCAGGGAAAGTGGAGAAAGGTTGAGCAGACCGAGGTCTGATTTAACTTTATGTCGTGCATAGCTGGGGTGAGAAATGATGACGTGCACACTTGGGGCTTTTCGGTCACACTGGCACACAGAAAACACAACAGACAATAATATCCTCTGCGAACATGAAGGCCAACACACCAACAATTTCATAGAAACTTCCAGCTCTTGGACGACGTCACATAGATCTGGTACCAGTAGTTTCTCAGGAGCATCATGATGACAGGAAAACTTATTAAATGGGATAAACATGCAAAGTAAAACACGTTTCCATCATGAGATTTGAAATCAAGAAATCTGGGTTCAGCTCCCAAGTCAGCTGTAACAGTGAATGAATTACAATGAAATTGGCTCCCTCATCTGCTGCCTTTTTTTGTCAATTGCCTTTTAACTAAAATATTTTTTACTGCTCTCAGATCTTTAGTAGCAGGGTTCTATTTAATTGCAATGCTATAATACATAAAATGAGTTTTAAAAGATCAATACCTTCATTTTCTTTTTCTGTATGTTGAACATATGTAAAGATAAAGGCCTACCTTGAAAATTAACACCGTTGAAGGTAATACCAAGTTTTTCCACTGCATGCTTCACCACCCTAAAGAGAGGTTAAGAATCATACAGGTGAATAGTACCCCTCTTCATGCTGTAAAATCTAAACTTGCCTATTTATAGCAACCATAGAAGTACACTTTTTTCCTTGACTAAGTTTACGTTTCATCAAAGTATTCATTATTTTGTTCAAAGAGCATTTTGAAAGAGATGGGGGCTGATTTCAGCAAGAATCTTGCTTTGCTTTGCCATGTGCAGTCTAAGACTGTTTCAAGCAGTTTTTACTGTTGTTTTTGTTGGTTTTCACTGGTAGTAACTAGCTAAGCAGAAACAGACCTGTGATGACAGTAATATGTTACAGTGGGTACTACAGAAGGAAAGTCACAAGGCAGGGAAGGGGGAAGGGGGAAGATACAGCCAAACTGCCCTTTTCTGCAGCATTCCCAGGTTCAGAGCAGCGTAATGGGATCCATCCCAGGGTATTTGAGCTCCCTCCTTGGCAGGAAGAAACCATTCACATATAGTCTTATAGTTCCTAAATGCACAAGAGATGTAACTATCTCAGCAGCCTCAGCAAGGACCTGTGGATGTCAGCAGTAACACACAGAGTTTAAGAGGGTTTTTTTCTGAATGTTTGCCCTCTTCTGGTGTAGCTGCTTATGCCTGTTCAAGCATTTCACTTTTCTGTGATTTCCTCTGTCTTGACCACTTTTCCCTACCCTATTCTCGTCTGTGAGAATTCTCAGCCCTTGTTTCTCACTCATGTCTTCTGCCCGATGTGACCTGAGTTGAATTCAGGGGGTCAGAGAGGCTGGGATGGGCAGATCACTTTAGAGAGGCAAAGATGGAGCTGTATACTGGAAAATACAGCTTTGTTCAGTTTTAATAGCAGTGATTGCTCCAGCACTGCCATTTGGAGAGTCTACTCTCTGTAGCTGCATTTAAAGGACACGCTTTTGGACATCACCATCCTCCCAGCGGCAGCTGAGCATCTGGTATCAGCGATGCATCTTCTTCTAGAGGGAAGAAGTCAAGACTACAAAATCGGCCAGGAAACCCTTTTTGAGCATAAAGCAGCCATAGCTTTCTCTGCCTCTGTAGTTCTCCAGCATGCTCTTCCTGCAGCTCAGTCTGGCTTTTGGCTTCCCTCAGCCCTCCCCAACAGTCACCCCCTGCCCCGCTCTCCTCCCCATGGCAGTGGTTATGCCCTAGAGTGGAGATTTTTAAGGATTATCTTCTACCCCTGCTGGCTAGGCCAGACAGGAGGGCAATTGCTAGAAGTAGCTGTCTCCTCCCCAGCTGATGCATTGTACTTGCTTTCTCTTTTATGTGTGCTGGCGTGACTTGCAACGTGTTACTTCAGTTGTAGTGGTAACTAAGGCTAATAAAATGCTATTATGGTTAATTATATTCACCGGTGAGGCACTTAAACTTTACATGAAATGGCATCCCAGTAGGTTTGAGTTTTCATAACACATGGCAGTCGAAATGGTAAGGTTTTAAAAAACGTGTAATTTCATTAGAGTAACAAGACAACCACTTGAGTTTGTTTTTTTTTAATGACATTCTTAATGGTGCTGCCATATGGATGACTTGTAAACAAACAAAAAAAGCTGATGGATGGCCAGATAATGTAAGGGACACATACATCTGGCAGAGGATATCCCAGCATGCTTCAAACACTTGCAGTTTTAATAAGCACTTCTCAGCACTTTGTGCTGATGAAAAGGTGCAATGAGGTGGTGTTCATTCATGCCCATTTCCAGAACTGACTTTCATTTAATTTTTTTTTAAAAAGAGGTGTGTGAGACTGTTATAAATTCTCTTCAGGCCATTGGAATGTCCTGTTTTATACCAGGGAGCTCATCTCTAACCATGTTGATTAGAAGACATTTATTCCATACTGGTCTCAATGCTACTATCTTCCAAGCTGGCTCCATAGTTTTGTGGAGATGACCTTTCCCACCTTTTGGGTACCCTGGAAAATTATTTTGGGATATCATGTTATTAAGGAGATGTCTAATGTTAAGCTACTGTAGGTAGCTTGATCCTAGTTAAGAATATTTGTTTCTGAAATCCAAAACAGTGTTACAAAGGTTTACAGAGATGCAGATAACAGTAAATAAAATCATGTTTATGTACAAGATCAAATCAGGGAGACCTGTCTCCCTCTCCATACCTCTCTGGAGCTGTGGTGTCTCTGTAACCGATAGTACCAGGGATTTTGGTTGTGCACACTTCAGAGGGCATTTACAGGAAAGACTCTTCAGTTTATGATGTGGACAAACTTCTGCTCCTCTGTACCAGAGGTTTATCAGAGGGTTCATGTGTGATCGTATTTTATCCCTTAGCAGTTTTTATTCCTCAGATTATTTGACCTCAGTTGGAAAGAAAGTTCTGAACTGCCAGGCTGATAACTTTTCTCAATGTTTTGAAAATAACTACTGTGACTTTGGCAATGTCAATGTTTGACAATAATTCTGGCAGAAAATAATTCTGTAGAAAAGGTAAATAACCTGATAAAGTAATTTACTAGTATCAGACAAACTGTCCCTGCTCTCCACATTATACAATTCATATTAACATGCAATTAGAAATGCATTTTACAGGAGGCAGCCTGCTACTGACTCCTGGCTGAAATTATGTATGATGATAAATACCCACTACAAAGTGTTAATCTCCAGTGTGGCATGTCCCCATCACACAGTCTGGATTCTTTGGATGTACTGTATTATAAACTCTCAAACACTGTTCCAGTGGAATTTATATTGGTTGTCCAACCTGTTAAACACTTTCTGCTGTCAGAGTTTTGAGTAGTTCCAAGCACGTCTGTCAATCGGGATTGCTCAGCAGATACGCA
This sequence comes from Grallaria varia, assembly GCA_013396735.1. Classification (NCBI taxonomy): domain Eukaryota; kingdom Metazoa; phylum Chordata; class Aves; order Passeriformes; family Formicariidae; genus Grallaria; species Grallaria varia. Next base: position 1,354,524 of record VWZG01008799.1, on the reverse strand, counting down.
CAGAAAACAAGGAAAGGAATTAATAGGAGAATTAAATTCTGTGGGTAGGATTGCATTTGTAGGGAATATGGAAGCATAGGATTGGGCAAACCCATATGTGAAGTGGTGGAAAGCTGTAGGTGTTCTCCCTGGGCTCTGGGGGATAGGGAAGGCAGACTCAGAAATAGCCAAGTGAAGCAGGTTACTGGGGTAAAATCTGAAATAGGAAATTTGCAGAAGGATAGGAAAAACAGATTGAAGGGGAAAGGGAAGGAAAAGCTCTTCCCCTGCCAGCACAGCAGAAGAGCTGAGGGTGGGAAGGACCAAGGGCAGCAGAAGAGTTATGGCAACTGACACATTGGGGACCTCAGAAGCACTGAGCCAGTCATCAGAAGAAGATGAATTTGTGGTGAATTATCACAAAGTAGGAAATCAGAAACTTCTGATCACTGTGGAATAAAGGAAAACAGTCTTGCTTTTAGCTTGCCTAAGCTACATTTTGCCCTTTTAATGGGCGATTTCAGGGCTTGTTCAAGAGCAAAACCAGTAACAGCAGCTGGAGGAACGCAGAATGTGAGCAGCTGCTGTGCAGTCTCTCCTGTGTCTCATTCTGTCCTGGTACCTGCCAGGTCTGTTGTGACCTACAATAAGAGCACCTCTGAACTTCCACTTCTGAGCTCCTTTTTAACCACAGACTGCAGCAGTTTGGGACTGTGTGATGACTTTGTGGTGTTGACTACTGAAGACCAAGATTAAATTGCTAAATTCCTTTGAATAACAACCAAACATAAGCTGCAAAATGTCTAGAGGCAACCTAACTTGCCAACTCTGCTCTTAAAAATACCATTTGCTAAGAAGCAATCTACAGTTTACATATCTATTTCTTTTAAAACACTTCTTTAAAACAAAAAAGTACTAAATCTTGGCAGGGGTTTTTGGCTAAAATGCAGAAAATATATTATGAACAGATTTTTATGGTATGTTTCCACGTTATTTTTGCTATGTATTCCAGACCTATGCAATATATAAAATAATATATTTCCCCTTTATATATGGAAAATAGGAATCAACTTTATGCCTTCATTAAAGCCAGAGAAAACATAAATTTCCAGTAGAGTTCAGGATAATAGCTCCAAGTGAAGAAAGAGTTGAGTCTCGATAGTGTGAAGGTGGCATTGCCCAAGTCTGATATTCTCACTGCAAACAAGCTTGACAAATTGAATCATTCAGATACTCATTCATATTTTCAAAATATTTTCTAGTCATTTTGTTTCCAAACACCTTTTTAACAACTCCAAAACAAATCTCTTCAAACAAATGTGTGTACTTAAATTCTTTTCTTCCTTTCCACTGCAATACAAGACCAATGTTTAAAGTGAGTTTAAAAATCTGTGGGTATAGTTTTCAGAAGAAGAGCAATGAGCAAGCGTGGAGCACAGGATATTTTTGAACCTTTTGAGTGTTCTCGTGTCAACCTTTTGAGTGTTCTTGTGGATGCTTTCTTTTTCTGTCCTACTGCATTGTGTGCTGCCACAATTCAGGTGTTTATGGACAATCACATGGATGCTACAGCAAAATCTCCATTTCACAAATAAACCAAAAAAGGAAGTAAAAAGAGTAAAGATTCCCTCCTAACCCACCTAGAGGGCAAATTATAGAGGCCAGACAAGGATAATAAAAGTGTGTGATTGACAGCTGACAGTACCCCAGTGAAACTTTCTCTCTCCCTCAGGATATTGTTTTGATAATCTTTTTCGATTTAATATTTTACGGAGCTAGAGATTTTTTTTGTCTGTATGGATATTTTTGAGGGGTGGGGGTTGCACTTGTCAATTGCACATCAAAATAGGGTGGATAGACAGAGAAGTGAAATGTAAACAACAGCTCCAGGTTTGTTTTTCTCTTTGAGCTGTTGGGGGATGTTTTTGTACATGAAGGTTAAAAGATCACAGTAATAGACTTCATCACTTCTTAAGGACATTTGGTCAATGCTCCAATACAACTCCTCTGACCACAGAGTTATTACCTGGTTTTGTATCTTATAATCAAAAAAGTCTTTCTGAAGTTTGACTCTGAAGCTGAATAATGGGCTTACCTCTTTATGATATTTAATGACTACACATTTGCCTAGGAATTTGTATATAATTTTACATTCACAAGTCCATCATTTTGCCACATTTCTGTCCACTTGGTCGGTGTTTGTTTTATGCACCCTTAAAGTTTTTGTGAGCATGTCCTGATGTCCATGCCACCTGACACCCGAACAGTGAGTGTCCTTGTCACTCTGAGATGACCAGTCCGTGGGACTTTGCACAGGCTCATTGTCCTCAGGCTCCTCCAGTCCCAGCCATCATGACTTCCTATCACTCACCAGTGATACAGCTTTCTTGGAGCAGCAGCAGCTGGTCAGACTCAGGGTGCTTATCCCCATTTGTCTCTTGGCCACTCTAAGCTCATCAAAGTCTTGTGACTTGCAAGATGGGTGAAATAATCAAGTTTCCTCTCCTGCAGTTATGCTGAGCCTGAATGCACCAAAGAACAAAGGATTGAAAAAACAAGCTTCTCCTGTGGAATTTTGCAGGTATGACTCCAAATGCACTGGAGACAGATATGTTGAGTCAGTTGATGCATTTTGTAGAAACATAATCAGTTTTCCTACTGGATTCAGATTTTCAAACAATTTTTTGTTTTGACTTCAATGGCTTCATATAAAATTTTCTTGTTTTGCACATGAAATGTCATACTCATCTTGCAAACAAAGACAGCTCTGAATATTAAGATACACTTTTTTTCCCACAATATTAATATCAAGAAAGAGGACTCTACAGACCAAGGAGTTTTGCTTGTGTATCTCCACTAATTTGAGATCATATCTTCTGTGCCACAGATGTCCATTGTGTTTGCTAGGATTACACCATTGTTATTGATTGGAACTCACTGAAAAGTTCAGTAGATGATGATTCATGAAGTATTTCACTTTCTCCTATTGAATAAGCTTTAGAGTAAGAAAGGGTGGATGCCCATCTTACTGACTGTGAACCTAAAAGGGACTACCTTGGGCACCCATGGGTTTGACCCCAACTCTGATGTGATAAAATAGAAAATTAAATAGACCACTTTCTAATATTTATAGATAAAATGTATCTTGGTGGAAAAGTGCCTTTTGAGTTACTTTCTTTGGGAAAACAATGTGCTATTTGAAGAATGAAGAAAAATTACACTACACAGTTTCACATCAGGTTAATTTATCACAGAGAGGTTTTGGCTTGGTTAGCTGAGACAGAAGTAGGTGCTTGAAAACATTGCAGACATGAGTTTAATCCCTTAAAAATACGTCCAAGCAGCCTTTCATATAGGTGTGTTCCCAGTGAATGCAGTGAAGTTGCACCTACATCACCACAGTGATCTGGTGGTAACACACAAAATGTGATCTGGGTAGATTTCTGACTGATTTCCTGGGCTCTGAGGAAGGATGTGTGAAGTTTTCTGTCTAAAGTACACCATGGACAATTTTGCTATTGATATGCTATTGGACATCTTGTATCCTTGTAAATAAAATGTTGTCTCCTTTTGTTCTCTTAGCCCTTTTCTGTCTGGCCTATGCCCATTTCTTTGTGTCTGGGGATGACCCTGTGTCATTTTTCTTTATTTGCTTTATGTAAAGGCAAATAATAATACTTGTCAATTTATTTGTGGCTTTCTCAGCTGCATAGCTAATGCTCTTCTGCTTGATAGGGCATCTTTGCTTTTTGTAATTACAGTTCTGCTTATGCCCTTGAGGAAGAACATCTGCTGCTTCCCACTCATCAGTTACATTTCATCCTCTCATTTCCTCAGCATTATTCTGCTCTACAGTGATATGGTGGTCTCTGATGCCCTTTGCAGAAATTTTCCTTGGTGATCTGTATAGCAAGGTCTTCAGTGATCCTCCTCACCTTCCTCCTCACCTTCGTCCTCTTCATCAGCCTGTTGTGCTGTTGTCCTCAATGTGAGTGATGCATTTACCTCTCTAGTTCAGCTGGGAGGGAAAAGGGCAGAGCTTTGCAGGGAGCTCCTACAACAATCACTTCAGCTGGCAATGAATGTGCAGTGGGAGCCCAAGGACAACGCGCTGCAATGTCCTCACCAAAACGTGCAGTATAGGCTGTCAGGGTTGGGATACGTGACCACCCAGTTAGAACAGAAGATAAGGCAAGGAAAAGAACACTCACCTTCTCTTTTTGGACACTTACTAGTGCAATTCTCCCAACCTGGCATATTTTCCCCACCATATTTGTTGCCTTCATTGTTCACTGTTGCATGCAAATCAACTGAATGATGATTTTGTTCTTGCACATTTATAATTTGCCTTAGAAGTGATTTCTTGATAAGAGCATGAAACAACAGTGTGTAGCAGGCAAATTATGAGGGTTAAAATACATGTTTTTTAAATAATCAGAATTAACATTGGATTTTTAAAAGTTATTTTAATGTTTGCTCTTCTGTATTATCTGTTTATACATAATGCAACATTTTAATTAATAATTGATAAATATTTTTACATAGCCAGAGTTGGGTGTGGTGAATCCCATGCAAGGAGACTATGTGGGGAGAATACTTGAATATTGTGTGCAGTTTTAGTCACTGCAATGTAAGAAAGATATTAAGCTGTTAGCAAGTGTCCAAAGGAAGGCAGCAAACCGAGCTCTATGGAAGAGGTCGCCATCCTGAATTTCCAGAGATTTCTTCCTTCCCTGGCTCATCAGTTCAGCACAGTGATTTTTTAAATAATACTGTGGCACTATTGTAATATAACCTGGGATACTATTGGATTGAGATCAACTGGCTGGTATGCGTGCACCTCCCAACATCTGAAATGAGAACTTGCTATGAATGTATAAGGTGAATAGCTTTCAGTGTCAAGGGTAAATTTTATTACAAATAATTGTGCAGAACTGAAAGAATAAGGAAATTTTGTATATTGAAAATATAAATTGATTGGTGCAGTAGCCAGTGGAACGTATGTTGCAGGATTAGGACTGTGTGCCACTCAGTACTTTCCTCTTTTCTAGGAGAGGATTGGTAGGGAATTCTAAAAGGATGATATCCTTTGTGGGGTAATAAAAGCAACCACTACCTTTTATGTTTAACAAGAGTGGGATAAACCTTAACATGATGGAGGCTGGAAGGGATGTGAGGGTGACCTGAGCAAAGATACACACAGAGATTGTCTCACCTGAAGTGCACTCAATGCAAACGTAGATGTTAGAGGAAAGAGTTAACTATAGAAAGTGCCACTGGATATGAGACTGGTCGAGTCCATGGAAGAACCATGTGAGAAGATGGACAAAACGAGGAACAGTGAGGATCCCTTGAAAGAAATTATGAAAATTACAGATTTAGCAAAGTATAATACAGAAAATAGATGAGAAGCCCGTATAGAAGATTCATAGTACAGGGGGAGGTAGGCTTGTGAACAGCACGCACAATGTTTCCCTGCCATTAAAATGCAGTTCTTTGCATGGACAGTGGATAATCCAGTACAGATCCTGAAAATAAGAACAAGTAAGAAAACTACCCAGAAAAGCCATTCTGAGATAGAATTCACTCCTCATCCTTTGCATTGCTGAAATGAAAGCATAGTCCAATAAAGTTGAATCTTGCTGTAGAGACAAAGGAGAAAACAGAGAGCGGCTCTTCTGAAAGCAGAGAATTGTATCTCCCTTATTTCACCCAGAGGTAACGAGGTATGAATTTATCTGTACTGGAATTTATATATCAAGAGGAAAAGAAATGAAAAGGTAGGAAAAGTTGCAAGAAAAAAGAGTAACTGCTGGGAGTAGTGGCTGTAATTGCAGAAGTGTCATCAGCCAACCTCAGCACCAAACAAATAAGCAAATATTAGGGATGAGGAGAAATGAACTGGGAAAAAAAAAATAAGGTTGAGGCATAAAAGTAGTTAAAAAAAACAGGAGAAGAACAGGAAATGAGGGGTTAAGGGTGGAAAACTCAAAGGGTGAGGAAGAAGTGTAAAGGAAACAGAAGGGAAAAAACCATACCAAATGAAGTAAAAAGAGGGAAGAGAAACAAAAACAGAGCAAGACAGTTTAAAACCTGACCTATAAACAAGGTTTAAAATTATCAGTGGCTTGCTACAGAGTGGTCTGGAAGCTTTGCTCTCAGTGAACTGAGGAATGGCGATGGTGGGGCTGGTTATCTGAGGGCATGAGAGGGGGCACTGTGCCATGTGGGCACTGATGTGGTCACCAGCATCTGATGGCATCCAATGACTCTTTTGGAAGGGGAGGGGGGGATACTCACTGATGAAAAGGTTATTTTTCCTACACTGGCACCTATACATACACACACACGTGCTTGAGTTTCTTGGAGTAGCTTGTACTGCTTTCTGAAGGGTTACATGGGAAAAAGATGTAAGCTTAAATAGACTTGGAGTTTCTTTTTTTGGAGGAGGAAGGAGGGACAAGGGACAGGCAAGTGCTGACATCTGGAGAGTGGTAACAGCTGTGAAGGCCTCAGGGCCTGGGACTTTTGTTTCTGACCTTAGGGAGAAACCGGAGAGTACTGACCACATGGAGTGGTTGCAAGGAAGACTGAGGGCAGAGGGGAGACAGAAGTGGCAGCCCCTTATTTTTGTACCCTGGAGCCTTGGTAATATATCTCTGTAAAGAGGCCAGTGCATGTTCATATGAGAAGTTACTCCGTTCTGTCTGAAGTCATGTTAAAAATAACTCTCTTTGGGCCTTGGGGCATTGCACTATAATGAAGTTAAAAGGATAAATGCTATTAAATGTCTGAATAATGCTGCTAACATAGCTTGTCTTCCTGATCATTTTGTTAAACTGCAGTAACATACAATCATGTCACCATTAATACTTCCTGCATGTGCAGGAAAGAAGAATACAAAGAGTATGAAATATCCATTGATTTTAGGATGGTGTGTTTTGTATTGAAACCAGATGGATAACTTATTCTCTCATGTGGCTGGTGGCGGGTACTGGAAATATCACACATTTTTATTGTTGAACCAGAGTGCAAACTATTCAGAGCGATACACCTACATCTGTTTCCTATTATACTCTGTGCCTGGCTGCCATCGTTTTATGGACTCAATATCTGTCCAACTATTATTTTTATTGGGTCTCATAACTCCATAGTTGGTCCACCTGTAGAGCCTGTGAGTTATCAAGTCAGAGTCTTTTGCCATTGTCATCTGTCCAGTTTTCAAATTAGAGTGGTTTCCAACTGGACTACAAAGAACCAGAACTGCTATTCTTAGAGTTATTTTCATTTTAACTACACCCAATCCTATTTATCATTGCAGTCTGCTGGAAAAAGTCTGATTTCCAAAAAAGTAATCTCTTTTTTTTTTTTTTTTAAATGGAAAAAGGGAATATGTACATTCTTCATCTCCTTTTTATTATTATAAAATTTTTCCCACACTTGTTACTTGTTTATTGCTATCACATTAAAAAGCAGTAATAGTTGTCCAGTTTCGGGGTTGTAAAATCTCCTTGGCACAGTCATGTGGCTCACTTAGACAGTGTATGATTAATCAGATATCAAGGACAGCTAGAATCCAAATTCTCCTTTGACGATAATTAGCCATCACTCTGTACATTCTGGACAAGGCCCTATTGCCACAGCTCTTGCTTGCTCTGGCTAGCACTGACCTGACTGATACCATTTCTTCTTGGTCTTCTAGATCATGTGTGTCCCTCTCCACAATTATTTTAACCTTTTTTTTTATTTTTGACATCTATCTATGCCCTGTTTCCAAATATCTACCTTTCCCTGACACATTCATTTTTATTTCACAGTAGTTATGTCTTCATATTGCATTTCTGCCTACTGGTTCTTTTCTGAAGTACCCCTGAGCTGATATCTCTGGCTTCTGCCTGCCTTCTTTTCTTTCTACTTCTGTCCAGTGTCACACCATCCTCTGAAGACATTGCTACTCCAAACTTGCTTCCAGTTCCAGACATGTTCAAGACGTCAGTAGGTCCCAGGCTGCAGCACCTGCAAACTCTCAAGTTCCTCCCACTGCTTTCTGAAGCAGATGGTGGACAGTCACCTGCAAGGCAAGGCCATGACCCTCAGGTGAGCGGATGGTGCCACAAAACATGCTGGCTGTGGGAGAGTGGGCAGTATGAGCATCTACAAGACGTCCCAACACCCGGATAGCCCCAGACCATGAGAAGCCCTAGCTCTCCACATGACCACCACGAGCTGTTAGGGAACACGCCATTCCTCACCGGTGCACCATTTCCCTCTGCCACACTCATCACAGCTCTGTACCGCAGGCTCTGCCAAAGCAGTTGGCAATGTCTGGCTGCTTCAAAACCGTGTCAGTTCCTATACAGAAAAGTGTAAGCTGACCTTTAGGTGCTGCAGAAATCCCACAGGCTGCAATATGTCGTATTTTCAGCCACCAAAATGACGCTCTGACTCAAATTAATTACTTAGTCTGATCTAGTTTCTGTATTCAGCTGATTTTACAAGTGTTTACGAACCAGCTTCAAAAGTTCCAAAATATTTTGGCAATTTTATGGACTAGAAGTACAAGTCTGAAGTTTTCAGAGAAGCCAATGGGACTAGAACTTTTACTAGGACTTTATGAGAACAAAAATGGGCAGGTTGTGTGGTCCACCACTGTGTTATTAGGCTTATTAAGTTGTCTCTAATGCAGCCTGCAGCCCTTGCAATCTAGGAAAGAAACATCTGGTCCACGAAGGTTTCCATTTGTATCTATTTTGTTAACTACACTAAGCAACTAAATATCTATATCTGTATCTATATAATGCAATGAAAACAAAAGTACTTAAGCTAAAATAATTTGATGTCAAGTTAGTCACATAACTTTATAAAATATCACAATTTTTACAGTCAGCAACCACTCTAAGATTTTATCCAGAATTAGGGATGATGATAAACCTTATTCATCTACTAATCCCCTGTAATAGACTATTATAGTAAAATACATGTGTGTTAGTCTCTAAACAGACACAGGTTTATATTGCCCATGAGCTCATTCTGATTCAAAAATGATTCATTACGTCACTAAAAAACTAGGTCCCATTAAATGTAGTCTGCTTCCCACTTGTTTGGGTTTTTTTAAGATTGGGCTTTGTCTTTTGCCAACAGACCTGAACAGCTTCAGGTATGACACTCATTTGTCACCAGACAGGCTGAACAGACATTGAGGAGCATTCACAGTTGCTCATCAGACATGTGTGTCCCATCACCACTGCAGACACGCTCCAGACAAATGTCTGAAAGAGTAGAGCATCGAGTCATACCAACATTAATATTTAAATGGGCAGCCTCTTATCATGTAAGGCAGAGTGAGCAGTTGTCGATGATTTTTATCTCTCATTATCCAAGAATTAAATTAAATGGTAGTGGGAACACTGATTTAACTTTTTTAACTGGTGGGTGGGATTAAATACAGATGGCTAAAGCAGTGAAAAAGGTCCTTGAAATGTCTGTTTCACCAAACTGACTGTAATGGAAACTTACAGTGAACAGCTAAATTTAGGAAAGCTGAATACACTCCAGGGAGCCGAGACTGCTGAAACACCCAGTATCTTATATTTTAATTGAGAAATTAGATCCTTTCACTTAATTTTTGCTGATAAGCATTTATTTTAAATTAGTTGTTCAAATTTTCTTAATAGCCATTTAAAACAAGAATTTCCAGAGGGTAATTAAGACACTGTTTAAGCCACCTAGGTTCAGCTGAGTGAAATAGCCCCCTAGAAGCTCCCACGTCTCTCTGATGAGTATAGTGGAAGCCTGGACAACTAGCTTGATCAACCAGCTAATTTAGAGAAAAGCATGATGTCTAGGGTGTGTTTTATCATTCCAAGCTTTTTCCACAAACTCTCTTAGGTAAAGCTCAGAAAAGGCAGGTTTCAGGGAAATGTGGTTGGATGGGAGGCTGCCTTACCTTGGAGACACGAATTGGACAAAGGGCTGGATTCTTCTGTGGTCTGAGAAACCCAGAAGACACACTTGTTGGCTGGTAAATGAAAAAAAAAGATTTGTACACGTGTAGAGATGCACAAAGTTAAATAGCTGTATCAAAAGGGGATGTTTCCTACTATTTAGAGTGAAAATTTAGAAGGTGTGTTTGATACCTGCTCCTTTTCAGCCTCAATGTTTCAGTATGACCCTCAAGCACAACCTTCAGAAATACTGTGCTATGTGCTTGCTGCCTGTATTGTTCTGTCATGTTTTTCATAAGAAAGGCCTGTCATAAATAGCACGGAAGTTAACAGGCATGACATTTTTATCTAAGGAGAAACCACGGAGAACAGGAATTAGTAGAATGGAGATATATAGACAATATGTGATTTTCTTCATTTCAGAAAATTATAGGAGACTACAATCTTATGTGTTCTCAACTTCCATATTTAACACTGGTGGATTTTTGGCTGGCTAGTTCACAGTATATTTTCTTAGACTGGAAATGCCCTGTTTGAAATTGTGCCTATCTCCTTGCTGGCAGGATGGCAGAGCTGTCACAAACTGCACCTTGGAAAACTGTGCGACTGAGGCCGTCAGGAGTCTCTGCGGTAGGCGAGCAGCTGAAGTGCCATCGCCATGTGCAAATCCCACGTGCTTCCCCTGCCCCAGTTGTCAGCAGGGTGGGGAAAGAAGGAGATGAGGACAGAGGAACAGAAGCCCCTGGGGAAGAGGCAGAGGAAGAAAAGGCATGAAAAAGTCTCTGTTGCTTCCAAGTGAAATCTCTCTCCTTCCTCTCACAAAAGATGACTTCCGTACCCTTTCACTCTCAAAGGCTTGAAAGAAAAGCTGAGGCAAGCACACGGGCAGTTTAAAGGTCAACACTGTCATCAGCTTGGCTTTGAAGGTTTTAGCACACAAAATTAGTACAGTAATTTTGTACTGTACAAAATGTGAACCCCTCAAAAGTAAAGCTATTTTGTTGTTAAAATGTTCATAGTTGACTTTCCTTTTATTGGCCAGTGTATCTCATAGTTCAAAACTTTCTGCCTCATGGTAGTTGTTTCAGGGTTTTTTTTCCAGAAGATTGGTGACTTCTTAATTTTCTGCCTAAAAATCTGTGTCGGAGTTGTACATTATGTAACTTTATTTAAATTACAACCCGACAAATGAGACTCTTTCCAGTATTTTGATCGGAGGTAGGCAAACAACCAATTACATGGGAAAAAAAAAAAAAGGCAACTGAAAGCTCATCTCATTTAAGAGATAGCAGTAACCATCTTAAAAGTGATTGGCTTATTATGTACACTTTAAGCATCCACAGAAAGCAGCTTTTCATACCCACAATAAGGTCATTAGTGAGGGAGGAGGGAGGCAGAGAGAGTTAGCTGATAGCACAATCATCTTCCCTGGGCAGACAGTGACCTGGAAGCACCACATTTAGAGAGATTTCCCTCAAAATAATGAATCTTGGTACCGTAAGGAAGAAATGTTAGTTGCAGCAGAAAAACGAGCAAAGCAGAATGCTAGCTTTGAAGAACCAACTAAATTTAGACCTACATATGTGTAGATTTTGCTCCCAACGTAAGAAGTTCAAAGAGATATATTGCTACTAGGTATGACAGCAAAAGTAATATTGCCACTATGCTCCATTATCATTCTGTACAAAATCAATATCAAAACAACCCAAGTCTAGACACATAAATGTCAAACTATTTAACAAGAAGCAGTTAGTGCAGAAAAAAACACTTAAATGGCAATTGAGGTAGTCTGATGGATCTTAAAGTAGCTTACCAGGATTTATGTAAGATAAAAACAGTTTAACTAAGCATGTAGAACAAAGCCTGGGGGCTTATGGCTAAGAACAATATTAGAAGAACATCTAAGCTTTTTATCGTACCTGTCAGGTCCTAGTACTTGGCTGTTCTGTCAAAGATGGAAAGCCTTCTAAATCTCCTCATTTTCTTCTTGATTTTAGGTTTTAGGTTACCTAATAAAATTATCATTCACCTGCTACTCAAAAGATAGAGTGCCCAGTTCACAGAAACACATTTGAGTTACTCCTGCTACTCAAATGGCATCTATCATTTTCAGAGTGCTTTCTCCACATTTTACTTGTCATTCCATATTGAGAGCTGACACGAAGGTTGTTAGCAAATAATAATCCTCTCAGAAACAGATGTTTGGAGTAAAACAGACAGCAGAAGTAAACAACATACTAAAATGGCTAAACACTGAAACTTATTTCAGTCAGAGAAAAAAAAGGGATGGAAAAACTCAAAAATACAGACATTAACTTAAAAATGACCAGATATTTAGTTCTTAGTTTCTAAAAATTATCTTTTAATTCAAGTGGTTTTCTTTTAGCTTTCAAATAGACCTAAAATAAAAAAGAAAATTGGAAACAATTAGGTTTTAGGTGGAGAAAACAGCTTTGCATGGCTCATATTTCATTTTTCATTGGTTCACAGTTCATTGTTGCTCTGTGTTCAAGCAAAAGCACTTTTGATTCTGACATGATTCACTTTTATTCTGATGTGGCCACGAAACAAAACAAAAAAGTCATTAACGCATCTGAAATGAAACCTAGCCGGGGTATTGCAGTGCTAAAAAGACCCCATACCTTCAATTCATATAGAACTAAAGGACATTTTATTGTCTAAAACATCTTTCATTTCACAGCCTTCAGTAAAAGTCACTAACAGACTGCTGTAGCCCAGTGAAGTCTCAGGAAATTTGTTGCTGATTTCCCTGATTAAGGGAGTGGGACTGGACTTGGAACTTGCCCAGTAACTTAATAAATATTAATCTCAATAGAATATTATTATAATCTCAACATGAAATATTCTGTATTTTGAGAAGTGTGCTTTATTTAAGATAATTAAGACAATTCTGAATATTCAACTTAAATACCTCATTTGAAGTATTCGACTTCCCAAAAAGAGAATGAAGCAACTAATGAAATGGCTGGTTCTGGAGCAACTCTTGTACGATGTGAGGCTTTTGCTGTAACCTGTCCAAATGGAGGAGATGTGGTACTAGAGCAGGTAAGACAACTTGTTCTAAGTTCGGATGTGCTAAGTGTGGCTCAGAACAGGTGTCCAAATGGTCAGCTGTACGAGAAGCACAGGTGTCTCAAGGCATGACACCAATCACTTTGCTCCTGTGTGCATGCTGTCTCCAAAACAGATAGTTCTCATCCTTACCCAGAGTTGTTACTCGAGGCTTCAGGCTGTCTTAGGCTTTTCGAGTGAGTAAAAACTTCTGTGAGATTTCGCTTTTTCTTCAAACCCTTCCACACAGCAAGAGTGAGAAACTTTTAATTAAGTGCAGCGCATTTTTTCAAGTGAACTAAGAACTGTCTTGTCTCTATATATCTAAGAGGCAACTAGAGTTAAGAAAAGAAGACCTAGTCTTAAGCTGCACCAGGAGAGGCTTAGGTTGGACATTAGGAGGAATTATTTCACAGAAAGGGTGATTAGACATTGGAATGGACTGCCCAGGGAAGTAGTTGAGTAACTGTCCCTGGAGGTTTTAAATACTGAATGTGCCACTTATTGCCATGGTCTCAAGGACAAGATGGTGTTCAGTCATAGGCTGGACTCCATTTCAGAGGTCTTTTCCAACCTAATTCATTCTGTGATTCTGAGTGATGATCATGAGGACAGCTAAGCAATGCCTGACATCAAGTGTGACAGCAACCCCGTGAAGTCAGTAGGGTAATTGCAGTCTTAAGGTTAGGAAAAGATTTAAGGATTTTGTAATCATTGTATTGTCTCAAATGTCATGGTATTCTGCTTAGGACACCCTGGCATTTTGAGATGCAACTTGCTATTTATGACCCACTGTCATCCTCAGCTTGTATGTGACTTCATGAAGGAAAACAGCTTGATTCAAAAGGAGGTATACCAACCAGTAGAACAGGATCTGAGTGTTATGTCCTATGTCTTTTTACTATGTTAATGGCAATTTATACCTGGACAAACAGCCTTCAGACTTCACAAGTCTCATCAAACTGAACTGCCCATCCCTAAAGCCAACTGCAAAGTCTTGGCATGGTTATTGTGTTAATCCTGGGAGAAGGATGCATCACACTAGAGAGGTAAGTTTGCAGCCTGTAATTTAGGTCTTCCATTTCCAGTTTTATCCTTGTATGAAAAAAAAACCCCAAGCATACGGAATAAGGGACCCTCCAATCTTCTTTTGCCTCTCACTTTGGCAGAAGTCCCTCCATTAAAGCTCAGTCCATGTTCTATACCACAGTGATTGAAGTGACATTAAAGGGGACAATCACCCGTCCTTTCTTCTCATCCCTGAGAAAATTTATGTAAGTAATCAGTGCAGGCTGTCTGCTGCTTCCTCCTCTACCCCACACCCTCGATTATTTCTACAGCAGGATCTCAGCTGAACAGAAGCCCATTAGAGCCAGGAAGCAGGCTCCCCATCTGTCTTGGCAGGTAAAGAAATGCTCCTGCAAAAACTTGATGTGAGGTCTCACAGGGCCGGGGGTTTAGGGGATGGGGAAGTACAGCTATTATTTCTCTGCCAAAGAAACTGTGACACAATGAATTTTTAAATGATTCCAATCTTCACCACTCTGTGTTTGGACTATGATTTTCAATACTGCCAAGAATTTTAATCCCAAATCTTGAACCCTGTCTGTTTTACTTCTAAGAAATCAATTTTAATGCACACATATTAGTTCTTGGCTAATCACATGTATTTATTATCAGACCAAAACTGTAATTTCTGGTCGCTGTGCTCCCCAAAAAGGTTGGCAGCAGGCAGCTCAAGGTGGCACCACCTTTTGTGCCGTGGATTTGCACAAATGTGTGCTTTGATCATAAGCCACTTTGGGTATAAGTAGTACATATAACTGGCCATAAGAAGTCACAGACATACAGAACGGGTGCACTTAATGTCATCTAGACACGCAGTTTCCTGAAGACAGAAGTTTAGAATTAGTGCTGCAAGTTAAATGTACTGACTATTTCTAAGTGAAACCAATCCTTTAAACACTTAAGAACTTGCTTAATTTTCAGCATATGCCACAGACTTCAAAGAAGGGTCAAAGTCCAATAGTTTGAAGTACTGACAACCAAGAAATGCCCTGGAATATTGGGTAAAGAAGGAAATATTAATATTGCGAGTGTTTTTAGGTGCTACTTTTACCTTTAGCTTTTCAAGTTTCTGGCGTGTGTGCAAAATTTCCATTTGAGAAGGCACATGAAGTTGCCTATTTATAATGAGTTTGAAAAAGGGTACTGATATGTGTTATCTCCTTTCTTCTCTGATTAAGTATCTGTAATTGAAATAATTATTCTCTGGCAACTAAACATGGCTGTTAAGCAAATATTCCTTAAAGAAATAATTGCCTGGAATAAAGTGCTGTTTTGCCACTTCCATCACCATGCCTGGTTTACATATGTAAACAAAATAGTTTATACTTAGAATATACCCAGACATGGTGTCACTGGTTTCTCCTTCCCTGCAAAGCTGACTTGTAGGGCCTCAGGCTTATGCTATTGCTCTGTGAACAGACACTTGTGTCAGAACAGGGTGTTTGTGACAGAGGGAACAATGATACATCATCATCACTGTAAATGTGAGACAGGATAAAGGGATCAGTAATTAAAATGCCTTCTACCCTTGTATGTGGCAATCATGATTTAGCATCCAGGACAGACACAAACATGACTGTAATAGCCAAGGAGAGGTCAAGCATTACACAAAATCATTTCCTGAGGAACAGACACACATCACATTCACCCTGTGATTGCAGCCAGTGCCCTCTCTTTATATTTTGTTTTGCTTTGTTTTATCATTTATTTGGTATTAGGTCTTGAGACAGAGAGTCAGACAGATGAAAGGAGACAGAGGGAAGATGTGAAGAAAAGGCAAGTGCAGATAAAATATTGAAATAGCTCAAGGAAGCAGCATAAGAAATGCTTGGTAAGTGCTTGACATACCACTGCAAGGGGAAGGAGGAGTGAAGAGTCTGGAGATGTCTTTTGTGTGAGGGATCCACCACTCAGAACTTCAATCTGGAACATCTCCCTTTTCTGTATTAAGATAGTGTCTTTTAATTCCAGACACACTGTGTAAATGACTTTGACTTTGACCTTGACCTTGACAGAAACCCTAAAGAGATAAAAAATCTAGTCATGTTGCTGTTTTGCTTTGGTTTTTTTTCCTGAGGTGACAGTATCCCAAATGACAATCACTGTCCTTTGCAATAATTTTTTCTTAGGTAAATAGCTCATTCCAGTCTGCTCCTTTTACTCTTAAAAGGCTGAAGACAAAATCTACAAGAAATTTTTATTTCTGATAAAAAGACTAGATTATAAATGCAATTAAACAACAAAGTACAAATTATTGACTAGATCTCGCATTTCCTGCCAAACCTTGGCGCTCTTGCTATAACCCCTGTAATACAACTGGCTTGTGCAGGGGTCTTTGATTCAGTTATAAAGCACCATTGTTATTTGGTCAATAAAGCTGGGGGGAGAAAAAACAAAACACAAAACCAAACCAAAACCAACCAACCAAAAAACCAAAAAAAAACCCCAAGAACCGCAAACATTATCTGGGACCTCTCATTTAGGACTCTTTTCCTTATCAATCACAGCCTCACTGTCCCCTCAGCAAGAGAGTGAAATGATGGGATATTTCACCTTTCCAGATGACCAGACCCCTTTGCTTTCAAGAACATCTTAGTGAGAATACATTGCAGCTGGTAGCACTATTGAGAACAGTTGGATAATCTTTCATTCTCAAACATTGACAGAGTAGCTTCAAAGCATTCTCTGTCTATCTCTCATCCCTGCCTGTCGGACTGTGCCGTAGGCAATGTGACAGCTGAACATATGGGGTGTAGGTAAGAACGTATGTAGATGGTCAAAGCTGGATTCTGTCTCAGGGATTTGCTTGGATTTGTGTGTGCACACACATGTATTTCTAAGGTGTACTGGGAGTGAAAACATGTAAAAGTTTCATTTGCACTTACACCTATAGATATTATAAGATACAGGGTTTGAACTTCTTTTGTTAAATCGCTGGTTGCACATGGATTGTTTTCACCTGGTTTCTAACAGTAAATAGTATAGCTGCCATTCATAAGATTTCCAAATTTTCAAACAATTATTTGATTGTGTAGTTTAGCTTCCTGCTTGGGCAGGGATGTTGAACCAGATGACCTACAGACGTCCCTTCCTACCTCTGCCGTTTGGTTGTTCTGTAACTAACGTGACAGTGAGTTGTAAGGTCCAACTCTGACTGAAATTTTAAGGTCTGTGTGAGTAGCATTTGGTACCAGCTGAGTCTCCCCCAGTTCTGAACACTCACTGAGCGGGAGGAAGAGTGGGCATGAGCAAATCCATCTCTCCAGTATGCCACTGCTTCTGATTTTCTCACCTTTAGATCATATCCTACCAGAGGAAAGTGAAACTCCTTAGACAAGTTCTTTTTAGGATTGCCCTCGCAATGATAGCAATACAGTGACAGCAACACATCTAGACCAGTAGTGTTTCTAACTGAAAGACATGATATCTGTTAACACAGAAATCACTTCAAATTGTTCTCAGTATCTGCTATTTACAAGGCTGATTTCAGGTTCTAAAGAAAGAGCTCTTTTAGATCTCAAAGAATCAGATTAACTCTACTAAGACTTGTGAACTTCTTACAGACGCTCATACAGATGAAAAGGAAACTGGGGTTTGGCATCTTACTTTGCATCTCATAATCCTCTTCTCTGCATAATTCTGATGATTTCAGAAATGCTACCATTTTTGAGATACAGGAGAAAAAGCGTTTATAAAAAAGTTAATGCTGCTTTTCAATGTTAAAATTGTATGCACACAAAAAACCAAAACCAAAGCAGCCCCAGTCCCAATTATTTTTATGCTTCCTGCTATTTCTTCCTTTGCAAGAAGTCAAGTACAGTTTTTTCCATCAGCAATTGGTAAAAATGGGATAAACGTGGTAACCCTGGTGCATGCTGGGTCATTCCCAGCACTCCTTCTGAACGCAGTGAAATTTGTGGGTGGTTCAGAGACTCACCTTGGGATTTTGCTCAAATAGACAACACATTTTAAAATGACATACAGCCTATAGGAGATTTGTAATGTGGAGTGAGGAGCATGGAGCCAGCGGGCGCTGTCCTTGTGCTGGGGAGCTGCACGGGCACATGGGGCAGGTGTAGAGCTGGGAATTGTGAGGATGCTCAGCACCATGGGAGCAGGCACAGCACTCAGTGCGTGTACGAGCCACTCTAGGTCAGCTGGCTGAGCAAAAGGGTTCCTGTCCTGGGGCAAATTACAGAGGCAGTGTAGGTATATAGCCAATGGACACATGGGCTAAGCAGAGATTAGAAAGGACTTCTAAGATCATCAAGTCCAATCATTAAGCCAGCACTGCCAAGCCCACCACTGAACCATGTCCCTGAGTGCCACATATACATTTAAAAGACATTTTTAAATCTTTTAAATACCCCCAGAGGTGGTGACTCAACCACTCCACTAGGCAACCTGTTCCAAATCTCTTAGTGAAGAAATTTTTCCAAATATTTAATCTAATGATCTTACAAAAATAATCTGAGAAAACTTTGCTATCTGTATTTTGAAAAGATAAGAATGGTATCTTTAAGTTACATTTTAGATAACCCAGAATATGGAATTATTAATCTGCCAGAAAAATTTCTTTTTGGGATAAAAGAAACTTGCCTCATGGTTATCCCTTCACTGCCTTATCTAATCTAGTTTTAGAAGCCCCAGTTTATAAGTCTTCTTTTATGAAACGTTCCACAGCTTAAAAATTCTTTTTCTTAGCCTAATTTTTGTGTTTGCTTGTTTGTTTTCCATATGGAAAGGAAAAAACATTATAAAAAATGGGTTGGTAATTTTTAATTGAATTTTTCTTATCCTTCCTTTTATATTCACATTCCACAGATATTCTACCAAATAGGGACTTTCTAATAGATTTGAATATTAGGAAATATTACAAAATGCTGATTCAATCTGTGAATCCCTCTGAAGGAGCAATACTAAAAGTTTCTGGTGACAATAAAAAAGAGTAAATTATTTGTCCAATGAGAAANGGGGGGGACGACACACAAACAAAAAAGAAATTAATTTCCTCCACCCCTGTGTCTCCAGAGGAATAAAACCAAAAAAGAGTTGGAAAAAATCTATAGAATTCCAATTATACAATCATTTGACATAAGCAACTTGCTTTCTGGACTGTTCATGAATAGAAAAATAAGTCAAATTTGTTATTACAAATGATTCATGCACTCAATCTTTCATCCCACGATAACATAACCAACAAGACCTCTGGTAATGCAGACAGTTATGCTCCTTTATAATAATTATTGAACTAACTAATTTGTACAGTTAGAAGCTTTTTAGAAATGCTCACAAACATCAGACTTGAAAAAACATGGAAGAGTTAAGACTAGGTTAGGAGTTGTCTCATGAGATTAGACTGCTCAAATGGTGAAGGAAAAAGATTGGAAAGAAAATCAAAATCTCCGTGCAGATTGAAGGAAATTAGGACTAACCAGACAAAATAAGAAGTAAAGGAGCCTTCCAAGCTATGCGTTGGCATTAACTCCTCCAGCAGGTGCCCAGCAGTTGTGCACTTACCTTTGTCATCTTCCTGGGGAACACCTGGCTGGGAAAGATCTCTGGCTGCAAATCATAGGATGCTGAGGAATTATTCAGGGCATCATCTCTGAGGGCTTTCCTGTTTTCTTATGCTACTCTGAGCACCTGGTTTGGGTCTTTTCCCCACCTCGCTATTAATGGATTAGCTCTCTGAAAGCTACACGTGCTCCCTGACAGCCATCGAGGAGTGAGAGGGCAAGAGTTTGGTGATGACTGCAGAAGGCCTGGCCTGGGGCAGTGTCCCAGTGAGGATGAAATGGACAGAGGGATGCCACAAGTCTGTGGGGGCTCTGGGGACACCAGCTCAAGGACCCGCAAAAATCTGCCTATAAGTCCTGCAAAATAAATGATGCTGCATCTGTGGAAAAGCACTGGGCAGATATCTTGACTCCAGAAACAGCAGTCAAATAAAATGCAGTCAAAACCATCAAAGAAATTGTTGGTTGGCTTCAGAAGTCTTATGAGACGTAACAGATGTGATTTCACCTCACTGTTCTGCCCTCTTCTGGTCCAAGCACAAAGTACAAAACATACCTATAGAGATGACCAGTTCATTTGAGAAATTATTTCTGCCACCTAAGGACTAGAGAAGTCCTTCACAATGCTGGAAATCTCTGCTCCAGGTCCTGCTGCTCCAAACCCTTGTGTAAGCAGGTGTTTGGAAAAGATTCTGCAATAAACTACAACTCTCAGGCAAGCCCCTGACAGCACAAGTGTTAATTTTGACTGTACTTCAGATCAATCCCAGAAGATGTGGTCTGGGTCTATCCCATCCCATTCAAACCAGGTGACCAAAAGGCCACTGGCTCCTCCATAGCCACATTCAGGGTGGGACCAGAAGTTTTCTCTGGGACCTAGCTGTTGTTCCATCTCTGTCCGGTGAACTTTTTATTGTAGTGCCTTGCAACTCTTGTATATAGCAGCAAAACTCCAGGAGACCCACTTGGGAAAATGTGTTTTACAGCAAGGCTTGGTCTACATGTCTTTGCTGATGTGATTGACTATATTGACTTCTACCCATAAGATCACCAATTTATTTCTCTCTCTCTAACAGACATTTGTCTTTCATGTTTTACTGGTTCAATGAGCCACAAGTTGGAAGGGAGTTTTCTGTACACAGCAGGACTATAGACGAGCAGAGACCCAGCTGTGGGTGGGGTTAAGAGATCCATGGGCATGTTTCTTCCTAATATCTTTAGTTCATCATGAAAGCTGTAGCTGTATTTTTCCATTCTTTATTATAAATATTCATCTCTTATAATCTTCTTCCTACAGAACACAATATGGGATATTATTTTGCTTTAAAATTGTACCTTAAATATTATCAGCATTCACAAAATAATCTCAAATATGTTTTTTCACAATGTAATGGAAGTGTATTAAAACTTTTAAAAAAATTATTAGCTATGTTTAGCTTTTGGATAAATGAAGAAAATAATAAAGATTACTGTTTTTCATTCCACACATTCAGTAAATTGAGCTTATATGATAACTTTCATAGGATAAATGTTAGTTTAAATTATCTGCATTTGACCTTTAAGCTAGTATTAAAATGCTAAACCAATTTATGCTGTTAAAATGCATTGAACAAATTATATGACAATAACTCTTATCCAATGTGAAGCAATTTTGATGATCTTTAAAGATAGTGGATGGTATTTATGATAACAGCTCTAAGCGCCTTTATATCACAGCTGTGGTGAGGCTTAATGTGGCAGGAACTGTCAGACTGGATCAATACATGCTTTTCAGGCTTCTTTTGGTGCCATAATCCAGCCCCTGCAAGAAGTGACCTCATGAGCTGCCTAAGCTCTTGTTGTTCTTGTTCTGTTTTGTTAATTGAAGAATATCGAGGCTTATGAAAATGACAAAGCTGAGCAAAAGCTAATTATGAAAGAAAAACAATAAAGCCAGGGGTGAGACTAGGTCAGCGTTCAGTGGGAGTCCAAAGACTACTATATTTTTTCCGCTGTCTGTCTGCCTGTGTTTGAGAGAAGAAACTAACAGTCCTTGCACACTAAGTTAGTGAGCAAAATTAAGCAAGTATTTTAGTTTTTTCCAGAGAAGCGTCTGTTACTTAAGAAAGCAAGCCATCATGTCACTAAAATGAAGCTGAAAGTGACAACCTACAAGTTGCAGACAAATAAACTGCTTGCCTTTTCTATGTATTTCCCTCTCATTTTACCTGTGCCCCTTTCTAACCCCCAGCTCTCCCACTGCCTCGCACAGCCAGGCGCGAGGGCTGTGGGATTGGGTCCTTTAGCGGTACAAAAGCAGTAGCGCCTTGACTTATTCAATCTAACAAGGGCTGCAAAGATAGCAAAAAGAAAAGCTTTTACCATGGAGGCAGAAACATCCTCAGCAATGAAAATGAACAGTGTTAGAAACCTCAAGGGAAAACATAACCTCACTGTTGAAATGAATTTTTACTTAAATTTAAAAGCCCTTTGTATGCAAGCGCCAGGGCAGACAGCTTAGCATGCTCATCTGCTCAGGACTCAGTTGACTGTAAGCAAAACTATGACAGATTCCTAACCTGGTGCGTAAGAGACTGTCTAATACCTGGACAGAGTCACCAAGCGACAGCTGCAAAAAATTGGCTGCACCTTTTCTTAAGTATTTTAGTAATATATAATAGATTATCAGCCATAAAAAAAACTCTCACTGGGTTCTCAGTCCTTGTGCAATATATGTGTCCAATACTCCAGCAGGAATTCTGTACTTCTCTGGGTCTCAAGTTTAATTATCACAGCAATTTCTCTGTCTTTGGAAAAGCTCTGCTACACCAAAGCCAGATGTATTTCTTATTGGATAATAGCTCCATATACCTTTCATAGAAAATATTGTGCTGAGTCCAGCTGTACCTTATGCAGTTGATAGGCAGACACTAAATTAAAATATAAGTGGACTATGTAAGTGACATGTGGTTGATGTTAATGTTAGAGCAACCTAAATATGATTTTTAAAATTTAACCTAAACATGTAAAGAATGCCTTACTTTTTTCCTAGAGGAGGATTTTACACCACAGGAGTTTAGGTGCATATTTTTAAATACAGGCTACTAATATTTTCAAGCAATCCATATGACAACATACAAACATACTGCAGAACCATCTTTTCTGCATCTGAAGTACTTGGATAAAATGTTACTGTTGAGATATGAACACAGCTTCCCTTTTCTTACCCTTAAAGTTAATCATGCAAATGGAGTTCATTCTTTTCCTTAAAAAACACAAAATCACAGTAAATGGAGTGCATTCCCAACAGCCAAGCAAATCTACCTGATGGTCTCCCCATGTCATACATACGGACAGGATAGTGTATTCCCACTTCATAAGAAAAATAATCCAGTATTGACATATAATTACCAAAAGCTACTTAATCATGTTGGTCTACAGAATCAGAGAGAGATCTTAAAATCAGTTAGAATGTGGTATTGGATCCTTTCTAATAACTTTGTGTGCCATAAGGACTAAGAAAAGAAAACTGATCCACAAGGGATTTTTGTCCAGAAAAACCGAATATAGATGCGTGGGTACAATTAAAACTGACAAGTAAAATTTGAGGTTTAACACTTGTTTCTTTTCTTCAAAACATTCTGGGACTTCTCAGAGGATTTCTTCAAACTGAGGCAGCCATAGGAGCAGCCATTTGGGAATTTTTCCCGTGTGCAGTCCCTCTGGACAGGCTGGGTACGCTCATCTGCAGCAAACCTGGGCCTGACGGCTTCACAGCCCCGTGCAACAGAAAGATGAGGATTATATTAAAGAAAATACAGTGGTAAAAAATAAGGTAGAAGGCAAAAGCACAGACTGCAAGGCTACCAAACCCATCCAGAAGGCACTCCTGCTGTCATGGCGCTGTCCTCTGCTTGGCAAACCCAGCCCCTCTCCTTGCAGAGTGTCATAGGACATTATCCTCAGTATCCCCCAGGCAAGAGTGGTCCATGTTGGGGCTGTGTGTCTGCAGGCATGCAATCCATGCAGGCATGCGGTCCATGCAGGCATGCAATCCATGCAGGCATGCGATCCATGCAGGCATGCGGTCCATGCAGGCATGCGGTCCATGCAGGCATGGAATCCGTGCAGACATGCAGTCCATGCAGGCATGCAATCCATGCAGGCATGCGGTCCATGCAGGCATGCAGTCCATGCAGGCATGCAATCCATACAGGCATGCGGTCCATGCAGGCATGGAATCCGTGCAGGCATGCTATCCATACAGGCATGCGGTCCATGCAGGCATGCAATCCATGCAGGCATGCGGTCCATGCAGACATGCAATCCATGCAGGCATGCATGCAATCCATGCAGGCATGCAATCCATGCAGGCATGCGGTCCATGCAGACATGCAATCCATGCAGGCATGCGGTCCATGCAGGCAAGTGATTCATGCCGGCATGCAATCCATGCAGGCATGCGGTCCATGCAGGCATGCATTCCAGCTCTGCAGCTCTCTAGGGCCAGCTACAGAGGGAAACCTGGCCTTGGTGTTGTCGCAAGTGTGCGTCCCAAGTCTGAATGTCTCTGGGAGAGAGAGGAGCAGTGCCCACAATCCATCTCTGCCTGAGCTCCTCCTGTCTGTGACCATCACAGCCTTCCCCTGGGATGTAGCTGCCAGCCCACCCCAGACCGGACTGCAGCTGGGCTCCCCAAACCCTGCTTTCCCCCAGCCTTGCAGTGGCTGGCCAACATCAGTCTCTGCGTGTTCCAGGGTCAGATGGCCCCACTCATGGGCGTTTCTGTAGCTGCACCGTGTAACGGAGGATTAACTGGGGTTGGGGGCAAATCTGCCCCATCCCATCTGTGCCAGAGCAGCCCACACACAGCAGCCCACCAAGCAGTGCACCCGCTCTGGAGAAACAGGGTGGGCTTCACTGGATTTTGTGGGGGTTTTATACTCCCTCCCTTGAACAGCTGAGAGAAATGAAAAGGCTGAGTTTGCTGCAGCACTGTCTTTGTTCCCCCATCTCCTTCTGCTCCCTGTCCCTGCGGGGCTCCTTGCTGGGGCTGGGGACACGTGCCTTGGGAGTCCCCGCCAGGCACAAGCAATCCTGTCTAGGAATTTTGGCTGCGACTAATTCACATTTTTAGGCAAACTCACACTGCTTGTCTGCGTCTCGAGCTTGCAGGTTAAGGGCAGGGTCAGGCTCCAGTTTCCATCTGCTGCCCCCCAATGCAATGTGTCTGGAGAAGCCATCTCCCAGATGCTTGAGGAAACCACTGCCTTTTTTTTTTCTTTTTTCTTTTTTTTTTTTTAAGGATTAAAGTTTATTATGAATAATGCTGATTATTAGTAGGTTTGGAAGGGTCCACTCATTAATAGAGTGCTTTTTTCCTAGACGTTGCCCAAATTCAGATCTCTTCCAAACTCACAGTTAGAGTGTCACCCACTATTCGTGGGCTTAAGAGAAATTACTTCCAATCTAAACACATCTTTAATCAAAAAGCAAATATTGCTGCATGAATCCAACACTGGTCACATCTTTTTCCAACATGACAGGAACTGAACCCAGACAGGCTTTTTTTTTCTATGCCTATTAAGAAATCCTTTGAAGCTGGTGGTGACCCCTGAGAAAGTTTATGCAGAATAGCCATGCTTAAGGAAATCACATTAGTGTCTGAAAAAGAGACACATTTTAATTTCACTCCCTTTATCTTTGAGTAGAGAAAGCAGGAGACAATAACCCACAACATGAGACAATGGAAGTGCTTTAAATTGGTAAGTCAAAGCTCTTTCTTTTTTTTAATGCAACAAATAGCCAAATGCATCAATTAGGGAAGCTCCAGGAAGGAGCAGAAAAGAGCATTAAGCAAAGAACACCAGGAGGGAGAAAGCAACATGTTAAGGCATCTAAGAAACTGCAGAGAAAAAGAAGTGTCAAGTGAAATATACTTAGCGATGCGAAATATACAGTCACCCGACATTGCTTTGCATTATAAAAACGAGAAGATGGCCAAAGAGGAATTTAAGATCATGTAAAATGAAATGGAATTTATAAAGAACAGGAATTTCTGAAGCATGAAAAAGCAGCCTGCAAGAAAAAAAGCTTAATATACAGAGTTATATTGAGTACACTGAGTTGTTGGTTTTTTTCTTCTCGGTGCACACACTCATACCAAATTTTAAAACCTGTCTTCCACACCAGATCCTGTATCCTGATTCGTTGTGCACTGCAATCAACAGGACCGCTCCAACCTACAACACTGAGAGCAGACCTTAGAGCCCTCTTCTGCACACCTGGGTGCTGTTTATCCAGGGAGTGACCCAGCCCAAGTGAGGAAACACTGTTTCTAACCCCGCTGCCTGGCCCACATGTAGTCCCACTGCAGCATGCCCAGCAGCCTCACACAGGGCACACAGAACAGGACAAAGAACAAACACCTCGGTATTTTATAGCTCTGTGGTTTTCCCTTACATAGACCTGTTAGAAGTGCATAGAGTAATCTTCCAGAACCTGTTTTCTCATAATGGTCATACTGCTTGACCAATCAACTGTTTACATAAGGATATGCATGGTTTCTTAAATATATATATTTATTACTATATTAATTTATAAATTCGTAATACATACTGAAAAAGCACTGGAAATTATGTGCAGTGGTAGAGGAATATATTCTTAGCCTAACTCCAACATTCTAGACTTTGGACTATGTACTATACTAAAACCATTGCAGTATGTATAAAAATGAATTGTATTTTATCACATGTTCAGCTCAAAAAACCTTTCTGTGATTAGAGGCAGGATTTTTTTTCCTCTGCACACATAAAAATGAGATATAGTATAGTCAAAGATTTTAATATATTCAGTGATTTTTAGTTCT
Source organism: Grallaria varia (assembly GCA_013396735.1). Lineage (NCBI taxonomy): Eukaryota > Metazoa > Chordata > Aves > Passeriformes > Formicariidae > Grallaria > Grallaria varia. Next base: position 1,328,095 of record VWZG01008799.1, on the reverse strand, counting down.
TTTGGGAAGCCAAGCTTTATAGAGTTGCAGCAAAAATCTCTTCTAGTCATCTACATGCATTGGATTATTTTGTATGTAAGACCAGAACACCAACCAGGTCTCTCTGCACAGACTTGGCTGTCTTTGGCTGACTACTAGGGACATTCCTTCCCTTGCAGGATATCTAAGCTCCCTCTGCAGTCGGCAAAATCACCTGCAGAGGACAATTCCTCCACCCTCTTCTAGACACTTATTTATGGTCCACTGACTGCAAAGAGGGCCTAAACAGCTATCTTAGATTTGACCCTTCACTTTTCCAAATCAATGGCTAATCAAGATAAAGCCCTCCCTTGCTGTAAGGACCTGTTTGAACACAGACAAGAGCAGAGGAGGGTTGCTCGGAGGGAAGGTGAGAACGCACACACTGCACACATGCATAAGTACAACAAAAAAATATTATCATGTTTTATGTGGGAATTATAACCAGGAAAAACAGATGTTCCTCTCACACGTACCTTCAACTTCTCATGCCCTTATCCCATCAAGAATATTTTTTACAGGGAAGTAGCAAATGGATAGTAAATCATTTTTCTATAACTGGCAAAGAAAATGAGGATTTGTACAGCTGAATTTGCTCTGGTTTTCTGCCTGTGGAGCCCTGCTGATGTCAGTATCACTTGGCCTGGTTATAAACAATGGATCTGAGTTTTAAAAATTGATGCCTGGCATGTACACTTTCACACAAGAGTATCTTTCTTCATGATTCTGAAGGTTGTGTTTCTGCTTAAAGTCTCTTCAAAAGCAAACTATAACAGCAGCCACCAACTGCAGATAAAGGGGAGAAAGCTGGTTATTGTTTTCTGTCTTTTAACCTCTTCCTCATACACAAAAGCAGGAGGATGGAGCATTATTCAGAGCCAGTTATTACAAGGTAAATGCTTACAAGTAAAGATGTACCAAGACAAAATAAGTGCATTTGTAAACTGCTCATGGCTATGCCACAAACAATGCACTTGCCTTTTACACAAGTAACCCTTCAGAGTGCATTTGCTCGCCGTGTCTCATAAGAGCAATAACACTGTGAGCCATATCTTTTCATGACTTCATTATCGGTAATCTTTGTTAGCCTGTCTCTCCTCATCCGTGATGTCAAAGTTACAATGTGCACAAAGCTGCCAGGCTCCCAAGTCACACCTGGCCCTCGGAACATATCACACCTATGTGCTCGTATTTAAACTGGCTTCTTGTCACATTTTTGCCTGGACTTTCAAAATGCTCTTTCTAATCTATGAAGCTTAGCACAGAGCCACCATTTCTGGGCAACAAACCGTTTCTGCCCCGTTTGCTCTTTAACAGTATCTGGCAAAGGTCATCTGGGGTCAAATCGTCCCAACTAGAACCTCGCTTTTTTTCAAAATTTTAGACGTGGGAGAAAGGAGAGACAGATGACTTCAAAATCAGATTTTAAGTCCAGGTGCAAGTTCTGTAAATTGTTTTTCTAATATCCCAGACTCCAAGCCCCAGATTACATTTTGCAGCCTGGGGTGAATTCATGGACCTCAAATTTGCAGCTCTGGACCTGAGGCTGGAAACCACTTTAAATATTTTGTTTAGTCACATTAGCAGAATTTGAAAGTCTGTGTAAATGTAGTCAAGACCTCTCTGGATAAATGTAGCCATGTGAGGTTCTTTGGGGTTGGGGCTAGGTAAGGATTTTTTTTAATAAAATATTACTGACATATACATTTCTCCATACATAAAAGTGATTTTGAAAAAAGGAATTATAGATTATGCTTCTTTTCCCCTGCTGAACAGTCTTCAAAACAATCATTAATATTTGTTTCAGTATTTTCTAGTGTGTTTGCTGAACAATGAGTGTCGGTTGTACATATTTGAAGTTTTTCTGTGCCTTGGCAACATCAGGCAATTGGTCTGCATGTGGGGATTATCTATGGAAACAATTATTTCTTCAAGGGAACCTATATTTCTTCAAGACCAGGGACAGGGATGAAAATGTTATGCTGTGCTAATCTATTTGCCCCTGTGCCTGAGAGGGCAAAAGTTAGAAACCAAGCAAGAAACAGCCACGCTCTGTCTATTGCTGATCTACTCAGAGGTCACCATGCAAGGAAAGACCCAAGCTTGTGGGTGCTGAAGTGTTGTACATTCCTGAAACGCTTTGGAAGGGTTTGGGGGTTTGCTGGGATTGCTTTCCCTGAATCAGAGCAAAAGAGTGCTGGGAGCACCAAAAAAAACAAAACAAAACAAAACAAAACAAACAAAAAACAAAACAAAAACAAAACAAAACAAAACAAAAAAAAACAACAAAAAAACACAAAAAAACCCCCACAAAAACAAAACAAAACAAAAAAAAACACAAAAAAAACCAAAAAACCCTGGCAGGACATGATCTCCCAAAACATCTTTCCTTGCTGTTTTCCACTTTGTCTGTTCCCAGCTGAGCAGAAAGATGTTGCAGCTGACTGGCTTAGCCCCCAGATCTGACAGATCAAAAAGATCTGAACTAAGTAAACACCAAGAGTAGGCTGGTCATTTATAACTGTGGCTGTTGATCCCTTTGAGAGTGTCCTACCCTGGTTCTGGAGCTTGTCCATAGAACTGGAGGACTTGAGGAAACCAGAGCTTCCTGGTACCCCATATGCAAAAGCTCTACCTGATTCCTAAGAAAAAATTGAATACCACTGAGATTTTATCAAAATCCACCATAAACATCAGGAGTGATGATAATTCCAAGCACCTGGCTAATTCTGGATCCAGGATCAGACCCCAAAACGTGTGGGCCCATATTGCTTTGCTGTAACAGCAGGATTAGCCAGCTACTTTTGAGCAACTGGTGGGGGAAAGAAAAAAAAAAAGGAATAAAACCCTCCCACAAAAAACAGATTCATTTGAATCAAAGTCAAAACCTTCAAATTTTAAAGGTGATAAGAACAGGCCTTGACTGATCTGTCACTTACCATGGTAGACAGAAACCACATGTTTCTCTGGGCTCCAAGATTGCTTCTCTGCTCATTCTTCTGGCTCTGGACTAACAGCAAAAATCCCAAGGGAAGTCAAGATCACAAATTTTTCTTTCTTACCATATTTGAGCCCTTTTAGTGGAGGAGTATAGTGTTTTTCTAACTCGGAGCTCTTGACAATCACTGTAATTTGAAGAACAGGGATTTCAGTCATTAAGAAAAGTGTGTGCAAAATTAGTCAGGTACTCAATAATTTATGCACTTCATCCCCAAAACCAAATGTGATATTTTTCTTAAACTTAGGATCTAGAGCCGTACTTCACATTTTTAGCAAGTGTCATGCAGCACACGCATACCTCCTTCATTTTCCCTGCAAAAGCAGGTTGTATCAATGCTATGTGCACTGTTGTGGAAATGACCTGTGAGGACAAAGTACAGGACTTGATACGATTTGTGCCTTGTCTTTGCCTCACAGCTTTTTGGAGTTACAGAATGACATGAAAGCCAGCTCTCCGATAAGGGAAATGATTGCTGTTCTTCTGAAGTCAACAGCAATACACAAACAACACCCAGGAAGGTTTGTTCAATTTTAAAACTATACATGTAAAGAGAAGGCTGTCAACTGATAATGGAGCCTGCTCATGTTTGCGTTTAAAAAAACAATTTAAATAAAATGGTGAATACTCCATGGTAAATCAGATGATTACCCATCACTGAAAAGGTCAAAGTCTTACAGCCAGTAAGTGCCAGGTGCATACTTAAAAGGCCAACAAGATGACTCTGTTTAAAAAAAAAAAACTCCAAAATTGCTTAGACTGTGCAAACAGAGCTTGTAGTAGCATTAATATCATCTGGTTTTGCAGTTTCAACATGTTCTGCTCAATTTCCTACACTAAAGATAGTTTATGGGCCTTAACCCACAATGTATGGTCAGCATCCAGTACACTTCATGACAGCAGATACCTGGCAGGTTCTGTGCCTGCCACTGGAGATGCCCAGCTGATTTCTTTGATCTCCTCTGTTTGCATTCAGGCCATGTCCTTTGGAGGGCAGGTCTATGTTACTGTACACCTATATCTGTTTTCCATTTGAGTTAGGCAGCATTGCTTTATGAAAGGGGATTTTTTTTCAAAGTTTCATAGGCCCCCAGGACATCTCAGTTCACGGAGGAAAGGAATATTCTGCTTTTGCTGCTAACCAAATCAGTTCCCACTCAAGCCATTTTTTCTCAGTTGTAATTCATTACTGGGGGCTCCGTGCACTCTGTCTCCTCCTGACAGCTCTGTCTATAGGGTTACGGCAAAACCCACACTACCCCTAAAAGGCCCTCTGCTCTTTGTATGGCATGAATTACTGCTAAGGAGGTCATAGAGGGAAAAAAAATGAAGGAGGATAGGAGGCATTTTGCTACTCTGAGGAAGCAGCTTGTGAAGAAAATGTTTTTCTCCACTGCTTGGGCTGACTAGGGAGCCTGGTGGACCCTGGTTTGTTGACGCTCATGTGAACACGGTAATCCCTGAGGGCTGGTTGTGCTTCTTAATTCATCCTGCAATAAATTTGCTACTGATGGTGCAGATTTTGTCCTTCCCTCCCCACTGCCCTCAACAAAGCAAGGAAAATTACTCAATTAATTGCCTGGCGGTTGCAGGGGCTGCCTGGCAAGGGGGTTCTGCCCTTCTGCGCCAAACTAGGGATATAAATTTTTCCCTGTGAGCAGAGCACATTACGGCTGTGTGCTTTGAGGCAGGGAAGTGCATGCATGCATGTAATAGGCAGCTGATCATTCCCATGACAGCTGCTGCGGGGGGGAGCGGGGAAAGGTGTGCCCATCGCCCCACGCCGCCTGCGTGTGACCCCGGGAGGGAGTCACGCAGGCGACCCTCTGCACAGAGGGGATTTCTCAGCCCATGACTTGTTCTCAAATGAGGACTTCCTCCGCTGGGTGCTTATATTCAAGGCGACGAGTCATGTGCTCTTGTTAATTTGAGCAGTGGGTTTCACCAGATCTGCGATGGCTGGCTGTTGGAAAACGCGGTGTGCTTCCAGCTCTGCAGCATAGGGGAGCTATCATTTGGTTTTTAGCTCTTTGGCAGAAGAAAGCTGTACATGAAGATGAGCAGGTTAGATTTGACTGGGTAATTACATATTATTTTGCATGAATAGAAATGTCACTGCTAATGACAGCAATGGTGTGCTCCAAAATATTTGGGATTAAATATGTTTGATTTTACACACCAGATGCACATAAATGTTTTTAAACATTTGTACACATTTAGTGAATCTGAGAAATTTTCAGTACTGTATATGCAGAGTAGTCATTCTCAAGACTTCATGCTCCTGTAACCACCAACCTAGTCTGTATTAGAAGAAAAGACTGTAAAAACAAACGTGTCTACCGCCATTTCCCCTCCCCACTTCTCCCTCTCGTGCTTTAATCAGAGTTGAAAGTGCTTTGACCTCTAAATTAAACAGTGCAAAGCAGCTTCTAGCATTGAGCTCAGCTTCTCAGGAACTTGCGCAGGTATGTCCATGCCGGTGGTTCCTCTGCAAGACTTGGCAATTGCCAAGAGGTCCTGAACTCATTGCGCCAATTACAAATGGAAAAATGGTAGTATTTATTTTTACAGCTATGTGTAGGAGCAGTTAAATACAGGGCTTCTTGAAACTACGGCTGGATCTGAAATGAAACTGGCCCCTTCTGCTTTGCAATGGATGTTTTCTATTCATTTTGAGGTGGATGAGCTTTTTCACTACGATCACTGTGATCATTTTTCTGACTCCATTCTGTGAGAAATGTTGTCAAAAGAATATATACAATTACTCCAGGCTGAAGTTTCAAAACTTCTGTGCAAAATACTTGTCATATAATTCTATAATTAGAAAAAAACAAAAGGATTTTTTTTTTTGTCATTCCAAAAGCTGTTTCTAAAGGACAGATGGAAGAAGCACGTGTGAGAAATGGGAGCTCCAATTAAATTGAATCCATCTTAAGAAATTCCATTCTGGAATCATTGCAACTCTGAAAATCACACCCTAGATATAGCAGAAATATCCTAAATTCTAATTTTTTCAACATAAAACATAGAGATACATCAGTCCATCATTCACCAGTACTTGCACCAAACTGCATACTAAAAAAACAGAGTCCTATTTGGTAAGTTATACTGTCTCACATTCTTTTATTTCAAATAGTGGTTTTCCCACACAATTTCTTGTTTGAGCTCCTACCACTGCAACTTCAAATTTGCTAGGAGCTGGGTTTGTGTTGGTGGAAGAACTCCCAACGCAGAGAGACATGATCTCAACTCATGATACGATTTGAAGCAAGATGGAGCATGTAGGTTTATAATTTCATTTTTACTCACTGAAGCATAAACAGTTGCTCATTCACTGTATCTTGGCACAGAAGATGGATGTTTAATTTGTTCTGAGAATAGGGAAATTGGGCAAATAATAGCAGCCATAAGTGAACACACATTCTGGTAAGGAGACTACTATATCTAAGAAATTCCTATTTGCACTTTGAGGTTGGGGGTTTTCAAGCTGTGATGGCTCTGCTTTGGAGAGGAAAAGATGCAGAATTTGGAATTGTTTCAGTACAAAACCAACTCAGTGCATTCTGTGAAGTTTATTTATATTTTATGAAGGTGAATGAAAGTGCTCTGGAATTGGCAACAAGAGCACACCCCTGGAGGAAGGCAAACCTGGCAGAGGTCTTTGTTCTGCCTCATGGCCTTGATCCGAATTTCCTACTGCCCTGGCTCCTCTTATGCTATTTGGAGACGAGCAGACCTTGATCCCCTTCATGGGCCTTCCCAGCAGTTGCCCTTCTCCAGCTGTATTTCCACAAGATCCAGTGCAGACACATCTCTTTCTCCGCTGCTGTTTGTGGAAAGCTTTCCACCAGCTTCAGAAGGCTTTGAGATAGGCTCTCGGAGCATGGTACCACTCATTTTTCAATCAGTAGCAATCCTGTCTTTCATTTCAGTGATTCAGAAAATAAAGCCCTTAAAGCAGAAGTTGCCAGAGTATATTGAATGCAGAACCATCCTTTTAGTGCTCTTACTTATTCACTACAGTAAACAATGCCATTTAATATAATTTCCAAATCTCAGTTTAGGGGGAAAAAATCTCCTCATTTAGCTGTTACTCTCCCTCACAATGGAAAGCTGCCTCGGAGCATGTTACATTTCAGAGGAGCCTGTGAGATTTTGCTTTAATGGGAAGCTAAATGAAATGTTTAAATTTAAAATCAACAACAGAACATGTTCAAAGAGCTATATTTATAGGGTTTAAGTGAAAAATGCTCTGGCATCGCTTTTAAATAATGCTGGCAAGCTAGGGAGGAAAGAACACCACTCACTGATTCTTTGCATGGCTTAGTCCACAGCCTTAGCCAAGGCTCATGTATAATGTGAGTTGCTGGCTGTGAGACTTTGGTTGTAGTGCTAGTGGAATTCACTGTAGGCAAAGGCTCGTGATGCTAAACAAAGTGGACAAAAGGCTTTTACAGAATAATAAAAATAACAAGTCTCCCTTTATGACTTAAAGTTAAATGTCCTCAGTGAAGACATTACTCAGTAAGTAACTCTATGGGAAAACCTGTAAAATATAAATGCCCTGGCAAGATGGGGAAAGCGCTGAGGGTGAAAGAAATGCTTTAAGCCAAAAAAGGTGAAAAAGGACATTTTGTCTTGCTCGGAGCTCAGAGCTCTTTGCTGAATTACTTCGCTTGAAGCTCTCAGTTTTAGTTCAGCTCATATAGCCAGGAAAACAGGGTCCCTGTTTGAAGTCTGCTGAAACTATGTTGGTTTTTTATGGTCAACTAAAATAGTATGGAGCTTGTGTTTCTGAGGTGCTCTGCTGCTCAGAAGCAGATAAATACCTGTAGAGTGCGGGGAAAGGAGCAGAAAGGAAACTGAGAATGACATATTACTGACAGAACCTGTTCAATGCAACCTAATTTTTTAGTAATCTTCCAGGTTTAGTGAGGAAAACTGCCAGAAGGCTCAGGCTGAGGCAAAGCTGAGAGGGAATTGCCTGATCCCCAAATGAATCCTGGTAGAGCAAGTACAGAGGTACCAGGCTTTGTGTGTCTGAGCAGAGGTATCTCAAGCAGTTGGCCAACAAGTGTTTGTAGGTATAATGTGTTTTCTGTAGCCATTTTTATTCTTTATCACTGTTTTCTACCAGAGTACAAAAGAGAAGACACTACAAGGAAGTCTGTGTGAATGGTTTAATCTGAGTTACATGATGAGCTGACACAGAGTTGAGTATTGTCATCACTAAAAAAGGCCAAAATATTTTTGGGGAAGATTTGATAGAATTTATGTTTTGCAAAAATTAAAGTGAGTCCAGTTTTCTTTGTAGGATTTTTTATTTTTTTTTCCCAAAGGTTTTATCAAAGAGCAATTAGGATTCTTTTAATTTCCACTAAAAGTGCACTTTTGTGAAATAATGCCAAAAATCAAAAGTAAATAAAACAACATGGGAATATAAGGGTGGGAGAGGGAAATAGAAGATTTGATTTTTAAGTAATTTTTAAGTAATAGGGATTTTGCTTTTATAAGAAATGGAAATGGAAGTGAAATTAGTCTGTGGTCACTTTTCAGTGCTTCATTCTTTTTCCATAGTGCTGACTAAGGATATAACACCATTATCTTCCCTTTAACCATGAGATCTCCAGGTTTGCGACAGAAGTTTATGCCACCTAAGCATTACTCTCTATGGCATGAGTAATTGGTTTGTTCACTGCCTGCAGTAGTTGTAAAGGAAAGGTTTTACCAGAAGAGAAGAGTGGACCTGAGTGCACACCTGCTTTACAGTCTGCCTGAACTCACTTTCTCAGCTCACATATTCAGTGTTGTAAAACGCTGCATGTCCCACTTCTGCCTCACTAAGAGGAGCTTCAATGTCACCTCCAGTGACAGGATCAGGGTAAACCACCAAACCAGCCACAAAGGCCCAGCACTGAGATTTAAGTCTTTCCCTTTTGGGGTTAGGCTGAGAAGATGATTCTACCTCTACAAATACGTTTAAGAGTTTGAAACAATTGTCTTTTCAAACTCGGCGTGTATGTGTGTGTGGTAGAGAGGATGGGGAATAAAATCTCTATTTCTATTATGATAGTAACATTCCATAACAATCTATTAAAAAAAGAAATCAAAAATACTCCTCCTTGCAATAAGTGTTTCCCTCCTAAATTGAAAAATGTTCTCCAGGCACCAGGAATTCCCCCAGCAACATGGGATATACAAAGTGATGTTTCTGGTTGCATTCCCCATGGAATATAAGATGTACTTACTGATGTTCCTGGTTGCCAGGCTTTAGAAACTTGTGACTCTGGGACCCCTATCTCTATAACCAGCCTGCCAGGGAAGGGAGACGACAACTGGTTCCAGGAGGGTGGCAGAAAGTAACTAAGACAAGTTTTGTTGGAGCTATTATGTTCCCCCAAATTTGGATCAACTGGGAAAAAGTTCTGATGGGAAAACATCTCTGAAGTCCTGAAGGTGAGGCTGGGTGGCTCAGGGGAGGTCAACATGGACCCATCTTCCCTGATCCCCTTCAGCACTCCCCCAGCATGGGCTGGCAATGCTGGTGCCTGAGCTGCAGCTGCACCAAGTCCATCTTGTTCTGAGCACAGACTCAGTAATTCTGACATTGATGGAGTTTTGCCCTTCAGGACCATTTTTCAGAGGTGTTACTGAGTACTGGCATTTTCCCCTGCCAGCTGTTGAGAATTTCTCCAAGCTACATACAAAAATTCATTAGGGAAATACATTTATTAGATTAACGTGGAGACCATCTCTAATTAAAGATTACATTTTTTTCTTCTAAGCAAGCGCAGCCTAATTCAACCTCTCTGTGGTACTGTTCCATAAAGGCTTTTATCATTTACTTTCTACTGTTCCATAAAGGCTTTTATCATTTACTTTCTAGCATTATTTCCTCTGTATAGGAATCAGCAGAGGTAGCTCCAATGTACACATAACGTGTCACAGGTTCTACACCCCCAGCACAAGGGCAAGACCACAGCTCGCTATAATGCTCTATATCTGAAATTAACTCAATCCTGCCAAAACTGAAGCCCATGATGAAACTTTAGCTGTATGATGCAGCAGTACAAGGCTCTATTACGACATGCAATCTGGGTTTCAAAAGCAGGAAAAATAAAAACCAGGATACTCTGAATAAACAAATAGCCAACGAGGAGACATGAGCAGAGAAATACAGAAATGACACAAGGAAAGTGTGAGTATTCAGAAGCATGGCTGCTGAAAGAGGAAGGTCGTGTAGGAGATGACGGTATCTGCCTCTGTCATTCACATCACAGTACTGTTACCCACAGGGATGGTGTTTAATTTGAAGATCACCTTCACTAAACCATTTCATACAGAATATGTCACAAGGTAAATTGAACAGCTAGACATATAATCAGACAGAATGGCACACTAAAATAATTAAATGCAGGCAGCCCCAGGATGCTCCCTGCTTAATGTAGAATGCTAATTGGTACTCGAATACCACACGGTGTGTGTTGAAGAAAGACAGTGTAACTAATGTACCTGTGTGTTGTGTGTAATAATACAGCATGAGACCTTGAGGGTACATCTTCCCCTGAGGATTTGACACTGCCAACAGCTGATACCAATAACAACAAAGGAATGAATTTCCCCTGATACTTTCCTGACATATTCTATCCCAGTTCCTGCTTCAGTGCAATCTGTGAGAAGCTTTAAGACTGATGCGGTGCACTGGAATTAAATGCAACTTCTAAAGTACGTATATTCTCCTTTCAGTAGCACAAACACAGCAGACAGAATTGTGATACCAGATTTTATAAATCCCTGATTGCTTGCTTTCATCCAGTTGATTTGAAAAATTTAAACAACCTTTTCTGTATGAAAAATATTTTTCCTAATATGATTTTATGACATTTCAGTTTTTAACAGTTGCAGTTTTCTGACTTCAAAGTTCATGGAGGAAAACTTGTGTTGAGTTAGGAATACTGTTGAAGTCTTCTTTTTAAAGAAATTGATAAATACATTCATTTTCACATTCTTGCCTCAAAGCCACTTAATGACAAGCCCTGTACTTATTTTTTGTTGTCAGTGTATTTAACTGGCAACTAATAAAATATATTGAAGTAAAAGATACTTCCTGTATATTTGGTACAAGAAAAAATGCTTTAACCAGGTTGTGGAAAATATCTGCGTCAAAAATACAGGATATGAAAATCACTCCTAAACCAAACACCCTCCCAGCCACAAAAAGCAGAACCAAAACACCAGTTGCAGTACTAGTAGGCATACAAGGAAATATTGTGGTTTGAGTGGTGGTTATATATGTTGGACGGTGTTATCCCTACTCTTGACAAACAGTATTCCACTGTAATTTAACTAGATAAAAGGACTATTTATGAAATAGAGCTCTGATGAGTGTGAATGGGTACAAAAAGATGTCCATATTCATATATTTGAGATATGCTTGTATTTGAGATGGTGCACTTTACAAAAAAAAGGTATCTTAAAATTTATTTTCTTATAAATATAGTAAAATATTTATTTTCATTCATAGGCACATTACATCTAAAATAGTGTTCTTTTCTAGAATGGCTCTTTCTCTGTCCTCCTCCTGGAAGATTTTCAGTGGGTGACTGGAATTCCATTTCGAATCCCTAGGACTCATTTCATTTGACACTAAGGACAGTTGTTTTGCTACTCCCACTTGTAGGAGGAAAGGAAAGTGAGATAAAATAGTGGCATACAGGTAGAAAAAAACTAACTAAGGTATTCCCAGGCTGAATTTCAAAATTATTCCATGGCATACTCAATCACAGAATGGCTGATCTCATCAGGGACCTCTGGAGATCATCAAGTCCAAGCCCTCTCCTAAAAACAGGAACCACTAGGGCAGGTTTCCCAGGACCACCTCCAGTCAGGTTTTTAGTATCTCCAAGGAGAAGGACTTCACTACCTCCCTGGGCAACCTGTGCCAGCTTTTGACCAGGTTTTTTGTTTAATGGAATTTAAATGGCAGTTCATGTGTTCTAGTTTGTGCCCCTTGTTACACCAGATACCGCTGAGAAAAGACTCTTTTCCTCTTCTTTAAATCCTTCCATCAGGTATTTATACACATGGATTAGATCTCTCAAGGCTCTTCCTCTGTCTAAAGAACCCCAGCTCTTTCAGCTTCTCCTCACTGACAAATGTGCCAGTCCCTTGGTCATTTTTGTGGCACTTTACCAGATTTGCTCCAGTACTCCCCTGTCTCTCTTGTACTGGAGAGTCCAGAACTGGACCCAGCACTCCAGATATGCCTCACCAGGGCTGAGCAGAGGAAAAGAAATATCTTCCCATACCAGCCTAGTGCAGCCCAGAAGGCTGTTGGTCTTCTTTGACCCCAAGGCCTTTTTCTCCAAAGCCCCTCCGCAGCCAGCTGGCCCCAGCCTGTGCAGGTGTGCAGGATTATTTCCCAGAGTGCGGTCAATCTTTGGAAGAGTCCACCTTTTCTCCCTCAACTATGGATATAGAAGAAGGTCTCCAAGCCACCTGTTGCAGGTATCTATGCCTCTAACCCTGAAATTAAGAGCATGGTCATCCTATGCTGCTCCTTTGGACAGAGCTTACATAGAACCCAGCATGCTGAACCAAAGGGTGAGCTTGGAGATCTCAGGGGAGCAGAGATGACGCACAGATGGCAGGGAACACACGATTCTTGAAGCTGAACCTCTATAAAACAGTATTCATCCACAGACAATCTGGAAATAATGGGGATTCCCTTCTACCAATAGGAATTTCCAAGCTTTCCTTTTTCTCACAATCCCATCTGAGGACAGCGGCTGACAGTGGATCACAATTACTGAGCTCACACATGTAGAAGTGGTGTAACTCAGCAGAAATTAGCTGTCAGGTCCAGAAAACATACAGCCGTTGCCTTATTTATTTTTTCAGAGACTAGTTTTGGGTTTGTTTTGCCTGCTTTTATTGTTATATTTTTCTGAATTTCTCTGCCAACAATGAAACAAATTTAGTACTATGAGATCTATTTAGCAGCATCACAACTGATGGTGTATGGATGAACAATTCAGTTTAAAAGCCGTATTATTTCCTGTATATCCAGTTAAAGACAGCAAGGGTCTGTAAATTAACATTGTGTTTCAAAAGACCTTCAAAAATTAGTCCCATAACAGATATGTCAGCAATTTTTCAGATTGAGTGTTATCAGACAGTCCTGAAACTGAACTTCAATTGCAGTGAGTTCCAGCTACAGTGATTGGGAGGCTGTTCTTTTTTAAACTAAAAATGGAAATTCTTTGAGCTGACCTCCTGCAGTTTAACACCATGTGCAATTAATTTCCTCTAATTCTCTTTGAATGGCTCACTTACTCATGAAAAAAAAAGAAGAGAAGAGAAGAGAAGAGAAGAGAAGAGAAGAGAAGAGAAGAGAAGAGAAGAGAAGAGAAGAGAAGAGAAGAGAAGAGAAGAGAAGAGAAGAGAAGAGAAGAGAAGACTTGAATGACTTCAAAGAAGAAATATTTTGCTGTCTTTAAAAACAAAAAGACTTCAAAGGTCTGGCAAGTCTCACTTCCTATGTAAGGAGCTTCCCCAGACCAAGGCAAGAGCTCTGCCCAGAGGGGTTGCAGGCTTGAGTGGAAAACCCTAAGTACCAAAATACTTAAATGTATTGTAGTACCTAGTTCCCACCAATATCAAGGAGAGCTGAGTACACACAGGAAAGATAATGTAGATTAAAACAGCTGATACCACTTCTAATACTGTCTTCAGTAGTGTCCATTATGAACACTCCAGTACGCCTGACCTGCAGAGGAGTCTGGTCTTTAATTTAAGTACTGGTGGTTTTGGCTGATACAAGTCCCACATTTGTTCCTCACAGATGGCAGAAATAATAGTAGTTCAAAATGAGCTACTTTTGGCGCTTTGAGCAACCTGATTTGTGGAAGGTGTTCCTGCCCTTGGCAGGGGAGTTGGCACTTCATGGTCTTTAAGGTTCCATCCAATCAAAACCATTCTATGGTTTCTACAGTTTCTATGAACTCTTTCTTCATCACTAACTTATGACATCTCTCTCTCATATCTTGTCTGCATTTTCAGCTGGCAAATATTGGTAGCAGATAGAAAAAGAAAATGCTGACTGAAAGGCCTTGTACTATGAGGACAAGAAGAGCAGATTCAAGTATGTTCATTCTAACAAATAACAATTATTGTTTTAAACTCCTTATATAGTGAATAAAATAGCAATGCCCAACAGGCATTTTAGGAACTGGCAACAATAGTTATAATCTGCTTCTCAATACTCAGAACAACTTGTATTCTCATCGAAACAATAACAATTTACATAATGGATAGGCCTGTCGAGTAGAAAGGAAAAGAATAATTCAAATAATGATGATTACAATGTGCACCAGTTATGCACAGACAATGTCGCATACATAAATTCTCTTCCAGTCTGTTCACAGCTATTCCCTTTGGTGTTATAATTTCATGATAAATTCTGTTTACATTCTCCTACTTGAAATCCTTTTATTGAAAAGTCCCCAAATACAAAACAATGCATTTTTGAGATCCTTAGTGAAAAAAAAGGTTGTAGCAGATTCTTTGCACTAACAAGTTTACTAGGTGAAACATCAGAAAACCACTAACAGTTTTGAGGGTGATCTCATTGCTCTCTACAGCAGGGGAAGCACAGAGGGAGGTACCAATCTCTTCTCCCTGGCATCCAGTGACATGACAATGGGAATGGCTCAAAGTTGCACTAAGGAAGGTTTAGGCTGGACAATAGGAAGCCTTTCTTTACTGAGAGGGTGATCAAACACTGAATCAAGCTTCTTAAGAGAGGTGTTCTATGCCCCACGTCTGTCAGTGCTTAAGAGACATTTGGACAAAGCCTTTAGCAACATACTTTACCTTTAGGTCAGCCCTGAACAGGTCAGGCAGTGGGACTAGGTGGTTATGTTGGTCTCCTCCAACTGAAATAGGCTGTTCTTTTTTATTTTATTCTGTTGAATGTTTCATGCAGTAGGCATAGATACTTAGAGGAAGAGAAAATCCATTCCTCAGTTACTTTCCAAAAAAGATGGAAAAGAAGGACCTCTTCTGTGCACATCTGCTGCCCTGGCTAAGTTACCACACCAAGGAATGATATGAAACTTCCCAGTCACCATCTGACTCCACTCTCTATGTCTTAGTCCAAGTCCAGGCTGACTTAGAGAACAGTACAGGATTTGCCAAGCATATACACCTACAACATGGCTGGATACTCCGTGTTATCTAAGACAGGTCTTTCTGAAAAGGAGCCAGACTACCCTACCAGAAAATTCCATGCCTGAAATGACAGTAATTCCCTGTGTTTGAACAATCCAGATCTGCTCCAACAGACCAACCACAGGAAACTGTTTTCAGACCGCCTTCAAAGTTTTGACTGATCTTGCCTGCCTATCACTGAGCACGGTTTGTCAGCTGACTCATTAACAATTCACATTGCTATGAGAGGAAGTGAGAGAATGAGCACTCATAGACAAGAGGCACAATGCTCTCCAAAGAGATTTGAAACTCAAAGCACATGAAATGGATGCACATAGCTGTGCACATCAGTTATACTCCTCATCAATCAGACCCAAAGCCAAGAATGACATCCAGATGACTTCATCTATACAAATTTATTTTAGGAAAAAAAAAAAAAAGGATCTTTACTGAAGAAAGTGAATCTGTTTGCCTTTAAATTGAACTTAATGTGAGCATCTGAGACATGTTTCAGTTATAAGAGTAAAAAAATACAGAAATAAAAGTGGCCAAGGATCAGATGAAAGACCTTATTTCATCATCAAATAACTTCACTGTACTGTGGTCACATTGTTTGAAGAGTCAAGGTGTTACTTTCAAGCCAATATATACCCAGTTTAGAATTTATTTATACGTAGATGCTATGCACAGATCTCTGAAAGAAAGAACAACAGATTTTTCTCTGAAATGGGAATAAATTTCTTAAAATACATGACCTCAGTATGCTAGATATTTTTTAATCTACGTGTAGGGTTTTTTTACCCTTGCCTTCAGCCACAAGGTCAATAGTGGTTTTTTTTCATCAAACAGGTAATATATAGGAAAAAGTAACACTGAACTGTAAGTGCAGTGAAATATTTAGCCAAGGAGCACTATGCTACGTTACTTATGAATAGAAAATAATAAAAATATAAAACTATACCCTAAAGAAAGAGAAATTCCAGTGTGCTGCTACGTTCTGCTCCTTCCTTTGCCTTCTCCATCACCCTTCTGATTTCTATCATACCCTTAAAATATTTAGAAGTTTTTCCCTGAAGGACTTTCTGGCTTCTCTAACTTTCATAACTCTTAAAAATTTGGAACTTTGTCCTGTGATTTAACAGCAACATATAATAGAACATATTCATTTCAGCTGTCACTAATAGTTACATCAGGCTCTGTGTGATTCATGCATTATGTCCATTTCTTTTATTTATTCTAAAAAGACATTTACAGAGTTTGAAGGGGGTGATTTCACTTACCTTATCTTTGCTCCTTCTAGTTAGTAACCTGGTAGATAAAAAACAGTCAGTTCTGACAAAGAGGAGCATCAATTTGAAGCTGAATTTTCCAACATCCAAAACTGATGAAAATCTACACACACACAGGTGTTGCTCAGTGGCAGCATTGCAGGGCTACATCATAATATCTGTTGGAGTCAACATCGTGAGTAGATGCAGTTTCGGCAGCAGCATTCAATATTGTTTTCTACGTCTGTATGTTGTGGTTGCCATGTGTCGACAAAAAGATGACATTTGACAACACATCTTTGCAGAACAAAGCAGAGAAGTACATAGCCTGTTTTATATGTGAGCTTTTAAGAATCCTGTCATTTTCAGTCTAATACAACCCCTTGAAAATGGTTTATCATTTTCAGAGGTGTTGTCTCATTCTTTGCTGAACAAGTCCACGATTTAGTTAATTTTCAGTGTAAAATTGAACTCCCTGTTCAGCCTTTACTTGGTGGCTTTAAAGAGAAAATGTGAGGATCCTGTTCCCCTGTACGTGTTACATGCAACTCCTCTCAGATCAAAGGGAATATCTGTGCTCTGCAGGCAGATGAATTGACCCATGTGCCTTTAAAACCTCAAAACTATGGGAAGGAAAAACAATAGCCCATGCTTAAGATAATATCTGCAGTTGTACACAACACTTTGTGAATTCCATATCATATTATAGTACTATAATAAAAATGGATCTCTTGCAGAAAATTCCACTCAGACAATCATCTTGGCAGTCAGACTTCAGAGGAACAACCTCTGCTTAACACCACTGGGGAAGTAGACCAAGTAACTCTCTTTAACTCCTGCTTAAGTGTTCAGAAGTCAGCAGAAATGTAAGTGCTCCTTTTCTGACTCTTAACTACCAAAGTGCACCAAACCTCCCTCCTGAGATGTGGTTATCAGCTTTCTCCCCATGAGAAAAGGAGCAGGAGGTGGTTGGTGGTTTCTCAGAGGGTGTATCAGCTAGAAGTACTTGGAGTCTGCACCTGCAGCTTGCAAGTCAGGAGCACACCTGAATGCTCACCCTGGACACTACCACAGCACCATTTCTGTGCCATACAGGTCCTCAGAGAGCAACTGGACTCATCATCTTTAGCAGTTCTTAATCCCAGGAGTGCTTCCACATTAGACCAGCAAGTACCTCAGCCGGACAGACCTTGGAGCCCTGTGTGGAAATACGTTTCAGTCCATATAGGCAGACGCCTACAGACCTGAGATGGGGAGGCATGTAGGATTTCATGGCACAGAACCCAAGGCATTGGACCTTGTTATGTAAGGACCTGTGTCCTGGAAAGGATACAAGGTTTGGTGTCTCCTGAGCAAATTCACACACAGCCAGTAGCAAGATCAGCACCAAAGACAACACCTTAGTGGGCACATTCCTTCAGAAACCTTTCTAGAAAAGCTCTTCTTCATCAGACAACTCTAATCCATCGAGTAAAAAATTAAGGGTCAAGAAACTTCTCACTCTGAGGAAATCCAAGTCCAAATTTTGATGGAAAGATGCAAACCTCTAGGTGATTGGCTGGGCTGGGTGGCAGGGCAGTCACTCTTAGCCCTCCGGCTGAAGTCAAACCATTGTTTCCTCGGGTGTCCAAAAGTCAAAGCATCAGCAGGAGGGCAAACTAAAGGGGATTGGACTGCACAGGCTCATGGCGTTGGTACTCAGCTGGAAAGATGGAACTGGGCTCTGCTCCCAGGACTATTTCTATTCACATTATGTAGCTCTAAACTGTAGCCAGCATTGCAGAGCAGCTGGAAAACCACCACACAACCAGAGACCAAGGGCAAGTGAGACAAAACATCTTGTATTCCTCTTTCACATTAGGGCCCTGCCACTGTACTGTAGAAACAGACTCCCACTTACTCTTCCCTTGCCTTGGTGAGAACTTCCTTAAGGGTAAGGTGCCTTTAAAACACCATCAATGAAGGAGGCAAATGCCTTCAGTCCTAATGGTTAAACAGGAGTGGGAGGTTGAACATGGGTTGTTATGGACAGTTGTCTTGCTGAATGCCAGTTACCGCTGGAGATCTAAAAAATCGTGCACATCTTCCATTTCCCAGGCACATATTCAAACACTTCCATTCAAATACCTACATTCCTATGCAAAAGCAACATTCTACCAATCTGAGGGGTCTAAGAAAATGTGATTCTTGTTCAATCACACAACTACATTCACAAGATGTGCTGATGTTTGGAGTGGATAAAAGCTACACATCAAAAGTCTTGAATCAGAAGTCTGAACTTCCTGAAGGAAGAGAGAAAAAATGCTGCAATTTATGCTTTCTATTGACAAGCCCTTAACCCTTTGGAGACATCTGACTATTAATCAATCATGCAGGAGAGAAAGGTGCCTAATTTGAAGCACTCTAATTCCCCCTACTCTACCTCTGCTCCTACTAAACTGTATCATGTGCTGGGTTAATGAAAAGAAAATTACTTTCTGTAGTGCGGTGTCTATCTATGAGCTAATTAGGGGGAAAATAATTTTGTTCAGATACACCAAATGAGCCTTCACTCACCCTCACATATGTTGAAGATATACTTGAAAAGTAGTTGATTTTCTATATTCTGTACCCTTTTTCTTGCCCTTTTCTCTAGATAGAGGAAATAAAGTCTACAGTCTTATATGATTATGAATTTTCTCTGTACCACAAAAGTGATGTAGAAGGGAGTCCTGGCATCTACAAAGTCCTGCCATTGCCCATCTTTCTTGTACCTGCACTGAAAGAGTAGATCTGCTGCAACTGCCCTTGCTTTGTAGTTCTGAACACACTGCATGTGCAAGGCAGAGGGTTGTGACATACTGCAAACTTCTCTCATTTCTGCCGTACTTTGTCAACTATGGTTAACAGGCTGACCCTTTCATTAGTGAATTCTGGATTCCGGTTTCAAGCCACTATATATGTGAAGAGATGGTTTACTATTCTTCACCCTTCAACATGAGCTTTATTGATTTCAGTCAATTAACCTATAATGATTTTAAAGGTAGAAAGTCACCTCTCAGAGAAGCTTGCTCTTTCAGGCAAACACTATGCTGGAGATCACTGAATTATTTCAGGTATTTTCTTCATTTAAAAAAATACTACAGTAAACTATGGACATGTGGACATGAACTGAACTGAAGTGAATAGATTGCAGACAAAATTCTTCTCTCATCTGGAGTATATTCATTGGCTTCAGTGGAACTCTTCTGGATTTACAGTGATGTAATTTGGAACAACATCTGGCTTCAGATAATATAAGAAGGACTCATTGTAATGGTTTATATCACTGACTACTTATTGCATACTTTTGCAATGCTTTTCTTAGCTCTTACTAGCTACACATTACCGTTGGTTTTACATCCTATTCCTTTATTTCACGTAAGACCTGTAAAAGTCTTGCAGGTTGAAGAATGTATACATTTCCTGCAGGTCACCACTGTGTGACATCTCTCATAATTTAGTTAAAAGCCCAGTCTACAGTTATCTTCTCTTTTTATTTTCATATTACATTACAGAAGGCATATAAAGAAGTCCTCTCTGGTATATTTGCTCTACATGGAGTAACTCAATGTAGCGAGTCAGTGTCATTTACCTGGAAAACGCCTTTCAACTCATGCAAATTTTTCCATAGAGTCTCTTCTTTAACTAAGAGTATCCTGTGTTGACAAGTATCCATTCTAGTCACCTTAGCACAGGTTTTTATTATTCCATTATAAACAAATAAGCACAGGGCAGAACCTGCCTCCTCTCAAACCTGTGACCAAACTCTGCCTCTCTTTACTTCAAGATAACATAATCTCACTGCAGGGTGAAAAGGTAGGCTGAAAGTTACGATTTGGCTGTCACCATGCTGATATCTTTAGTATGTCTTTTTTTTGTTGCAAGGCTTTCAACATCATGTTGTGTGCACTCTGACCATGAGCTCTGAGTACAATCTTCTCTGCTGCCAGAATCTGTTAATGCAATGTTTTGAATTTTAATGGAAGAGTGTTTAATAAAACTACAAGACAATGGGGAATAAAAATGTAAATACACTAAATACCATTTAGAAATCAACTTCTGCTATTATACCACACGTGCAACAGTTGTTTTCTGTTATGCAAAACTGTAGCATCGGAGCTTTTAATGGCAAAATGGTACTTCACAAATATGTTTGGAAGTATTCACACATGTTTCTGTTTAATCTTATGACACTTGTATTTTCCAGCTTGAAAATTTAATTCAAATATCATAATTTACTTAATCAATGTTAGATATGTAATAAATGTGTTGTTTTAGACCAAGTGGCTGTAAGGACAGTTGTGGTAGCCAAAAACAATATTTGCATCTGCATTTCTTTGAACTCCTAATTAAGTGGCACTTGCTTCAATAAAAGCTAATATTAGAGCTGACTTTATTTACTCTATTTCATGACATCTGGCTTACTTTTAGATAATTTTTTTCC
Organism: Grallaria varia; assembly: GCA_013396735.1. Lineage (NCBI taxonomy): Eukaryota > Metazoa > Chordata > Aves > Passeriformes > Formicariidae > Grallaria > Grallaria varia. The sequence goes on along the minus strand of VWZG01008799.1, from coordinate 1,307,136 downwards.
AAATCTACTCACAGAGAATATATAAATTATAGACCATTATCTTTTTTTAAAAGGCAGCCCCATCCATCATAATGGATTACAAATTTGTCACCTTGAATCAATTTCTGTTCACAAGTTCAAAAGGAAATATAAGTGCTTGAGGGTCCAGAAATATTTATTGTACATGTGGATATTATTAAAGTTTATTGAAATCCTTCACCAATGAGAAATGTTTCTGTTTTGTTTTGCAACACGTACAGCACTAATGTTAAAAAGCCAACGCCTTTATTGTCTAAAAACTAAATTGACAATGCAGCATTGACTTTGAGGACTACTGATTCTGACTAGAGATACTAATATAGTTATGCGAGCATTCATTTAATTAAGGCATGACCACTTCATCTTGCCTAATTTAGAAAAATTTTTTTCTGCATAGTTTCTTGTATAGCATTTTCCCATGATGACGTCTATTTTCAAATAAAAACTACTTCTGCTAACAACATCGAGGGTAATTCATTCAGACTCTTTTCCTTGTAATAGAGCAGAGGGAAAAAATGGAAACTTAAGATTCATGAGAGTCTTGGTTTAAGACTTAGTGACAAGACTACATCTGGTATCAATACGGTTCTTTGGGATCTTGACCACATCTTTCATAAAGTGGTAAGTTCCACCAAAAGGACACATCTTGCTGGCTGCTGACTGCAACCTCCGAAACGCTGAGCCTGTGCAGGGGAGGAATGCAGTAATGCTCTGCTGGAGGGAGAAAATGAAACTACAATTCTCATTACATTTTTATTGGTGGTGTTAATGGCAAGTTGAGCTCTTAAAGTCCCTAGTAAGAAGGGCTTTCTTTGAAATTGTATAGCACAGTGTCAGGAGTTAACATGAGAGGAGTTTTGGTTTGTTGGGTTGTAATTTTTTTCCCCTTGTTTAGGACTAATTTCTTATTATACTAAATTAATTAAACCCCTGGAAATATTTCCCTTTCAAAGAAAAAGACTTACAACCTCAAAAGGAAAAAAGCAGCTCAGTTGCTGTGAGCAGACAGACACACACCCTGGTGGCAATCAGATGTGACTGATCAATGGGTGAGGAGCCAGCCCAAGTGCTGCTGGCAGAGCAGTGGCAACTGCCCAGGTGCAAACTTCACTGCTTCATATATAGCATTTTTTTGTTAAAGAGTAGGAAATATTGGTGTCTAATGAGTTTCCAGTGGAGAAAAGAGGGCAGTTTTGTATTTTTCTTTCTAATCTAGAGAAACCTAGGGAGTATCTTCCACACAGAGTTGTATCTTTGGGGAAAAAATTAGTATTTCATGGTTCCATGTGTTTGGAAGTGAAGTTCTATGAAGGCTACCTGTGAAAGTATTTTACTTGAGAGCAAAGATATGTATGCCTAATGAAGATTAAGCTGAGATTTCACACAATTTCACCAGTAACTTTAGCTGTTTCCACATTAAAGAGTCAATGCCAAGCCAGCAAAAAAAAAAAAAAATTTTCTTCTCAAATATATATACCCCAAAAAAAGGGGTTTGCTTTATTCCAAGGAACTGTAGACAGACAAATTCAATGTATGTGCTGTATAATGACATTTAATTTAGGGCTTTTAAGTTTCAGTCAGGATGTTTCATGTGGCTTTCTTAGCAACAGCAGACTTAAATCTGATTTAACTAGCCAGGATAGGTGTCTTTCATCTGAAACTAACTTTTAGTTCCATAAAGTTGCAATCCTAACTTCTGCTCCATTTGTCAAGGATATTAGTGTGTGACCAAAAAGACATTTCAATGTATGGATTGGCAGGTGCCAGAATGTCCCCGTGTCTTTTACACTTCAATTAAGATAGAAGAGCTGATGGTTCATTGTGCGTGATGCTGGAGCATATTAGCATCACGCAGTGGAAGGACAGGGGGATATTACTGGTTACACAAAGTTTCCTTTCTCTCATTGTAAGAGTGTAGCTTGCCTTGTTTTACACCAGGTTTGTGCTGTGAAACTTGTTTTAAAAAAGCTGTGTCTGAACATGGAAAATCTCCTATTGTCACTTTTCAGCCCAGCTCCTCATATGGTGGGACCTGAGCAACGGAGTGCATCCAGGATGGTGTCGGGTTGGAAGAGAAGTCATTCCATGAGCAGAAAACTGCTCCTGCAAACACCCTGTGCCCCTGTGAGGAGTGTCTGCCCCAGCTCAGTCAGCAAAGATGAGCAGCAGAGGCTTGGTAGTAGAATCAAGACATTTAGTCAATGGAATAATCTGGGACTTGATCCCATTTAAAGAAGCCCCTTTGCTATTTCACACACTGTTTCATGTCTGTTGCTCTGCTGGGTTGCATACCCTGCCAGTTGAAAGTTTGTCCTTCCATTTGGAGTTATTGAACAGCTGAACACCAAAACAAATACTCTTATGGAGCTGATGAGGAAGACTTTCACTAAGCAGTGCTAATACCATATTTAATTCAATCAGCATTAAAGTATTCAGTTAACATATGGATCACTTCAGGGCTTTAATGATGTTTTAAGGAAACATCAAACAAAAGTGTGTCATATGACAAAAATCTCTGATGTCTGAAAAACTGTGTCCATGTAGCATTGTCAGATAAATAAATAGAATGCATGGGCATGTCTGTAGCTCCTCTGTAAACACACATACAACCATGATGGTTCTTCACATTTTGTTAATAAAATCTATTTTGTACAAGTCAGCAGTTCTGCAGTTCTAGTTAGCAGGATATCACCCATTAATTACGTATATTATGCATCTGGAATGTTTAAAATATTTATATACCAAGGGAGAGAAAATGATTGTTGTAGTAAGGGGGGAGGGGGGTGTGAAGTAATAAAATTATTAAGTTTATCTCAGGTTTCCACTAGCTATTTTTAATTGCTGTCAACTGAGTTCGAAATGCTAAAGGAATCAACATTTTCTCCTATGGCATTTTTTTCCTTAGAGTTCTCATGTATTCCCTTTTCTCTGAAACTCTGCTTAGTAAATATTAATTTACCCTCAATTACTAATGACAAGTAAAAGAAACCCTTGCATTCATCAGGGCCACAGCCTTAGGACATAAGTTTGTCCTTCAAAGCGTTCAACCATTCAACAATTAGAACTAATAGCTACTCCAGGCTATCAAGGCTGAAACACACAACACTCCTCTAGTGCCGAGCTCTTGGCAGAGGCACTCATGGTGGTCTTACAACCTATTGAATTCTTCTGCAAAAGTTTGAAAAGTGATTTGGAAAGCAGACAAATTAGACACAGAGTAATTGTCTAAAATGTGAGAACACTTAAGTGTTGCAGAGGGGAACTAGTCAATTAGTTCACTAATAAACTTTGCTATGTAAAAGTTCCCTTGCTGCTCGCATGAACACAACTTGAAAGGCTGGGAATTTTGCTTAGCAAAAGAAAAACAGATAAATAAATAGAAAATGCTAAACTGGAAGCATAAAGGAATTATTTCTATTGACACTCTGGTGTGTTCTTCAACAACACCTTAAAAGTTCACCTTCTACCTTTAAAATATCTTTGTCAGGAGCTTCTTCTTTAAACACAAAAATTCCCCCCAACCTCTGCAGAATCAGCTGAGGCTTTGTTTTCTGTTGTGGCTGCAAATGTACACACACACACACAGATATTTGTAATGGTGACCTTACTTCACACTTCACTTTTCTCCCAAAATAACATAAAGACCAGTTTGCTTAAACACCTCTGGTTGATTTTCACTTCAGAAACAAATAATATATAGTTTATTTTCTTTCTTTTTTTCTGTTTTCTTTATTTAACAATTAAGAAATTCTCTCATTACATTACAGTAACAGAAAAAAAAGCATATAGCAAAACCATAAACAGCAACTTTGTGGCCAAATAGAGTGTGATACAAGTTTTTCATGAGTACACCGATTTTGTTCTTGAAAAGTGACTTGAAACATAAATTATACTCCATTTCTCTGAATAGATTACTTATTTATAAATGGCATCTATTTTTACGTCTTAATCAATTAAAACTGCAATGAAAGTCTTTGTTTCTGGCCAGATTCTTTTCCCCATTGTACTGTTGTGTATGAACACCTACCGTGTGCTTCCCCATGCCACAAGTGCCATGTGCCACCTCTGAAAAGCATGTACAAAGAGGATGTTAAACAACAACTCCAGAAATACCAGGAATAAAGACGGTCCAGTTTGGATATTTTCACATGAACATGCCACCAGAATTGCTTTCTCCATTCTTCTACCACACTATGTTGGGCAGTGAGCAAAGAACAAGCATCTGATCCTCGCCCAAATTAATCTGCAGTGGAAGTGAAAGATAAGAAACAACAAACACCTGGGCATGGCAGAGAGCAGAGGAACACAATGATGCACCACGGAATCAGGACACTGTTTCTCACAGAATCAGATGGAAAACAGAAACTATAATTTGTGGGAGGCCAGAAGATATTGACATTTTGCTTAATTTCTAATGGAACAAAACCAGATCTAAGTGTTTTGGAGGAAAACAAATTTGACACAGCTTTATATGGAAGAAATTGTACAAAAATTCAAAGACGGTTAAGCAGCACTGCTGTTTTTTAAATGTCTTCCCAGCAAACCATCCAACAACTACAGATATCTGGACTGTCAATGACTACACCCAAGACTTAGTGCTCCCTGGACACCCCTCATCATCAGCCACTGGCACTTGGTGGTCACAAAGGACGTTCTGTGAAGATTCCAAGTCGTGCCAGGATACCACCAGCGATGGTAGTGGTTACAAGGCTTCCACAGAATAAGATAGAAGAAAATGACAGTGAATTTTTACTTATCTAAAAAATTCCATGTAGTTAATATCAGGACCAAAACTAACATCCATTGCTCGGGGGGGGGAAAAAAAAAAAAAGCAGCAGCCCCCAACTCTATAATTTTTAATGTGCATTGAATATTAAAAAGAGTTGCTTCAGATTCATAAATAATGTTTTAGTTTTATAAAGAATATTTTAATATTTATTACTTCTGATAGCTCATATATTATGCATGTTCCATATATTATAAGTATTAAAAATATAAGAAATTAAAATATAAATAAGAATTAAATTACACACTGTTGCTTTGCCAAACTGGAGCTAATCTCGTGCACAAGGAAGGAGTAAGGGTATTTCTAGCACCTGAGTTTTTCTGACCCCTGTAAAGTGGGTATCTATAGAATGCGGTAACATTCAATTACAACAAACTACAACATAAGGCACTATAAAGTCAGTTGTATGTCAGTTTGAAGCCTGGAAATTAAAGCTGGTATTAACAGTAGACAATGGCATCAGAAAATGAAAACAGCTAGTTGCCTTCCTCTGATTACTGAAGTATATGATATGAAGACAAAATTGGGCTAAGTTTGTTTCTCATGAAGAAAATACTCCCTGTTTTGCACAATGGTATTAGAAGCTCTAAGTACTGCTGAATTTAAAGGAATTGCACGAGAGTGGGAAAAGGTTTTTTTCAGAGGTTTTCCAGAAGAAAGAGTTTCACTCTGAATGATGAAAAGCTATAATAATATTAGATTTTTAAGTAATCCCAGTTTGACATACAGCCTGGTTTCTGTAACAAAAGTCATGGCATTTCTTCTGTCAGTTTTCTAAAAATCCATCAGTTGGGGAAATTCAATTTTGGGAATCCAAGGTGGCAAGCAGAAAAGTTTGGATGGACTCAAATGGCAGCTGGTTAGGGAAAAATAGGCATGAAATAACACAGAGAGAAAGATAGTAATAGGAGTTGAATGAAAGAGGAAAGAGGGCAGGGAGGGATTTTTGTTCCGTTTTACCAATTCAAGATTCGTTATAAAGGCAGAAGGAGAAAAGAACAGTGCAGCAGGTCAGAGAATAAGCAGCAGTGTGTCAGGAGGAGTCATCTGTGGCAAACAGCTGGTAAAATATACTGCATACTCTAAGCCAATACAACGGGAAAGGGAAGTCAAGAGGAAAATTCAAGCATCGTGAAATGACCTTCCCAAATTTCTACACCATATGATTTGAAACAAAATATATTTAAATGTGCCAAGTAAAACTTCATTCCTACTTGGCAGCTTTCTTTAGAAAATTGTCATAAATCCTAAATATAGCTAAAGTGCTTATTTCATTGAAATTATCTCATTTCTGTAATGGATATGTGTTTGAAATCAGTTTGGAAAGATTTTATATTAGTTTTTTCTTTTCTTATCTTCCAATAAAATCTCAAAGAATGACTGTAGTCTGATCTTATTTTAAGCTATCTTTCCTTAGGCTGATTTGGAAAAAAATGAGATACACTCCTCTTGGGAATTTGTTTTCTAACAAAACCATAGCTGACTGACCAATTCACCCTGACTTATTGATGCTGAGGAGAGATTATTCTGCAAGTAATTCCCCTCATACCAGTGGAATCCTAAAGTAATAAAGTTTCTTGCTATTGCTGTGTCCCAAGACGTGGGCATGATCTTTCAACTTTTCTGCTCTCATGTTCACAGTATCACTACAGCTTTAGGTCTTCTACTGTAGATCTCAGTTCTGTTTGGGAGCCAGGGAAATAAGCTCCAACCCACCTAAACTAGGCATCTGTTTCACTGCTTTGATGGATTAGAGGGGTTTTTTTCCATTTTATTTTCTTAAAATCACATATTAAAATATTCATTGACTCAAAGAACTGTTATGAAATACAGAAGTCAAGTCAGGACTCAGAATATTTAAGGAATGGCACCTTCAGAGCACATTTATATTAGCTGTGCGGACATAAACACATAATCTGTAAAATAAACTCAGGGTTGTAAGTATGCCAGCAATTCACAATTACTTACTGACATGGATCATCACTTGGTATCATCTGATCAATGATGTAAAATTAGACAGCTATAGATTTCTCTAATGTAATCAGTCCTTTAAATATCTCAGTGGATATGATTCAGATTAATTGTATATTCAAAATTAGATTAGCTGAAGTAGATCATATGGAAGACATTCTTAGGAATATTTCTTCTGCCAGATATATAAAGTTAACAAAGAGAACTGGGAAGTGGGAAAGGCTGCATGTGTTTTTTCTCTCCAAAATACTATGAGGGAAACCAAAAATTACATATTTTTCACAAGGAAATGTCTGTTTTAACAAAATAGATAGTTTTCCCCCAGACTTAAGAAAGAAATGTAAATGAGCTCCACATGCTCTCCAAACCGTTCAAGAGAATTTTGCAGCACCAACTATAGGCGTATCATTTCCAATACACATGGGCCAATAGAAATGGTACGTTACACATTTCACAGCATGGAATTCTCAGGGATTTTTGTCAAAACCAGATAGGCAAAAAAAATTCATCAACTTTTTAGAGACATGCATCTGGAACTTCAGACCACATCATGTCTAACGGCTTTATTGTGAAATGCTTCCTCTCACTGGGATCATTGTCAGAGAGGCTGTTTGTGTTGCTAAGCATATTGTAAACCCAGCAGCTTGATACATCTGGTATGGGGAAGAAAGGAAAAAAAAAACAGAAAAAAAGAAAAAATGAGAGGAGAATACTGTGGCATGTAACTGATGTGTCAGAAAGACTCCTTGGGATAGGAATACTACAGCAATGTATACAACTGTTGTGGCTCCCTGAAGTGTTACAGGCACCTTGTTGAATATAAAGACAACACATTTGCTTCCCAGAGAATGTGCAGTTTAAGTACAGACTTGGCACAGGAAATACTCCAGTTAATAAATGAAAGCAAGGATTACAATTACGAGATTGTGCAATTCTGGCATGTGCCATGAATACTTTGTATGACCCCAGCACACTTCATCCCAGACTTTGGCTGGGCTATTTATAAGTCAGAGAAAGTTCTGGCCTCATCATACTACAGCGACCAGTTACCCATTTAGTGCTCTTGCCTCTTTTCTCCTCAGCCCAGCAACAGCAGGTAAGTGTGTTTTTTTGGAAAACAAAATATAACTTTAACTCAAGTTTCTAACAAGGCTGTAACCGGTCACTTGTTGGCTCCTTTATAAAACTGGTAAAGACTGGTATTGCTTTAGCCAGAGGGCCTCTTTTGCATTAATTATCCCTTTAAAATCCCAACTGCTGCTTTATTGGGTGAAGCTGGTGACAAAGTGTGTAGCCACAGAAAGCTCACTCAGAGCTGAGCTCTGATCTGGCCAATGAAAGACTACAAAAGCACTGATGCTGGAGGATGGGCAAGCCCTCTACGTCTCTTGCCAAAACTTAGTGCTTCTAAGCATTTCTAAAAGTTGAAATCTTGACCTTACATTGCTTTGAGAGAGTTAACCGGCATCTTTCCTTGCAGTTTGGTGAATACGCTCCTGTGGGACATCCCATTTGCAATTGAAGAGCACAAGTGTAGCTTGTTGCATAGTTATAACCACGGCCAAGCCTCTGCACACTTCATGAGGATACTCTAGGGCTGCTGGGAGATTTTCAACTTCCATATCACTAATGCTTTTGTATATTCACAGGCGATTTACTCCGTCACGGCCTTGGTCCTCGAATCTCTTTACTATTTATTCTGAAAACCCTTTGTGATTACACATGTCCCCAGGAACATATTTCTGTAATTGAAGGGTGTTGTGTCTCTTACCAAGGGTCACAAGAGCCTCCTCAGGAGCACTTCAGAAATGTTATATTAAGTGGATATATAAGCTGTTAGCCTTTGTGAGGTTTGGCTCTATATTGAAGTGCAAATCTTCTGCGATGCTTCTACAGGTTAACATTACTGTTGCCTCCTACTAAACCCTGAAGTCAGAATTTTTCACATTGCCTCCTTTAGGTGCTTTTATCTGGCCTTGGATGAGATCTGTCCTGTGCAATTTTTCCTGCTGCAGGAGGACCCAGCTGTCATAATAAGAAATGCAATGAAGAAGCCACTTGAAGGATTTTGGAGCCTGCTGTAAATATGGCAGAAATGTATCTAAACTCCAAGATCATAAAATGGAGTTATAATTTGCTCTTTGTCATCATTGTGAGTCTATTGTGGGCAGTGACATACTTGCTGAGGGCACTTGCTCTTTTCTGATACATTTCTGTCCTTTGAAAACTGGTGCTAAGACTAATTCAAAGACTTGCTCCTTGAACTCATTAGTTATGCAGAAATCCTACTTTTTCTCCTACTGGACACTATACATTCATTCCTTCCTTCAAAGACAGAAAGAACTTTTCTATATGTTTTATTTTTATTTTCTGTGGTATAAGGAAGAATAGGGAAAAGTAGAGCCAACATACAAAATTATTAATTTCTTAGGTCAGAGTACCACAGGACCAGAAACCTCACAAAACAGCTTTCCCTGTGACTGGCAACACCTCGTAGCCCTTTGCAAATGGGAAGCCCAGTCTGTGCTTCCAAACTGTATATACATTTCCTGGTATATAAATGTGTCCATGTTCACACGTGTGTTCGCGTGTACTAAATATGGAATATAGCTCAATCATTTCCAATTTCTGGGAATTTTGGCTGCACTTCCAGTTTTAAGTATTTGGAACTGTTCTTACTTTATATTGACTTAATGGGTTTGCCTGTTTTTAGTGAGCGTGTTTAGTGCAGTGAGACATTATGGCCACTCAAGAGAATGTAAGTTGCTTTTGCGCACATCATGTTGCAGGCCAGATTCTGATTGATTAATACATTGCAGGTGTCAGCCAAAATACAAAAGGATAAAGAGAAGAGTAAGGGAGTGAAGTTATTCCTTCTCTCCGTCTGGCTGCTCTTGGTGGGGGTTGCAGAAGCCACTCTGAAACTGGCTTGGAAGGAGATCCCATGCAGAAAGATGGCCCTAGGAACAACATTTCTGTCATCCTTTCCGTCTGCACAAATTATTCCCACTCATGGCAGAAAAAAGAAAGAACAGCACCAGGGGAAGGGGCTCTTTATGAGCATCTTGCCAGCCAAGGTCATCTGCCCATTAAAGTTCGGTTTGCACCTGTTTTGGGGGGTCAGCTGAAACCCCTCTTATATTTTACAAAAAAAAAAAAAAACCTCAATCTGTGAAGAGCTGCATAGTAGCTAAGATAAACATTGTATCTTTTCATTACCTCATTAAATCTTGTCTGAACTATCAGCTGTACAATGAGAAGAGCTGGCTTGCTCTGAGGTGCTAGCTGTCAATGGTTATTGCTAATCATAATCTAACAAATACCAGATACAGCTATTTGGCAACTGAGAACTAACATTTTTCTTATTTAAGGTTATGGGAATGAAGCAAACATAAATCATAATGTACTTACTTTCCCATATCTGAAGGTGCATTAATACTTATTAACATTTGTCTACATTTCGAGACAACCAATTCGTGGTTATTACCAGAAAACTGTACTTTTTAAATTGTTGTTAAAGTTAACATTACAGAATTCATTGACTGTTTCTCTTTCCTGGAATAATGCCACCAAAGACAGCACTGTTAGACCTTTGAAGAACAAGTTCAACCTCACTAAGGAGAATTCCTATAAGCATTATAGATGACCATGCGAATAACATACACATTATTTTTAATGGGGGTTTTTTGCCAATTTACGCTTCTGAAGCATCCTTATGCTACTTTCAAATTTATGTGTGTCTGTCAGGAGAACAAATTTTAGTTCTTTTAATAAATTCTGTTTACAGAAAACCTTCAGAAATATTTTATTGGACTAAGTCCTGATAATGTAATTCATGTCAAGTACCTAAAGAAACCAGATGATAACCATTAAATAAAAATGAAGACAAGTTCAGCCCTTGAAAACTTAATTTCATTGGGACCCCAAACATCCTGAAAATTAAGTACACTGGCTAAATTAAGTGTATAGGTTCTCCCTCACAAGGGGCTTCATCATGGTTTTAAATCACAGCATGGTGCTGTAGGCTAGACAGAGCTGCACTTCCCAGCTGGAGATATTTTGACTGACTCACGGGGTTTTCTGAACAGACCTAACGACTCTTTGTAGACGGTAATATAACCACATGCTTGCATGCTAGCATGGACAGTGTAAAGGAGAGTGACCTACTTCTGTTCTCTTTAGGGATCTGACAAATCCATTTCTTGTGCAGTTCAGGTCTGGCACAATAAAATTTTCCTGAATTAGTTGTGGAAATTAATATTCTCTAATGGTTTTGATGGATTTGCTTTGGGTTTTTTTTTGGTTTTGTTTTTCAAATGAATCTGATCTCATGCTCTTTAAAAGCAAGCAGCATATATTTGTATAATATAACCCAGAAAAAAACTAGATATAAAACAGTCACTGAAAAACAGGTGTCACCTAATTTGAGGCAATCAAACTAAAAATGTCCATGCATATGCGAACAAAGAGGAAACGTGGGAGTTGAGATGTTTCTCAATTCCTAGTGGTAACCTCAGACAATTAAGTAATGCTTTTCTTCACCCAGAACATCTCTTGATACAGTTTTGGTTCTTGACTCTTACTGGGAATTACACAAATCTAGAATATCACCTGCAGGTTCACAATAGGCAAGACTTCCCTCAAGGAAAGCTTGAAGTGGCCCACCTTTTTCAGGACTGACAAAGCCCCATCATTACACACACACCACTTGTCCGCCATGTTGTGTCGTGAGATGCCTGTCACCGAGAGAAGGTCTTTGTCTTGCTGATCTCCAACTGCCTCAAGTTAAAAAGATGCATCAGGGTTTCAGCAGCATCCCTGCCAGAGATGAAGGATTTACCTGGCAGATCTCACTGAGGACAATCCAGAGCAACAGCAATCACTGCTTTCAAGGATGTTCAGCTGGGCCACCAGAGCTGGAGAGGAAGCTCAGAAAGGATGCTACATTGTTCTCTGGCAGCTCCAACATCTTTTCTTCTCTAGAGAAGGAAAGGGTCGGGAGAGACCTTACAGCAGCTTTCCAGTACCCAGAGATGCTTACTGGAGAGCTGGAGAGAGACCTTTAACAAGGGCATGGAGTGATAGGACAGGGGGGAATGGCTTGAAACTGAAAAAGGGTAAGTTTAGAATACATGCAAGGAAGAAATTCTTTCCTGTGAGTGTAATGGAACAGGCCCTGAGAAGCTGTGGATGCTCTATCCCTGGAAGTGTTCGAGGCCAGGTTGGATGGGGCTTTAAGCAACCTGGTCTAGTGGAAGGTGTTCCTGGCCATGGCAGGGGAATGAGGTGACAGGGGAGTTGTAATGAGATCTTTAAGTTCCCTTCCAAACCATTTCAATGAGTCCAAGATTTCCCATGGACACGGTTTTTCTGAAAAGTAGTTATTTTCCAAAATTCTCTGTAAACCAATACTCCCATCATGAAATAAGAGGTGGCAAGAAAGAAAACAGTCACCAGTGATAGCTCAGTATTGTGGGAGAAGACACTTCACTCTATAGAAAAAAAAAAAAGTGAAATTCACCTGCATTTTGAGGAGCTGTAGAGTAAATCCTCCAAATTTTCAACAAATAACTTTTTCCTGATTTAAAACCATATAAAAACAATGCGACTGAAATTTCAGGAAATTTTTGAGAGCGGAGAGGCCTCTAATGGTAGTAGTGGTTCATCTAATAAAGGAACTAACACTATGAAGATTGTTTCCAAACCCATCATTTTGCTGTTTTTGAGTAGGATCAATATCATTGAAGTCAATCAGTCTGTGTGTGAGATGATTGAATCAGTATGGCTGCACTGACTTTGGTCACACTGCACTGACTTTTGCCAATTACGTTACACAAGGATTAAGTTGGTATAAGTGACATCAGAATGAACATCAAGGTCTTTGTTATCGATGTGTCTGTATATACAGTCAGAGTATCGTATATAGCCTTCAGTGTGTTTGTCACCATTTGAAGAAAGTAAAAATATTTAAATAAATATAAATATATCTATAAATATAAATACATATATGTGATACAAACTTAAGCTCCTGCCAGACACTTCTGTTTGGTTACTACACTTCAGGATTTGGTCTCACTGAACTCTGGCATCCTTTGGACTTGACAGATTAACACATATAAGAAGACATTTGCATATTTATTTCAAACCAGATGTTCTTTGAGCAGTACAGCCAAATTCCCATCATCACTATAATCACATTGTGTTTTGTTAACATAATGGAGCCATTAAAATTCCACCGCATGCTTCTTTCTTAGGAAGAAAGGGTTATTAAAGAATTTTCCAGGTGAATTCTAAGTGAATCCTAATTGAGGAGAAAGAGTCATACCCCTAGCTAATGTTATTTTCTCTGTTTCTGTCACTGAAGGATCTGGCTTATACCAGAGTATGACTATTTTTTTTGCAAAAGCTGCCATTTTTATAACAGAAAAGCTGTTTGGAATAAAGTTTTTAAAATATAGTGTAATATTTTTATCATTAATAAAAATAAACTTATATTTGAGCTTTTTTTAATAAGATTTCTGAAATTAAAACTTTTTCATTGATACACATCATAGACCATTTGGCTTTTTATGAGTAGATCAGTATTTGGTAATATTTAGCACTGTTAAATCAACTAATCCAAAGCTCTGGAATGCAAAGAATGAGAGTGACATTGTTTTAAAACTGGAAAGGAAAGTTGCACTCCACAGAATGATGAATAAATAAATCTCATATAAGAAGGAAAGATTTATTTTCTGAAAGAGAAGCCAAGAGTAAGAGAAACTGGGTGAGGTTGGAGACTACATTCAAATAGGCCTTTCTGATTCAGTGTGACGTTGTTTTTCTAAAAGAAAAATTCCAGACAGTCAGAAAGCAGAGGGAATACCCAGGAAAAACATACATTTGGAAGTGCTACTTTGTATTAAAAAATAATGTCTTTGGGCCAGGAACTGCCTTTTGAATTGTGGCACTGAGAAGTGAGCACAGAAGTCAAAAAATGGCACACCTGGTCGTTTAGCATTTCTTAAGTGATTAAATCATCCTTTCCCAGTTGACTGTGAGAGCTGCGGGCAGCAAAAGGCATCTCCCAGTGGCTGAGACCCCGAACATCTCATTACAGGTCTTGTAAGACACACAGATGCCAGAGCAAGGGATGAGATTTATCAAGGTTATTCAAGTTTCAAATTTGCTTCGGGGCTGCACAGAGTACGAGGCAGTTCAGCCTGAACCGTAACAGGCCAGACAGAGGGAAAGAGTGAAATATATTTAAGGAATCCAGGGCATGATTAGTGATTGAGTATCTTATTCTGGCCAAAAGAAGCAGAGGAAAAGAGGCAACGAGCAAAGGAAAGGAACAAAGATGAATCTACAGTTCAGAAATGGGGCGAGTCTGCTAATGTGGTAACCACCACACCACTCACTGAAGGAGGAAGGGGCTAATTGATCACTGCCAAAGGCCTGTCCAAAACTCAATGGAAAACTGCAACAGATATGAAGAAAGAAAGCTCTTGGCAATGGTGTGAGAAGCTCTGCACTCACAGCCTGCACCACCAGACAAAGTTCAGCTCAGGAACTCAACTGCTGTTGCAAAACACTGTTGGACATTTCTGAGCAAATGCCTGGCAAATTGTGGTCCCAGAGAAGCTGGGTGGATAAAGTCTGCAGCATTTCATTAGGATGTGTTTGTTAAAAAGCTGTGTCTGAAATGTTTGAAAAGGTCAGTATAAGACAGGCATGATCTACTGCAGTAAGTATGAAGCTTTGCCTTTAATGAGGTCTAAGTCACAGCACAGTTGACTTGAGCACAGGAGCACTGAGAAACATTTAAACAGTCTAAACAAGGCACAGCACTGGTGATAGGGAATGGTAATACTAACCAGAATGTTACCAATATGCCTTTTGAGGGGCATTCACATAATTTTACCACTCACACAGTTTTGTCATTCATAAGAATAATTCTTTGGAAAAGCACTTTCTTCTCTCACTAAGAAACAGGGTTTACATAAACATAATTTTTTTTTACAAAATTGGAGTGTAAAGATAACTTCTAAGAAAGTTAGAAATGTTTTTTCTTAGAAAACGAGAAAGATCTTCTCTAAGAAAGTTGTATTTCAACTTTTTACTGGGCCAGTGAAAGTCCATTACAAATGAATTCACTAACTGGTTTGTGGTGTTACTCCCATTTCTTTTACGATGGTGAGGAAATGATGCATAAAACTACTAATTTGTGAACGTGTGAGTTCTGAAGATTTCATTTGGGAGATCTTCCAGTAAACATCAGATAATTACTCAAAATGTTTTGAAAAGTTTCCCAGTTCAGCTTACACTCACTTTACCACCGAAGTGTTGAGGAAACCAATAAATCAGACCAAAGAATTGTCCATTTCTGGTCACTAAATTTACAAGAAAAGAATGTGGAGACTTCCTTCCTTATAAGTTTTCCTTCCTCTGCATCATCACTTCAGACACAGACCAGCCAAACTGTTTTACTATGTTTTCTATGCCTCACAGTCTCCAGCCCTTGCTTTCTTTTTTTTAGAATTGTAAAATTTTTTTATTTAACCTCAGTCTTCAACAATGCCAATCATAATATTAAACTTCTACCAGAGAGGTAATAGCAATAACTTCACAATGGTCTGAGTTTTGTACACACCATATATGGGTGCATACATTTAATATTGCATAGTCAAATGCCTCCCACATTTGGTATGACCAAACACCATCAGTCATGAAAATGGTGAGGAAACCTCAGGTATTTGCAAAAGATTTTTCTCTTCAGTCTTGCACTTGTCTTTAGTAACAAAAAATGTAAATTAAAAATTAGTCTGAAATACTAGGGGGAAAAAAATTGATAGGCAATTTCCTTTAATGGAACTGCACCAGATACTGAATATAATGATATGAGTGACTACATCTACTGAATCCAATGAGTCCTTGAAGCCTCTGGAGTCCAAGGGGAGCGCGGCTCCCAGGAGCATTCTGTCAGACCACTGTCCTGCAAGGTGATGCCTGGTCACCAGCTCTACCTCCATCCTGGGGTGTCTGTGAGCCTGGGACATAAAAACTTCTGTTCCCAGAGCCAATGGTATGAGTCTTTGGTTTACAGCTTAGCTGTTCAGGAGCTACGTGACAGGCACACACATGGCACACAGACCTTGCACATGCCTTAAATGCTGCATTGATCTTCCTTTAATATTGCATAGATAGAGATCCCTTAACAAAATCACCATCCTGAAACCAATTCTTTTTATTCCACCCTGACTAGAACCAGCATCTCAAGCTAGTGCAGCCCTTCAGTGTCTTAGTCAAGCTACAGTCCATTTCTCTTTAATGTCCCCTTTGGCCCTGGTTACCAGCTGGCCTGTTTCTCCATCTTCTGTTTCCAAAAATTGTGGGGAAAAAAACCACTTCTTCACTTGAAGCCAAAGCGCCGGTCAAAATTTTATCTGTAAAGTAAATACTTTCATTTAGCCCTAGTTTGGAGTGTATTAATAGATATCTTACTAGCCATAGTATATGTCGTTTCACAAAGGTTTTTGTTTTATGACAACAGTCACAGCTATAGCTCTATCACACTGAAAAAGAAAAGAGTAGAAAACAAAACAAAAAGACAGGATGTTCAATTTGTTCAGCAGCTGCCCAAATAATTTCACCACCTGCTCCTGCATTTTGGATTTCTGCTCATCAATATTTTCAGACTTTTCCAAGTAACATAAGGAGCCTGTGGAGGCATTGGAGGGAGTGATCCTGTCTAGAGCTCCCTACCCATGCGCTGAACCACTGCTTCTATTGCAGAGGTCACAAGGTCTTCTGGCTTCTCAGTGCTGGGGAAGAAGCATTGACTTCTTCATGTATTTCTTCTATTAGCAGCAACAGGAGCCTCCTGGAGCTTGCCTGGTAATGTCATTATCAGAAGGTCCATAACCTTGGTGGAACTTGTGAGATCCAAAAAACCAAAACAATAACTGTGAGGAAATATCACAGAAGACATGGAGACAGGGGTCTGGAGCATCTCTCTTATGAGAAGAGACTGTGGGAGTTAGGCCTAGTTTAGTCTAGAGATGAGAAGACTGGGAGGAGACCTCATCAATGCATGTAAATATCTCAAAGGGGTGTCAAGAGGACAGTGCCAGACTCTTTTCAGCAGCACCAAGGGACAGGACAAGGAGTAATGGCCATGAACTAAACCATAAGAAGTTCCTCCTAAACACGAGAAAGAACTTTTTTCCACTGGTGGTGTCAGAGCACTGCAACAACTGCCCAGGCAGGTCATGGAATCTTCCTCTCCGGAGACATTCAAAACCCACCTTGACACATTTCTGCATCACTAGCTCTTCATGACCCAGCTTTGGCAGAGGGTTGGGCTAGATGATCTCCAGAGGTGCCTTCCAACCCTGACTATTCTGTCATTCTGTGATAGGCAGGATTGTCACGTGCCTTTACCCTCTTCCCTAGGAGTTTATCTACGAGCAGCTGCAGCACAGCAGTGGAATCGGGTCACCTGCAAAATGACTCAAGCACAAAGTGGAGAGGCTGAGGCAACATGGACCACATCTGCAGCTCTTGCACATTGGCAATTTGGTAGTTTGTAGTAATTTGGTGATTTGCACCGGCTGAATGTGAGGCCTTTTTGTAAATTAACTTAGTTCTGCATTTTCACATTAGGGTTTGTAGTGAAACCATTTGAATAATCTGAGTCCCATGATTTAGTGCACCAGCTGGTGAGTGCCAAGTATCCTTACAAGCAGGCACAGCACATGCGGGATGCATGCAGGAATTTGTAAGGATAAAATGGGAAGATGTTCTCCCACAATACTAAAAAACATCATCAGAAACATTATAAATAAAATGCATCCTTAAAACAAAAGCTGTGACTGTGCAAGAAGAGGAAAGTAAAGTGCTGTCAGAGATGTCAGAATAAAACCTTTTTCAGCTATAGAATACTTCTGAAATTATTTCACAAGCTTTTACTCTCTGGAGCGCAAGAAGTTGACTCCAGAGCTCAAACTGCAAAGAGCAATTGCTGTAGCTGAAAGTATTTGTTTCAAAGCACTGTGGAAGTAAATGAAAGTGTCATTTTGCACTAACGTGATAGGCAGCTACTCTGCCTTGTCAGAACAAGCGAAGTCCTGTACGCTTTATCCCATTGCCACAGGCACTTGGGCACCTCTCTGGAAATCAATCACAGATTGGCCTGAAGAAGAGCAGAGCTGAAACAATGGCACCAGAGTAGAGGACCTCTAATGAAAGCCATTTGCTAGTCCACACCTAGGCTGTCTAGACAGCACCTCCTGTGCTTTGATCACTGATAAACCATTCTAAATGTTACCAGTGCTGCTTTTTTGTTTCTGTTTACAGGCAATCAATAGGCCTCTGGCCATTACCCCTATTTCAAAGCAGCACTTTTCATCTGACTGCAATCAAATAAAAAGAACAAAGAGATGGACATTTTGGATATGAGATACTTATTTTCCTGTGATTTATACAATTTCAAATGAAAAGCGAAAACTAAAAAGCAATTGTGAGTGTACATGTGATAAATGTTTCTAATTAGGCATGCTCTCTTAATCAATTTTAAAGCTGAATTCCCTCCCAGCAAAAACCTGAGTGTAATCTTGTGTGTGTATGCATGTGTGTGTGTTCATGCTGCACAACACACACCTGTAGATTTTAGAGCCTTTTTCATCTGTACTATAGCTACAATTCATGGTGCTCTTTTGTGCTGTTTGCTAGTACAGTCATGAACTGCACTCTTAAAACTCCACATGAAATATCCAGGCATTTTTTTCCAAAAGGTTGTGTTTTATGATTTAACAACAGTACAATTCGAGTCATAGAAACTGAAAAATCTACCCCAAAAAATTGTGTGAAGCTCTTATCCTATACTCTCCCAGTATATACCAGCCCATAAATAACTCAGACTTTTTAGTTGTACATACTGAGCAATAAAAGTTTTCTAAGATTTGTCTTGCATGTGGATTTAAACATGTTTTGCCCAAATTCAAGTCCACAAATACCATGTGGTTGCCTTTAGCTGGATGTCAGTGCTTGAACTTTCAGCCCTTCTCATCTTTTATCTTCAGCAACTTGAAGTAGCCTGCTTAAATTCAGCCCATGAAACCCTCCCAGCCCCTCCCTACATATGTCATGCCAGTTCGGACATCTTAAGCCTCTATTACAAACATTCTTTAAGAAAACGTAAAAGATCGTAAAACCATGAAGAGATTTAATCTCGTCACTGAATTTGGCTCAACCAGTACATCATTTAAAAACATTTAACTTCTTGTGTAGTGATCCAAAGGCATTTTGGATGCAGCTCGACAGCACTAAAAAACAGTCAGTCTTGTAAGGCTCTGCATTTTTGTTCTTCATACTTGAAAATATTTCTGTTTCAAAACTCAGGTTCAGGACCAACTATTTCTGGCTCATCCTCTAAAGTAATGGGTTTCTTTGCTATTTCCTATTCTCTTCTTTCTGAGGAGTTAAGGAAAAATTTAATTAGGTGCCCTCAAAATTGCTGACCTGATAGGGGAAAGGGGACAGATACACCCTTTAGACAACAAACTATGCTTAGACTGCTGAAGATGACCAACTCTGTAATCCTGGTTGACCGGATCTTTGTCTTCAGGTGCTGTGGGATGAAACACCTTGCCCAAAAGTCATGAGCAGTATTTTACTCCCTTATAAAAATCTCATTAAGATAATCAAGATTTCCTATATAATGACAGTAGAAGTGATGATATATGTGGGTTTTTTTTCCCAAAAACAAAGTGACAATGCATCAAAAATGCACTCAAAATATCATAGGACAAGGAAGTAGGAAAGTAGAGGGGGGAAAAAAATTCCCAACAAACTTGTTTCACAACACATGTGATGAAGAACAGAGAAACTAAGGCTCTTTCCCAGGGCTATGTGCATACCATTCCTTTACTAATCCTAACCTGATGCTATTTGTCCAAGTCCCTTACAGGATGCACAAAGTTGTCAGAGTTAAAGTCAAGTTCCTACATTGTATCACTGATTACAATAGGAGAGGTGCAGTATAGAAACAACTTCATAAAAATCTTCAGTTTGATTACTCTGGCAACGTTTCCTTTCAGATTGATGCTGTTTGAAGTGAGAGATCCCAAGGACTCTGCAAAATAAGGCTGCGGGCTGCATAGGAAAATCAATTAACATTACAGGTTTCCTGTATTCACCTCCACTGCTTCTTATCAAAAGTAGGACTTGAGTTTTGTCTGACTGAAACAGCTGCTGAAAATTATTTTCCACTCCTAGAGTAATTATAGCAGTTTTAGTAATGGCCTTTTAAGATGAAATTTAAATGATGCGGGAGAGAAAGGAGCCAATGGCATCATTTATAAACACACTGTGGTTCATACACATTGACTCAATGGTACAGTGGGATGCACTCATGATCTTCTAATACTTAGGAATATTTTTATTCCAGTTTAATTCAGGAACCATTCCCTCTCCTTGAAGTCAAAAGAGTTAACTGGGTGTAAATCTCCCAGAAATAAATGGAATTGAAACAGTGCCCCTTGGAATAAGACCAAAACAGCTTTCCCAGAAAGAAAAAACCCTGAAATCCTGTGAGTACCCAATAACTTTGTGAACAAACTTCAGATTTGAGCCAAAAAGACATTAAAAGCAACAGAACTTTGCCTGAATTCAGTTTGTTTTGAATAAAGTTTTTAATTATCTCTGCCTTCCAATTATGTATTTAAACATTTTTTATAACTGGATAAAGGAGAGAAATAAGAGCAAGACTGGGAATTTTTTTTCTGTAGCAGTCTTTCTTCTTCTAGCTGCAGTTAGCCATCAGATCTGTCATATGTCATTTTTCAGCTCATTAGGTGGGATTTTGGCAATTTCTGTGTACAGTAAGAGGTATTGAGCAGTTGAAGCTGGGAAGGTCAAATATTAAGCGCAATGTCATCATCCCTAATCGCTTCCAAGGAAAAATTCTTGCATAATTGTTTAATGCCATGAGCTGGCTGTAGTGGGACATACTGGTTTTTGCCAATTTCCATTAACTCTTGAGGCTCACAGCCAGAAGCTGTATGAGCAAAGGAACCTGCTCAGATTGGATCAAGCTGTTGTTTTGCTGATATTTCTGCCGCTCCATATTACTTTAATGAGACTCCCCAGCAATGAGGGAGAAGCCTCAGAGAAAGACCCAGCACACGGCCCAGTAAAATGCCAGAACATACATCCCTTTGCATCTACAGACTGCAAATTGTGCACAGGGCACTGCTCAATTGGCATTCGCATGCTTTGGCCCCAAAGCAGCAAACAACTTGCATGTGCATTTTGCTCAGGCAAGTCCCCATGGAAGCAATAGCATTGCTTATGGGTAGGAAGCACGTACATCACTGTGAGCAGCATGGGGGCCTTCTCTGGACAAACATCTGCAAAGACAAACGTGGGATCAAATCCTTCCCTGCTGCAAATCAGCAACTCCCAGTGTTGGTTGTGGGAGGGTCTGGCACCGTGTGTATTGCGCCAACAGCCAAGACAAGGAAGGCTTTTAAAACACAAAGTAATGCTTCATAATCCCAACTGTTTCTTCTAATGTGCTATTTTGTGGTAAAATTGTTTCAAGAAAATTCATAGTTTCTCTGAGAATGTTTCAATGCTAAAGGCAGAACTGACTTTCAAGACTCATCAGTATGAAGTAATTAACTGGCGTAACTCAAGTGGAATAGATTGTCCCAGGAAAGCTCTCTGGTGTGCGTGTATAGATGCTCCAGTCCAGAGTAAGCGAGTTGTAGTCCAGATCGCAGTGTGTTCAGAAGCCTAAGGGTAATTACTCTGAAATAATTTAGTCTCTTTTTTAGCCTTGGCTTTAAACTGGTCTTATTAAGTAATCACCAGGAAAAAAAAAAAAAAAAACAAAACACAGTTTTCTTTAAGCAGAATATTTAAGTCCAAGTAAACCAAATTTAGGATTTATAGAATAGTTTACTTTGCATTGAAATACCAGATCATGGTTGAGGGTTAGTAATTTTCAGCTGAAGGATAAAAATTAACAGCTAAAGAGCAATAATTTTTTTAACCACTGAAAATAGATAAATGGTGATGTCCTTTGTCTTGCACTTGCTAAATGCCTGTATGCAGACTTTTACATGCATTCAGCTGGTGCAGTGTCATCATTCAGTTGCAAAGCTGGTGCCTCAGAGAACACCCAGATTTTTGCAGTAAGTTAAAATTTGCAATTAAAAATTCAGATTTGTATTTTAACAACATATCTCTCATTTTAGACCAAATATATACTAATACTACATTTTAAAAGTGTTTTGTTTACATATAAATAATATATACTGTACATAGAATGAACAATGCACAAATTACACAAACATTACAAAACCCCTGCAGCTTCAAAAAAGAATGCTTTTACACAAAGTCAAGAAGTTAAATGTCTCTGTTTTGATCAATACATACCTTTTTCCCTGAAAATGATACCATCAAACAGTTTAGGCAGGAAAACTCAAGCTTACAAACCCCAAAAAAATCTGGATTTGAAAATAAAATCCAACCCATCTGTAAGACTGAAGAGGGAATTTTATGTATGAACTTTTATCCTTCCCATAATAATTCTCTCAGCACAAGAAGACTAAATTCTTTCAAGGTACTAAATCTCAGGTTTTGGCTGTTCTGAAAGAATCACCTGCATAGCAATTTATGGACTTTTATTGTTATCTTTTGGTAACAGAAACACCCACATTCATAGGCAGGAGGGGGAAAATACCTTCTGTAAATACACTTCAGTCCCATTTTCTGCATCCAAAGCAAATGAAACTACACAACCCCTGGCTGAAATTCTAGCCAGTGGGAAATCAACATGGACTTCACTCTTGATTTAATTGTGGGCCAAGATTTTACTCTTAGATTGTCTCTCTGTTTTCTAGTTTACAATAGATGATGTGACATTTTTTATATTTTTGGTCATCCTGAAGGCACAGAAGTAGATGATGAGACTGGTGACCCTTAGTCCACAGCAGGAGCCATGTACACAACTGAGCAGGAAATGCAGAAGTTGTCATGACTGAAGAGAAATGTTTGGCTAGAGTTTCTCATTTCCAAATCAGCTTTTGGATATGTGATGTGGTAGCAAGTAGAGTTAACATTAGGGATTTGTCCTAATATGTGGGCCAGGTAAGAAGTTCAGAGCTGTGGTGGATGCATAGGTGTGTATCTACACTCCTCCTTCTGTGCACACACACAGTACCATTACATGGCTTTGACGAAGAAAGCTAATATATATCACTTGATGTACAAAATTGCCAAACAAAATGTAAAAATTGTGTTCATGCAAAATCTTATACTGCAAACATACCTAGTCTCACCATTATCAGAGGTAGAGAGGACAAAAAAGCATATTAATTTAGCTGTTCCCACTGGAGGCAAGTCTGCATTTGAATGAAGAGCAAGGGTTCTTTTGTTGTTTTGCTCGAAAAAAGAATGTAACAAATACTTTCTTTGTTGAAGAAGCTTAATTAAAAGCAGATAAAAATCAAGAAAATATTTCTTGCATTCTTTCAAATTGGACAAAATGTTCCTGCAATTGTCAGCTGAAAAGAAGCTGTCTCTCTGTTTGTTAAAGAGAGACTGAAGATGCATTGTGCAACCTTATCTATATCTATCCCATCTGTCACATAATCCTGTTAAAAGGAGGGATACTTGTTCAGTTCAGCCCTTCCCAACAAAACCGCACTATCTTACTCATAAATGAGCTAGTACTTTTGCTCAGACACTTTCTATAGTTCAGGTAATTGCAGCATACCCCCCTAAACAGTTGTGAAGATAAAACAATTTTAGCATGAAGGGATAATCATATAATCCCAAAGGAATAAGAATTACAGCAAAAACTTGCCCCCCATGACATTCATCTTCTCGAGAGACATCCCAGATGATACTGAAGGGAAACAACCCAGAAACTCTGTGGCATAAATTATGCACCAGCGATTGCGTTTCCAAGGTGTTCTAAAAGTATGGAGTTAAAACAGGAAGCTGCATCACCGAATTTATCTCTTCATATCTGTTCCCACAGTGCCATGGCACAAATCTTGTAGACAAGCTTGAAAAGAAGTGGTTATAATGCCAAAAAGTGATTCTGAAGGTACTTGTTTTACACTGTTCTACGCAATGATTGCAGAGTATGCGATGCAAGCAGACATTGCTCCCAGCTGTAATGTGCACGACCCTGCGTTCCACGGCGTCACCCGTAAATGCTTAGCGAGAGGAACAGGTTAACAAAGCATTGGCAAATGGCTTCTTTGTTCACACTGTTGCAAAAATAAGCAGACAAGGAAACTGGGGCAGAGGGCTGGTTTAAATTCTGTAACACATAAAATAATTTCTTGTTAATTAATTCAGTCATTAGCAGCAGTCTCCCCGAGGGTAGTGTAACCTGAACAGGATATCACAATTACAGCACTCGTTCCTTTTTTTAAGCTTGTTGGCATTTGACATGAAGAATTTATCAAAAAAGACATCTCTGTTGAGTGAACTCTCAAGCAGCTCTTCCTGACTTCCTTCATACATTGACTCTCATTCTTTCTCCTAGTAGGCAAGTCTGTAAGAACACCAAGTCACTGTATCTCTTTCTTTTCAATGCATAGAGGACCTCTATTACTCTAGAATTTGCGTGCCTACCTACCAAAACATCATGTACATATCCTTCCAAATCTTGTATTAAGGAATCCTGATTTAATAGTTAAATTTTCAAAAGTAGTTAGGCATCTAAAAATGGGAAATATTTGATTATTTTTAAAATTCTGATTGCATGACTGAATGATTCAAGAAGGCAATAAGGGACTGAAGCCGTAACAGAGTACTCTTTTGCCACCCCACTGCCTTCCCTCACGTGATTCATAGAAAACATAAGTCTTGTGAACAGAACGTGCCACCTCCATTACCAAATGGTTACTGAAAGTCATAAGTTTTATTTTAGTGTAATGCATTTAATGGTATCTCAAGCAGCTTTTGGCATCTCTGTGCAAGAGAATAAATCACTGCCTTTTAAGATGTGCCTTGGGTCCCGTAGGGCACTACTCTGTGCCCAAAGGGTACCATGATCGTCCACAGTGCTGCAACATGAGAATGTGCAGTGAAACACTCACAGGGAAAATACTGATTCAGGAAACAGGTTATTGCATATGCACAAACTCCAGTTAGGGCCAGATTCTTTTCCACAGAGCTGGACTTTGATGTCTTTCCTGCTTCAGCGGTGAAGAAAAGGGTTTGAGAGCCTCAGATGGTCTGGACTGGAAGAAAGGTTTAGATGAGTCTGTCCTTGAAACAGAATGAGTGCAACATAAACCATGTGTCAGATTCTTTATGGTTGGTAGCAGATGATGACACATACAAAGCAAAGGTGTTCAAAGCAATATTTTAGGGTCACTTCAGAGCAACCGTTATGAATTGCAATTTTCTGACTCAAATCAACATAAAAAAACTTGTTCCTGTACAATATAGACTGGTTGTGGGGAATGTGGAAAAGGCTTCTTGCATCCATACTTTTCAGCTTCTCTTTATTTCTCTCTTGTCCAGTGAGGCGTTTCTCTAGTCATTCATATATGTCCTTTAAATATCTAAAAATATACATTTCTTTATAAAAAAATCAGGGCCACAGAGAGGCAGAACAAACCTCCATCTTAACTGACCATTTCCACCTGAATAAACCAGCAAACTGCCAAGACCAAAGTTCTCCTCTTGTAGATGGTCAAACCCTTTATGTACATATATGAGGATTTTGGGTGAACTCTATGAAATTTCTCATGTGAACGTTCTCTGGGTCAGACACTTAATTCATATATGCAGTAAATTCTCACAGTGCATGAGGCAAAGTAGTAGTAGTTCTAAGATAAAATATTTTGTCTGATGGTCAGGCAAACTATAGGAATTATAGGCATATAAAGGAATGCCTCTTACAGGAATGCCACAATCACATCTCTCCTTTTGTGAAAGAGAGGGAATCCCCAGGATGATCAAGGAAATGTTAAAGTTTCCAGGCAGTGATTATATCCCTTTGTTGAACAGATGTACAAAGAGACAAGTTTAATTAAGATTCATTGTGCAACAAGCAAGATTTAACTAGCTGGAGAGTGAGCATGGTCGTATGGCATGGCAAAAAGTATTTCTTGCCCTGCTAGGGCAAGATTACTCCTTGTTAATGAAATGTAGAGGAAAGTTGTTGATTGAAAACCACAAATAAAGTCTTCCTCTTTGAAAGAAATTCAGTAGCTGCTACCAGTCTCTGAAATGGCCTCTCACTACTCTGAAAATCCCTTAAATTCACGTGCTCTGTCCATCTTAAAGGTATCCTAAAATTGTCAAGGTTTGGAATTTTCTCAGTAAGCTATCTTTAAGGTACCCTGCAGAGTCTTTCTACAGAAATTGGTGATAACAGCGGCATCCAGAGGTGCAATAACCTTTTAAAGGCTAGTCCATTAATTTGGTTGTGAAGATATGTAGTATGTTCCACAGAATTTGTCAGCCTGTAACTCATCCCATTAGTCAATGTCATCCTTGCCTCCACAAAAGCAGTGACTATTGCACTTACAGGCATTATCTGACCCTCCCTGATGTTGTTAAGGGGTATTTCTGCAAATATGTGGTCAGAATTTCAATGAAAAACTTTCTGACCACATTTTGTCATGATAATGACCAACACAGCCAGTCTGGATTATAGCTGCAAATAGCAATTTAACCAAAGAATTTTATCCAATGGAAAAATCAATATAGTTTACAATGAGTGCATGTCTTAATAGCCACAGGGCAGCCACTAATATTGTCATTAAAGACATTCTTGCTTTTATTAATTTATGTTTTTCCTCTTAAAAAAAAATCTATGTGAGCAATAATCATAAGGGAACACCTCTACATTCATTTGCTTTTCAAACGTGCCTAAATTATTTAGTTTG
This sequence comes from Grallaria varia, assembly GCA_013396735.1. Classification (NCBI taxonomy): domain Eukaryota; kingdom Metazoa; phylum Chordata; class Aves; order Passeriformes; family Formicariidae; genus Grallaria; species Grallaria varia. The sequence goes on along the minus strand of VWZG01008799.1, from coordinate 1,280,454 downwards.
TCTAATGAATTTGTCTTGTACCCAAGATCTTTGCTATCAGTCCTTGCCCTGCAGCCCTACCTGGCATTGCAGTCGATGGTAGTGTTGACTGAGTGAGAATGGGGTGTTTGGGGACAAGATTAATTGGAAAATTCAAGAAGTGAACAATCCATCAAAATCTGTGTGTTGACTAAAAACACACTAAAGTGACAGAAAGCTGGCTATGTGTTTAGTCATGAAGAGTTATTTTTAATGTCTCAAAATGTGTGCATACCAAAGAACTTCAATGTCTGAGGTTTCTACCCTGATTAGGACTTTATATATGCAGTGTCTATGAAGACAGAAGGAAGCAGAACAGGTCACTCCCCCTGAGATCCTTGTCCTCTGTCCACAGTGTGAATGATCCCAAAAGTAGAATCTATGTAGTCCCTCTATAGTTCTCATTAGATGTTACTATAGGAATATTATAAAAACTGCCCATGCAGCTTCTTGAGTATAATGTCAGAGCAGCAGAAGAACAGTAAAGTTTAGAGCTGACTATTACTGCAGGAAAAGATGTTCAAAATGGAGCAGCCCAGCATGTATATCCATCCATCTTACTCTTTAAAATACTTCCCTTCTTCAGTGAGGGTCTTCCCATGGTCTCAGGAAGACTCTTGGGGTAGCGCTGCTTTCAAAGCACAAAGTCAGTGACTCATCCTAGATGCCAGCTTAATAAAAATCATAGTCCTAAGATACACTAAATAATTCTGCATTTAAGTATCACATTTCTAGAAACTTACTAGAAAACTATTTATTTTACAAAGTAATAAGTATTAGTGGTCTGATATTTAACCACTGGTGTACATTTGCCACATCATCAGTGCATCTACTACAAAAAGATGTTCTGGCACAGACAATCAAAATAATTTGGTGGAGAGATTTCTTGTTCAGAAATGGTTATACACATTGTGGAGTCCCAGGACTCACACAATAGACCTCTTCTGACTAATGAAAACAAATATTAAATCCAAGAGTAGAACTGGAAATCAGGACCAAAAATGAGGTGTTAGGACACTGTCCAACTTAGAAAGGAAGTAGTGATCCTCATGCTCACTGCTCCAGGGGCTCCACTGGCTTTGCTTCCCAGAGTTATCAGGAAACAAATAAGAATGAGTGAGTTGCTGGTGAAGGACATTCTCAACTGAGGTTTGTCCTGCTGCCCCATGTCATTTTCTATATAAATTTCTTCTAAAATTGGTATTTCTTCTGTGAGTCTTTTTCCCCAATAAAACTCAAAACAGGCCCATGAGGATTTCAAGATGGTCCAAACTTTGGACCTTGTCTTGCTAGGTTGATTGTCCTGCTAGGTTCTGTGTGAGGAGAGTCATGTCTACATTTCACGTGAGAATGAAGGGTTTCGAAGAATTGAGATCTAAACAATTCCCAAGAAAAATGTTTCTGATCACTTCTTACTTATGTATCAGGACAGATTTACCCAACAGAGTAGGGAGGGGTTGTGCTTTTTCCTTATCCACAGCCCAGCTGCATGCAGCCCTGGTACCACGTATGTTTGGGCAATGAGTTATCTGAACAGCATGCTGGCAAAGTCAAAAATACATCAGAGAAACAAACAAAGCCAAGGAAGTTATTATACCTCAGTGAAACTGTTTGCCATATATTCCTCAGTTGCACAGAAACAGGCTCTTTTCTCTCCAGATTTAAAAATAATTGTCAGTTTGCCAGCCCAAGTGTTTATGACATTTTGAATAGGACTTGAGTAAAAATGTAAGTGTGGAAAGAATAGCACCTCTCCAAAAAAAAAAAAGGCTATGGACAAAACCAGCACAAAGTACTGGTTATGATAAAAAAACCTATCAAACTATTTGAGCATGTTATGCAGTGATATAAGACAGGATATTCATAGAATCAAAAAACACATTATGCTTCATACATTCTACAGAGCAACCCAGCACAAGTACAACATTGAATAACTTAAAGCAAATATATGTTCTCTAATCAAAAGAATTATTTCTATTGGCCTGTTTTTTGGGGAGTTATGGATAAAAACATTTTCATGAAAGATCACGGGCTTTAAGAAACATTTAGTTTACATGAAAAAAACACATAATGTTACCTTATGAACTGTATTTGTATTGATTCCCTGTCTTGACTGGGGGATGGAAGAACAGGAAAGAGGTTCTGGTGGTGATTGTTCCTTTTATCAGCTCTAAAGAGCTTTGCTTTGTTAGGGGTCAGAGACAGCTTATTCTAAAGAACACGAAGAAGAGGAGCTCTTCCCTCAGCATTAACTTCCCGCTCAGGTTAATTCAGGCCAATTTGCAGGTTCCAAAGGCAAATGCTGAAAGGAAGGCTTAGTGGGGCTGGAATGAAAGAGCCCAGGCTGATACTGCCAGGTGGCTTGAATGAGATTAGTTAACATCAAGTTCTTAAAGAAGCAGTATCATAGCTTAAGCAGTTATCCCTGCTGGGTTTTTTTCTGATGCTAACAGGGCAAAGATGGTAATTCTTAGTTATGTCCTTTGCCACAGACAACACTTTGTGTATTTGGGAACTACTACTGTGAACTCCAGATATCAACAGACTGTGCTGAAACTCCTAACCAGGTATTTTGGGGGTCACAGAGAAAGGTTGGTTTGTGCCTTTAACCTATGCTTGGCACCGGGTGTAGCCTTAAAGTCATTCTTTCTGTGACTTTTCCTTCCTTCTACAAATAGGATTGTTCCATCATGTGGCAATGGAAAGGGTAGCAGTCCCTTCCACATACATGCAGACTATGACATGGTTTATATGATTCTCATCTTACTGGGAAGAATGTTGGAAATAATCATGGGATTTTGGCAAAAATCTGCCTCTGAGCATAAGACTGATTTCCTTTCTCTCCTGTATCTCTCAGTGGAACAACCCTTGGCCCTGAATTTTTAGCATACTTTGGTAGCAGGTCCATTAACAGAGCTGGAAATTTAGCCAGGGAAGATTGTGACGCTAACGCTGTGCTTATCCAGACCCTCTTGTGATTATCTATGCAAGACCCTGCATTATAGGTACACAAAATGCCACTTGAAGCATACACCCACAGAGTATAATCCTCCACGTGTAATGACTCGTTGAATTTCATCATGCTATTGAAAAAATGCTGGAGATTGCAAGATAAGAAACTTGGCCACACTGACACTACTGCAAATACCCTAAAACTCCTGAGCGAGCACTAGGAAGAAAACAAGTTGTCATAATGTTGCCTGAAGCAGCAGGTTCTGTTTTGCACCGTGTTTGTGTGTCTTCTGGAGGAGAAGGAGGCTGCGTGAAGTGTGTAGGCATGGATAAAACGCAAGGCAGACGTTCACTGAGAGCTGGGATCCTACTCGATTGCTAGTCAGAGCTGCTAATGTTTTTTTCTTTGCACCACAAGGAGCTGGTTAAGCATCATTTTGCCAGCAATAAGGCTGCTATTTTAAAATAATTAGAGTAAGCACAGTTCCAATTGAGGCATAGAAGACATTTATTTTGGTCTCAAAGAGTATGCTATTTAATTAATTTTTTTAACACATTCAGGAAAAAAAGAGAGAGAGAGAGAATTTGCTTCACTAGAAAGGCATGGAAGTACAATACTTATGGATAGAGTTATGAGAGAGGAAAAAGGAGTAAAATTTTCAAAAGACTCATTATTTATAATTTTAATTGATGGAAGATGGAGTTTTTCTAAGAAAATTCAATTGTTTTACACCATAAGAAACAGAAGGCTTTTAAAAGACCTCATTAAGCTCAGTGATGATTAGAGTGGAGATTTTCCTGTGAATGAAGTATTTTGATGTATGTTTCCTACTCTAAATTGTATTGAAAACTCTAAAGAGGTTTCTTAGTTTTATGGGTATGCTCAGAGGGGCTGTAAGCCACAGAGCTCACCTGTTAGTGAGCTTCTCAAGCTCTGGCCAAGGCACCAAGAGGTGCTGCCGTTTCCTGTGATCTTTGAGGCCAGCCAGCCAGACCACACACTTCTGGAGTTTTGGGAAAATGGGTAATTGAGACAATGAACAAAAAAATCCATCATCTACAAAAATCTTTGTTTCTCCAGAGAACGCTTGCTCCTGGCCTGGATTTTTTTCCTTCCCAGACGGCCTGGGATTGCAGGCTGAGGAGCTGAAGTACAAGAGCAACATCTCGAGCAGGTTCCCTTCATGAAACAGCCCATTTTCCATCAAAGCACTTAGAAGAATCGACCTATTTACCCAGAATGTTTCCATTTCCAACAAAGCACTGTGATGCCACAGATATCCATGTGCACTTCCAGGTGCCCCAAATTCCCAAAACAAGCCCCATGTTACTGCCAGGGAGAGCCCTGAAGGCAAAGCCAGCCGCCACGTCCAGAACTCAACCACACTACTTGATTCCCAGCTATTGCTTGGTCTTGAGACCTAGACATTGACTTTCCCAACTCACATAAACCGGATATGAATTGTAACTCATATGTTGGCTGCCAGTGAGGTTTGGACAACCTATTTCCGACATCATGGTTTAAAAGGTCACCCCGTATGCCTTCGCAAGTCTCATCTTGCTAATTGCCATGAAACCAGAAACTGAACCCAGATCTTCTAAGGCACAAATACCCTATTTTTCTAAAGTTACAAGTTTTGGCATAATATCTTTATGACTGGATTTTCTCCATGAATACAATAGTTTTATTTGTATCCCAAACCCCAACCCCCAAAAAAGCAAATTAAAAACTTGGAGGCCATTATAAATATACTTGCCAAACCCAAGCTATCTACTGGCTTGTAAACAAGAGAAACATCTTTTCAAAGCTGCTGTAATTGTTTTCAGAATCCTTTGGAAAAAACATTGCTGAGTGAATAATTTATAATAATGAAAGTATGTGACAAATATTGCTTCTCTTACTGTTTGTATAATTTTGTTGGACATATAGTGTTTTTGGTTTTTTCCCCATTGGTCCTGGGACATAGTTCACACAGCTTTTCTTTTCAATTTTTCATTTGCCTCATAACTGAAATTTCATCTGAATTGTTGGCAAGAGTAATTTTTTATGTTTCCTGGTAGACAGAACAAAAATTTCAGTTATTTTTTGCATGATATCACAGAGGAGAAATTTATTTCTCTTTTGCATCTTCATTCTTTAACAATTTTAGTCACATCATCGTATGAATTCATCTTTCATTTTAGCAAAACACAGAAAATGTATGAGGTAAAGCAAATTCATTTAGAAGTTTATTTACATACTGGTTTTTCTTCTAGATATTTAACCAATTTCTTGACAAACAAATTATATTAGATTACTGTTTACTGAATAATGATTGTATTTTACCACGGCTAACTTTCCACAGTGGTATAAAGAAACCTGAGGAAAATGACATAGCCTGGGAACAACTGCTGTATTTTAAGCCCGTAGCAGCATCTTTGTAGCAGTGGACTAAAGCTCAGGAACCAACACAAAATTCAAACCTTCAAGTGAAACATGTACTGTAAGCTGTTTTCAGACTCCTTGTGTCTTGATGGTGAAATCTGAAGTATATTCTCAGTGGCTGCTCTTACTAATTTAAAAATTCAAAAGCCTCACAGCATTGTGCATGTCAGTTTTTACCACAAGAGTCACATTATAGTTACTGTAATTGCTCTCTGGAAGCCAGATATAAGCCTGTGTTTAAAGGAACATATTTTTATGAAACTTTAATAACAGCATTGTTACAGAATGTTCTACCAAACTAAGGAACTCAGCCTGATGTCTTTTTGTTAGAGGAAGTTGTGTTGGAATTATGTTTTCTAGCTTCTTTTCAAGGTGAATCAAATTTTCAACACAACCCTCTGGATGCTTTCCTGAAAAAAGTGGAACCTTTTCCAAGTACAATCACTAGTGTGTGCAAAAGAATTGGATGAAAATTGTGTGTCTGGCACTTACCTGATGCTCACGTGAAGGTATTTGGATCTTCAGCTGGTAGGAGCAAGCACAGCATTAATATGTAATGCTGGGAGTTGCTCTCACTGTTGCCGATTGAAAGATTTGACCTATTAATTAAAGGATAATTGGAAGACTGTTTGGAAAGGTCTCTTGTGGAACCTAAGCCAGAATGATGAGAATGTGTGAATATTTCTTTTTCTTTGCAACTATGCTTCGAGGAAAGTGTTCTTCATTCCTAAATTCAAGTTCAAAAGTGGCTGGAAAACCTGTGGCATGAAAGCAGATCCTGTGGAAGTGGGGCTGCTTTGGCATGAGGTGATGGGTAAGCAAGACCTTTGCAGGGGTTCATGAGGCTGTTGGCGACATCAGTGGTTTGTCCTGACAGTCTCAGGCCCTGTTTCAGTGCTATTTCCCAATGGGGACTGGCCTTTGCTCAAAAAAGCACGTACCTTCTCTTGCCAGCGAGCCGTTCCCAACATTTCCTCTCAGTGCAGATCGCATGCGTTGCCTTCGCCTGGCTGGCCGCCAGGTGAAGATTGGTGGTGTGCAGTTCACAGGGTTAAGAAGGTTGATCCAAATTGCGGTGGTCCCTAAAGCCAAGTTTTGATAGGAACCTAAACCAGTCTGTGGAAAGAGGGCTGTTTGTCTGTATTTACTTAATTCATGCCCAAACAGCCCACAGCACTGGGCTGTGTCACAGCGGTGATTTGCACAGTCACCTCTGCCCAGACAATGCAAACTCTGTGTTAGCAATCAAACTATTTCATGGAAACAGTAGTAGTGTAGTCAGCTGAGGATTTTCACAGTGGCCTAAGCTTTGAAATTAATTCTTTTTGACTAATAAAACTGAAAACTGTTCCTTTTCTGAAATGTACATATTAACAGTATGAAGCATTTTATTATGTCAAAGGGTATGAAATTTAAAGGCAAGTAGATATATAAAATGTACCTAATCCCAGGAGCATTTTTTTCTCTGGTGCTTAATTCCAGGCAACAAGGGAAGCAAGAAAAGTAAGAATTGAAAATAGAATGTGAAATATGAACTAAATATCTGTGGTGCAGAGTCGATTATATTATTAATTACAATCAACAGCTATGACAATTTCTTACCCCTGCCTACTCCCTGACTGCTTTACTGAGCTCACAAGGTACTTCCCAGAAATATTTATTCACCTGTAAGCTATAGAGCAAAGCTGCAGAGCTCCAGAGCCAAGCTCTGTGCCTTGCTGAGGCACCCAAACTAGCACGGTCCCTTCCTGCTGCCAGCCACTGGCTGCTGAGGAAACGCATTGGCGCCAGAGGTGTCTCAGTCCCGCACATCAATGAAACAGCAGGAAGGACCTGAGAGAGAGTCAAGAGTCCGACAGAGATGAAATTAAGTGAGGAGTTAAGGAGTGCCTTTTTATGGACTCTGCCAGCTAGCTACACAGGCAAAGGGATGTTCGGAACAGTCACAAGAGCCTGAATAGAAAATCTAGAAACAGCATGTAATCTAATAGCCATATATTTCTAGTAGATATGTACTATGCCTAACAGATACGAATAAAATAAACAGCAGACGCGTGCAATGTTTTATATATAAATGTAAATTAGCTCTGTGCCATAGTTACTTTTTCAGTTGCCTAAGTATTTTAAGAACAGGGAAGACAGAAAAATACACCAATTTGTTGCATCGGAAAACAAAATCAAACCTCTTCCATAACTCTGACATGAAAAAAAATGCTTCTTTACTCTTTAATTAATATTTCCAAAATTTTAAATAGAAAGAAATTGCTTTTAAAACGCTACTGATACATTAAAATCTGAAAAATTAAACAGAGCGATCATATCTCTGCATGTCCATTGCTCCTGAGAAGGACTGTGGCTCCTGGGCTACACAGAGAAGCTCCCATTATGTGCTGTAGGAATATTTCCAAGGGTAATAAAGTCTTCCTGAAGAATAAGAAAGAAGCGTGTTGTCCTGGGTTTCTGTAGCTGAATTTTAACAGTGGGGAGGGGGGGGGGGGGCTGCAGAGGTGACTTCTGTTAGAAG
>VWZG01008799.1:1190617-1263307 GCA_013396735.1 Grallaria varia | reverse complement strand
AAAAAAAGAATACATATATGGCCTCATTGAAATAACATTGTTAAAATTAAATCTTTTTTTTTTTTTCTGATCATGGCTACTTCTATGATTTTCTTAAAATTCAAACTGTTTGTATTTCTGAAAAATTCCCCAGCCCAGCTCAGCAGAAGCCAAGGGGGCTGATTCAACATCACAGCTGCTGGGTGGGACTTCAGGGCCAATGATTCCTGGGTAGTCAGATTTTTATAATTGCAAACCTTTCCAATATTCACAGCTGTGAGAGAGCCCTTTGGAGTCACCCCTACGATGTGCCATGTGCCCCTAATATGTACCTTTTCTTTGCATTTGAAGCCCGTGTTTGAACTGTCATACCTCGTTCTGCTCTATACCCAGTTCATAGCAGGTTTGGTGTTTTTGTATTTTCTTCACCATTCAGCTAGGCATTCCATTAGGAATCTGTTTTACTGACAGCTAGAGAAGCAGAGAGATCTGCTCTTCCCAAGGTGGCTTTGGCCTTGGGGGCAGTGAGGCACATCTCTGCTAAACCTTTATGAATCTCCCTAAAACACATCTTTGATGGTCTGTCTTGATTGTGACCACCAGCACAGCATGTGATGTAGCAAGGGTATCCAGTCGAGACCATGCAGAACAAGTTTCCTTGTGAGCTGTTTGTATGGATTCTGGAGGTCTTTTTTGCTACCTCAAAGATTTTTCGGAGTTGTGCCTCCCTCTTCTGTCCCCCCTACGCAGCTCAGTGGGTCTGTAGAGAAAATCTGGCAGAAGCTGGCAGTGGGAAGCACAAGCTGAGTGCAAAAGGGAGCATGAAGAAGAAAACTATACTGTCCTTTACAAAGTAATGACCATTGGTTTTCTGCTTTCTGATATGAAAAATAAATATTCTTCTCCTTATTATCTTGAAAATTGATAGTCTGTACTGTTCTTATTTTATAGAATCATAGAATCATAGAATTGATTGGGTTGGAAAAGATCTCCGAGATTATCAAGGCCAACCCTTGGTCCAACTCCAGTCAGTTTACTAGATCATGGCACTCGGTGCCACGTCCACTCTCAGTTTAAAAACCCCCAGGGATGGTGAATCTACTACCTCTCTGGGCAGGCCTGATTATTCTCTCTGTAAAGAATTTTTTTTCTAATATCCAACTTAAATTTCCCCTGGCAGAGCTTAAGCCCGTGCCCCCTTGTCCTGTCGCTGACTGCCTGGGAGAAGAGACCAAGCCCCACCTGGCCATAACCTCCCTTCAGGTAGTTCTAGAGAGTGATGAGGTCACCTCTAAGCCTCCTCTTCTCCAGACTAAACAACCCCAGCTCCCTCAGCCTCTCCCCACAGGACTTGTGCTCCAGTCCCTTCACCAGCCTTGTTGCTCTTCTCTGCACCCGCTTCAGCACCTCAATATCTTTCCTGAACTGAGGGGCCCAGAACTGAACACAATACTCAAGGTGTGACCACACCAATGCAGAATACAGGGGAAGGATTTTGTATGGCATCATTCTCTTAAATCTCTGTTGTGCTGTGTGGAGGTCCATACACATTTGTACACAAGCCCACCGCTCCATTTTCTTTTCAGGTCCACCCTATCTTAAAAAGTATTGGACTTACTAATGGTCCTTCCTATTCAGCAACGCTTTATGTCGTACAGCAAGGAAATATGAGTTTTCTGCTCAGTACTTCTTTTGTTTGTCCTCCATGTCTTCTGCAGACTAGCGTAAAAATAGTCCAATTTTCAATATTCACAACCTTTCCCTGTGAACGTTTCAAGTAACAGATACTCAGACTCCTCATTGCAACTCAAAAAAAGCCCGTTGTTGCAGACATCAGTACCCAACCCTGTGTCCAATCTTTCCCTAAAATATTTCCCCAGTCTAATCTTGTCTAACTGCCACAGAAAAGATATTTCTCCCTATGGCAAAAAGTGGATTCTTTTGGCTCCTGGCGCTCAGGAGGAAGGTCAATCTTTCAGTGTCTTCAGCCTAAGGAAACATTCCTATCTGCCCTCAAAAACTATTAAAAAACAAATATATAATTAAAACTTAATAAATAAAATCATGAATAAGGCTATCAATTTTTAATTATTTGACTACTAAGCAACACAATTAAAAGTTAATATAGTCATAATGTGTTATTAATGAACAATTAATTACCATAATTAGGAGGTGAAGCTGATGAGCTGAGGAAGTGGTTTAGTGCAAATTATTAAGGCAGAGTTTTCACCTTCCATATATAATGTCTGGTGTGTTTAAAACTGGATATGACCAAACTGCATTTTCAAAGTTACACAGATATAAATCCACAGGAGACACATGGTTAAGTACTTTCTTTTAGCTAATGTTTGATTATGTACTTTCTTGTAGCTAATGTTGTAAATTTTTAGAGTGTTGCCCAGTGGTGATGAATATTAATGAACTTCATCAGAAGATTTGTAATAGCCCTTAATGTTAGTCCCTCAGTATGACTGTGAAAGGATACAAAAGTCAAAATCCTAGAATAATTTTTTTTTTACTTCTTGTGATTTACTTTCTCCTCTTTTCAGTTTATATTTTCATTTATTACAAATGCTTTTTACTAGTTCAGCACATGAACACACAAATAGAGAACTTCAGATACAGGAGCTGGCAGCTTTATCACATTCAGCAGTGGAAATGTAAAGCCAGAAAGAAAGTCTGTGATAATTCGGTCCAGTCTTTCCCATGACACAAACCATGGCATCCTGTCTATTGATCCACACACTGAACCCAGGAACTCCTCAACAAACAAGCGCTTGATTTTTAAAAAAGCATTCAGTTTTGATTTAGAAATCCCTGTTAGTGAGGACTTCACTATGACCTTCATGAAATTGTGCCAGTGACTACCAAAGCCCCCCTTCAAAAAGCACAGCTTCTTTTCCAATAGAATTACAGGACTATAAATCCATCAAGATCCCAGTACGAGAAAGAAGAGTCTGACTGTCCATCCAAATGGTGTCAGCCTCCTCCTCCTCTCATTCTCATTATGTCACCCTTCACAAGTCCATCCACAATCTTGCCGTCATTTCTGCAGCAGATTTTCCTCTCTTTTCCCTCATTTCCCACTCATCCCACTTTCCATGTCTCCTCTCTGCTCAGCCTTGTCACTAAATTTCAAACAACATTTAGGTATCCCAGAGACAACTCTCACAATAAGGATTGGTGTGTTAATTTTCTGTCATGGTTGTTAAGAAATAAAAAGCTTATTTCAAAAAGCTACATTTTCAAGACTTTATGGAGCATCTCAAATAAAGAAAAAAAGTCTTTTTGTAAGTCCTTTAAGAGGAAAGATGCTTCTTCTCCTACATGGTTTACCTTTTTCATGCTACTAAAACTGGTAAACAGCTGCCAAAAGTTTCTGGAACTTTTTGAAACATACCATTCACCTCTTCAGTCCTACTTTTTATTGTGCCTGCCTAACTGCTGTGTTAATGTTCCACTATAATATAACAGGTTATGGACACATTATTTATCCTATATTCAGGACCATTGAACACTCTTGAATCCTATGAGCCATTCTCCATCTCTAAATGTGTAAATAACACAACTATTTCCATCACCCAAGGCAACACAGGGAATTGAACTCAAATCACAAGCGGAGTGTTCAAGTATCATAGCTATGAGTGTGACAAGTATTCATATCAACCACAGTTTTAGGTCCCTGAATGTCACAAAATAAAAGCCTCCTTTCAAACAATACCAAGAAACTGAATGTCAATCTCAGTTTTTGATCCTTTCACTGAAACCCTCTCCAGAGCACATTGCCCTTACATTTCTTATTAAGTTAGCCTTTAAATCATTACAAATTCTGGTTTTATAATTACTAAAGTAACAGCTTTGCGTTATTGTTTTCATCTGTCCACTGTGGACATGAACACGGTATAATCATAGCCACATTCCTTTTTCTTTCTCCAACACTTCATTTTTATTCATGATCAGTCCCATGTAAAGACAGAAATTTGTTCTCAGTGTGAAAGCATATGGCCCTTGGAAGAGAAAGAAAACAGTGCAATGTGCATCCAATTCAGCCAGAAAAAAAATTATTCCATTATGATCAGGACTTTATAAAAAAACCCAGCACTTCACATCTTGAGCAATTGTAGTACAATATCATATAAAACTTGTGGGATGTTTCAATGCAGTTCCAACTGAAAACGTGTATTAATAGTGTACTTAGCCCTTTAAAAGCACAACAGTTTCCAACAAACCTCCAAATCCTAGGTAATTAGGGTTTTCAATCATGACAGTGTTCTTATTATAATGGCAATTTTGGCAAATAGCAGGTACTTATAGCTCACTGAGGAGTTATATTCTCACTTGAGACCTGCCATCACCAGCCTAATTGCTTCCCAGTGAAACAATAGCATTTTTGTTCAACTATCATCTTTTGTTATTCTGCAATTGGGACTGAATATTGTGAAATTTAACTTCTCTGCTCTAACTTACTAAACAGGTTTTCATGGCATGTTTATAAAATACTGGCATGTGGAGTTTTCTCTTGTGCTTACAGAGAGAATGAGTATTTATTTATCACAAGGGTAAGAGTCTGGGTTTTCTTAAGTTGAAACCCTGTGAAAGTTTAAAAGTGCAGCCCATAAAGGTTGTTGGAAGCCTTACAGAGTATGTGAGAAGACTAATGAAAGAGCCACAGGGCCTATTCTTGCACCACTTACAGACAAGAGCCTTTATACCCACAGCTGTTTCCACCAGATCTGTGCTTGCAGGCAGCCATGTCCATGTCTTAAATGAATCAGGACTCCATTCCTCAGTCAGAAGTTTTCATGTATTATTAGCATTTAGCAATCCCACATAAGATTGGCAATTTCAGGGCAGAAGCATCAAACAAGTCTGAGAATTCCCTTTCTGCACAGACCGGATGGGGCAGCCTGGAGAAGAGCAAGAAGCCAACTGATAGACACCCCTACATGGAGATGTTGGTGTTCTGCATCCTCTGTCTGTGGCATTTATCACAAATTCAAAAACACATCATTTACCTATCATTGTCCAGTGACTCCACACAGGCCATCACAGTGATACAGAACCTATATGAAATAAATAAAGCTGGTACTCAAACTGCTTGGTGCTGGATGGCACACAAGAACCCAGTAGCATTTCTGTGGTCAGGGCCATTTCTTCATTTTCCCTTACATGTTCTTTTTTTCTCTTTCCAAAAGCATCTAATTAGAAAGATTTATACTGGTGTTTTTAATTCTGAGAAGACTCTTGTAACATCCCTTTGGCTGAATATGCAAGTATTTTTGATTTCTAGGCTGATTGGTTTCCATTGCTTTAGGCAGAAGAGAGAGAAACTCTTCTGTAAGTCAAAATGTCCCGCACTACCTACACACACTACTGTGGAGACAATATTTTGGTCTGAAGGGAGTCTTGAAGTCATGAATCCTTGTGAGTTAGCACAGCCTTGCAAGGGAACTTCTTAATCTAGCCGAGCAGTGCTTTTCCCAAGGCTCCTCCTTGTGCTACAGTAGCCAAGCACAAGATCAAAAAAGCATAAGTTACTGTGTGCAGATCTGCAGCTTGCAGAAGGGACCATAAGGGCTCCAGGACAGCTGCAGATGGAAGAAGGCTTTTCCAGCAGCTGTAGCAATGTGAATTTTTGGTGGCACAGAGCACGCTAGCTGGGTTTGATCTGCCTGTTCATTAAACTACTTTCCTCCTGTACTTTTTGTTATCCGCTGACACAAGCATGCTCTGTGCCAGTGAACCTGGCCCTGGGAATTGTGATGCTCTGTAGAGCTGAAAGAAAAGCCATAAATATATTTACACATTTTGCAAATTTACACTAATTGTTAAATTGCTCATTTCATCCTTTCTGAAGGGTATAAAGATTATAATTTTCTCCTAAATTTAGTTCTTTAAGGACATAGCCCACCTCTTCTATTGTGTAAGTTGATATGTACTTAGCATATACTAATTCCCAAATGTTCTGTATTAGAGACAGCTTTTCAGGATGCATTCTGGACAGTTCAAATCCCAGGAAAATAAACCTCCATTGACTGTGTCTGCCTACTGTCAAGGGAACACCAGGCCATTTCTTCCTTACTGGCAGGGGAATGCCCTCCTCTGTCTTCAGCAAGGAAAAAACCCCTCAATTCCCCAGGGGAGATGATACAATATGGGGTCTCAGAGACCTCTGAGGATTTTTTTCTGATCTCAAGGAGGGAGCAGGTTCAGATGAGAAATTTCTGGCCATGGAAGGATGAGAAGTATATCCAGGAGCTGTCTGAGGGTTCTCACTCCGTCTAAGCAAAGCAGCAGCGGAACAAAAGACACATTCCTGGAGACAGCTGAGCTGTAGAGCTTCTCTGGTTTCCACCACATGGGCCCCTGGACTACGTATGGTCAGTAGATGTTGACCACTGCACACTGCCTGTCTGCATCCCAGGATCAGGTCAAGTGAGAAGATCAGGCTGCCCAGCAATCACCCTGCACGGGTCCAGTGTGTTGCTCCAGTAAGAACAGACCCCAGGGAAGCCAAGGGCCCCTGCAGGCAGTCCAGCAGAGGTCTGTGTGGCAGGGAATGAATGTGGCAACACTTCAGGATATGGGCAACCTGGGACCGCTCCACCAGAGCGACTGGGGAGAACGACTGCATGTGGAGCAGGAAAACAGCGTAGGCACATGGGTAACTCTATCAGGTGATAAAGAGGAAATGTTTCTGGAAAGAGGAACAGAAGCAGCAGGACATGTGCCATGACTCTTCCTCTCCCGGGTGCTTTCTTTGCCCAGGAATACTTGGGGATCTCCAAAGAAACTTTCTGAGCCCACCATACAGCAGGAAAATCTCCCCACCCAGACTTGGAGAAGCATTATTTAACTGATTTAATTCACTGTAAAGAATCATCTTTTAGTGCACCAGCATCAGAAGGATTAATTATTTGCCAACAATCCCATTGGCAATGATGAAAAATAAAAAGGAAGTAAGTTTGAAATGTATTATACATTGTAAACTCTCTAGTGCTGCTCTTGTCTAGCATCACTGGCCTAATACACTTTTTTTAACTGATATTGCTCTTGATTTCCACAGGAATGAAACCTATCCCCTGTGTTTTTATGGACTTGTTCATAACTTATACCTTGCTTGGCTCATTTGGACGAAATGGCCCAGGACTCCAACTCTGTAATAGCATCATACTCTCTGGATTTAATTTAACTTCAAAAAGTAAATAGCCTGTTTTGTTTTGACGTCAAAATAGTTCTGATGCTAGAGTGGTTCATATCCGAGGAACTTGGCCATCAGAGCCTAGTTGCTGTCAACATGCCCATTATTAAAGCCAAGTTTTTAAACTACTTTCCAGAAATACATGGCAAATTATCCTCCTTCACATATGCCTAATTTTTAACATTCACATTGCTGGTACAGAGCCAGAGCTGCTGTGCTAGATGTACTCATTAGGACCCCAAATGGCTCTTTTAAAATCATGGGAGCTGCTTTGTTCTGCCTCTTGTAGCAAAAGAAAGCTGGCATGCAGTGGCTGTGCTAAGCTGTGCGGTGTAACATCTTACCTGGACGTATGTCCCAAAGACTGCTCTGGGGACTGATACAAGAGCACATGGCTGTCGAGCTCTAGCAAGCTGTCCTGTGTTCTTCTGTTAGAGCTTCTCTATACTGAGAATAAAAACCTACCCTTCCACCCAGCCCACAGTGTTAATTCCGTAACTGAGGCCAACGGGAAGGACAGTTTGGTGTGGTCCTGTGTTGACAGCAGCACATGGCACATCTCAGAGAAAGGGCTCGCAGCAGTTGAAATCTCACTCCCCCAGCATTGTTACCTGCTGCCTACTCTCTCCATTTGGTGAAGATGTTTCTCTCTCACACGTTTCCTTCAGATCTGTCTGCTTCCAGTGGGATAGACTGGCATAGACATGTTGTCTTTGGTACAGCTGGTTCTACAACATTGTTCTCAGTGAAAACTCTGATAAAACAGGAATTTTCTCTCTGTGAATGTGATGTGGAGAATCTCTATTCATTGATTAGATCAAATCTGATTTTTATTGCATTGGAAATTACCTGCAAAGGTTTTTTAAGTATAAAAAGAGATTTGCTTAAAAAAAAAATGTGATGAAAAAGACAACACTGATGGAACATATTTACTTTTCTTCTACATTCTATCGTCCATAGCTGACAATCTAATTTTACTACAAAGATTTACTTATGGTGATATTTCCTATTTCTTATCCTCTTTTTCTTATATAACCTTAAGCAGGAGAAAGTGAGATTTCTTACTTCTCAGCCATATTTATATGAGCTCTCATATACAAAGAAAAGTTAGATGCTCCACAAAGAAATGGAAACAGGGCAGAGCCCAGCAAGACTGTCCAAACATTTTACGCCCCTAAATGCCCCAAGAGTACCTGGGACATGCAATGTGCCAGCCGATGGGATGCAGACCTATGGAGTCCTGAACTGTTGGAGTGGCAGCTGAAGGGGATGAAAAATACCTGAAGGCACTTCATCAGTAGCAGGTGCCTTTGCTTTAGCAACTGAAGGGAGCCCCAGAGCCCTGTGACCAGCCTCTGCATTGTGCTGTTTGCCTCACCTTTCGCCATCGCTACAGCTGAGCACTTATAAAATCTTGGCTGTTATATAATTTCAGAAATTTGAATTTGCTCCTGGCCGGTGGTTCAGTGCATAGCAGAGCAAATCCAAATATTTTTAATATCTTGATCTATCTTTGCTGTAAAGAGGAAACAGAAAATTATGTGCCAGCTCTTTTACTGGGTCATTGCAAAATCCATGTTTCCTCCACTCAGCAAGCGTTAATGCAGCGGGAGCCATAAGGCAACATTCAGTTCAAGATCTTTAGCATGATATCATATGCTGTGAGATTTACTTTGTCAGGGAGGAGGAGACTCGAAACCCAATGAGCTGAAAACGCAAGTAGGGCAGAGAGAGGAAAAGTGAGCTGATAGCAACAAAACTGTTCCTTTCAAGCACCTTTACGTCCTGGAGCACAAAGGTAGATGAGAGAAAAGAGATGTGTGAATTGTCCCAAAGAGCCCATTTAAGTGGTTTTTGTCTTGATCGTCAGAGGAATGAGGAAGCAGTGGGACTTGGGTCTGCACCAAGAGTGTATTTTAAGTGCTTTTTCCCCCTTAGGAATCATTCTGGGAAAGGCAGATGAGAGAGAGGAGAAAAACTAAACTGAGCCTCAACAGGGCTTTTATAAGCGCTCCTTTTTACTTTCGCATTTAAATTTCATATTTAAGCTGTTTCATATGGAGGGAGAAGAGACTTCGAGGCTGTGGAATTCACATAAAACCACTCATGGAGAGCTCTTTGACATTTCTGTCTTTTTCCTTGACATTACAAGAGATACAAGGAATTTGTGTGAGACTGAAAGAAAAAGCCCATAGACTTATGAAAGTACTGTCTGTGTAGTCCCTGAGCAGATTCTGTGCCCAATCCTGATATCATTACCAAAAGGAATTGTATTTTTCCATGCCAGCAACTCCTAAGAATTTAAATAGGGAGGGACTGGACTGTGTCCCTAAGAATAACAAGGTCAAGGTACCTGGCAAGTCCACAATACTTTTATGTGTCTGCAGACCCTCACTGCATTGGTCATCTTGGCAATGTGGTAGAAATGTCACTTATTGAAAGGCAGCTTAAAGAGAAGGGACATTGGAGAACTTAGATTTGAAGACTCTACACAATACTTAGCCTTCTTTCACTGTTGCCTGAATGGAAACCTGAGTAGGCAATAGGAGTTTTTAAAAGACCCAGGAAAAAAAATTAATTTCACAGGAAAAAGTGTAGCTACTTTTTTAATGGCATTGAATTATATCCTCAGGGAAGTACACTACAAATCTTCCATTCCTCTGATAAAATCAAACTTTCATTTGTGATTTTTCTGCAGAGCTCCCCAAGCTACAGCACTGAACAAGGGCCACACAGAAAACAAAACAAAAAAAATTAAAATCCTCACGCACTTTTTATTGTGAAGTATACTTTCAAACAAAGAGGTTGTATTCTTTGGTACTAACGGTGGTAAAAAGTTCATAGTCATGACCACCACCTTAAATCAAACTATGCTCTCATTTTCATCTGAGTAGCAGCTACAAATGCAACTAGTTAGACTCAGTTCTTAAAAATCTCCATTTTAGCTAAAGTCATATGAAGGGTGTTGGTAAGGCAGGCCTGTAGGGAGAAACGCTTGGGGTTTTTTTCACCAAACACAGATGGAAAACCCCAGATACATCACAGAACATATTGTTTCTCCTTCAGACCTAAAAGGTTTGTCTTTAGTTTCAACAAGCACCCTTTTCCCAGTAACATCAATTAGACTGATGCAAATGTGATTGTTCCTTAAGTCACTTTTCTTATTTATGTCCTTAGACCCTCAAGGCTAAAACATGTTATCACAACATGAACCCTAATAGATACAGCACCAAAGTCACGTGATCAGGTTTCATTTTGTGACCAATGAGCACAAACTTGGAAGAGAATTCCTCAGTCCACTTAACGTTACTTAGTCAGGTCTCAGACCTAGTTTGAGTAAATTTGAAATTTCTTCCCATAGTATTTTGTTTCAGGGAGTCTTTCTTTGTTATTTGCATACGCAAGCTTTTCAATACTTGTACAATTTACTTCTTTTCCAGTGTGAGCAAAACAGCTTTAATAATTTTCTAAAGCTTTCATTTCTTTAAGGAGTAATCTTTAAAACCCACTGAAAGACAGGAGCATAGTCCATGCCTGTGTAAGGTGAGCAAGTGGAGTTTAAAAGGGTACAAAATCTATGCAAAATATTCCAAGCATATTAAAGATAAATAACATTTAAAATAAATCACNTTATTTGTTTGGCTGGCTTCAAAATCCTATGACTTTTGGGAAGGATCCTTTAATGTGTTTTGGTCATCCTTTCATTGATAAGAATGGGGAAAAAAGTGGTGATCCACCCACAAGTCTCAAAGTAGCCTAAATGGTGCTATAAATGATATCCTTACATACCTGCCCCTGGAGCACTGCTAAAGTCTCTCAAAAGTATTTGCAGTCTGGAAAATATTAATAGAGGCAATTTCTAACAAGAGAATTCTATTTGGTTAAGTCAAAACACCCCCTGAAGTTGCATTAACTTCAGCAGAGGTTTATTTGAAGGCAGAAAGGGGGAGAAATTTCATTTTTCAGTATCCTTAGAAGGAAATAGTACTGGTTTTCATTGTAAAGATGCAACATGAATGATACTGTATCCAAATACTTTTTGTGTATAACTGAGAAGGAGTGAATAATTTGAACGTTTAGGGATTTTTATAAAAATGAAACATTTCAATTGCGAGTAAAAGATTTATTTTGTTTACACTGAAAATGTTGACATATTTAAGTTCCGTTTGTAATCTACATGAAGATAAATGTCAAAATTGCCCAATGTCCTGTGAAATGCAATTTCTGCCCTCTTTCTCTTTTGCTTGAAGCAATGAGATATTAAGTGTGAGAGAATGAATTAGTTTTCATGTCTGTTCACTCGTAGCTATCTACATTCAAGGAAAGTTTCAGTTACTTCCAGTCATGATGACAACTTATGATTAGTTCCAGCTGCAGTGTTGACATCTGTCTACTGCAAGTTGAAGAGACTGTCAGTTCACCCATTAGCAGCAATTCAGCTGGGTTTGAGTTCAGCATGGCAACTTTAAACCAAAATGAGTGTTTCAAAACCGGTTACAAAAGCTCATACACTCTATTCTTCTTAGGATGCCATTACAATGGAGGATTGTCCTCGATATTTAGGAATGAAGCTTGGTCTTCAGTTCTTTCCTGAAATGAGGCAATTTCAAATAGTTTCTTTCCTTTATTTCTTTTCAAATGGAAAATGTCTGCTGTGAATTCTCATTAGCTTTCAATATTTTTACCCTACTATTGAGCTATTACAGAATTTGAAAATAGAAAGGAATACAAACTACTTACTTTGGATTCACTTAGATTTTTCTTGACTTTCGCACCTTTTAAAAATAACTTTGTGCTTAGGATATTTTTGGCAAGGCTTCTGAGGACCTGTCTGCCAGAAAAGAAAACAAAATTACTGATCTGGTGAGAAGCAGATGGATTATAAAAGGTACCTGGCATGCAATAGATGTGAAAATGAAGAGCAGAGAATGGATCTCTGGTTGCAGACTTTCAGGAAAATATTCCATTGACCATGAGGATTACCAGAAAAAGGGTCATCCATTACTAACATATGCAGTAAATATTAATGGTTTCAGGAAATCAGGCATGAGTTTTGCCTGTGGAAGTGAGCATATGATTTCATACTACTGCACAATGAAGTTTCTGCCCTCTCCCGACTGAAGAAAACCATTTCCCATCTTTTCCATACATCCTGGTTCTTGCGGCAGCTCCAAGGCTGTGCTCACAGCACAGTCCCTGATCCCTCACATCACCTATATTCTGCCTAGCACCTGGATCAGAGCAGAAAACAGGCTCTTCACCAAGATACTCAGAAGCAGGGAAGGGAACCCAAATGCCACCAACAGAGTGGACCAAGCCACACAGTGATGCAAATGTCAGTCCATGCTCTCCTGTGACCTGTGGGAACACTCTAGACAGAGACCCTTATAAACAGAGTCTCTATTTTCTTTCTTATGTAGACTCATCTTTGGAAAAGTGCTGAGATAATACCCTATGAGCTAAACTTCCCTTCACAGGAACAAGAACCACATTATATGCCTGACTGATGATCTAAAGGAAACTCATCAGCCTACAAAAAAGTAGTAATGCAGTCCTCACTTTGAAGAACAGTTTCTACATATCCCTACTGACATGCATCATTCTCCTGGACTTTTCTAGAAGAAATAATTTATTTTTCATGAAGTTTAGTAATATACTTGGTTAAAAATCTGTAAAAACATTCAGCAATGCCTTCTGTTCCTCATTTTCTAGCCAATGCCATGCTTTGGCTCTGTCTTTGTCAACATGCCAGGCTGTTCTTGTAAGAACTTGCATTTTCCCTGCAAGCTCTGTTTGTTGTGCCACACCCATGCAACTAATGCCATGCATTGTTTACGCATGTTTGGTTCCCAGGAGTGACTTCCATGTGGACAAATTTGTCATCAGACATTTTGCTGCAGATTTCAAACTCGATCCTTTTTGTATCCATGAAACATCCAAGAGCCTCTGGTCCAGTGTGTAGATCTAGAACTCCTGGAGGGTCAGGACCCAAGTTATAAGACTCAACCTTCAAATTAAAAAACCTTGTTGGGTGAACACAAGACATTTTAAGACAACCTTCTGAATCTGAGCTGTTTTAGCTCTGTTGCAAAATAACCTGAACATAGTTACTAAAAATTTGCTTCTTGAGCTCTACCTCAGAAAGACGGACTGATCTTTAATATAATAGTAATAGATCAGATCAAGCCTCACTCCTTCTTCAGCTGTTGTAAGAGAGGAGTACTGCAAAGAAATAAAAACTCCTTGACCATAAAGATAGCCATAATAAATGTAATCCCAGTGTTTTATTTTTGGCAGTTCAGATCCTGTTTCTGGCCTTCCACACACTGGTTCTATACCAGTATGGCTTCATTTACAGCAACGGACTTGGTTACTAGTTTCCTGATGTACATGGACACACTTCAATGAAACGAAGCACAGAGGAGCAGGAATAATTGAACAGTTCCTTAGGCACTGGGATAACAGTGCCAACAAAGTCCAACTTTTCCTTTGCAAGATGACCATGGTCATCATGACAGTGAGTCACAGCTGAGGCATGACAGAGCAGCAATGACTGGAGGGCAGATGATGAAACATTGAGGGCAGAAGGATGCAGCTGGTACAAGGCCATGAACAGAGCTGCTTTTCCATTCAGGAGAATCTGGAGAGCAGAGCATTTACACGGACTATTCAGTACACACCTGTGCCTTTAGGGATAAAGCAATCCTCAGTACTGGGCTGGCCCTGCGGGAGCATATCACCCACCTCGCTGGGTTATCTTCTCCATGAACAAGAGACTATTCTGGGAAATTATTTCATCAGAGAGGGATTTTTGCTTTTCTGGCCTTTCCCCAATTTTTCCAAATGAGCAGCAGGAGCTGTTGCAAATACATTGCCATTCTATTAGCTAGAGGCTGCATGGGGACAAAGGAGAGAAAAAGCCAATACCTGCCTCTTACCAGCACTACTCCTCTATAACACAGGGTCCAGAAAGGCAGTCTGAAAGCCAGGAATTATTTTTCTCTTCTGAAATTTAGTAATTTGAAGCCCCTGTCAACCTTTCAGAACAGGACTCATTTTTCTCTTTTCTTTTTTTATTTTAAGCAAAGCATAGAAATTCATTACTTGGATAAGAGATGGAGTGAAACGATGAGCTGTTTTGGCTTGATGGGTGTCACCAGAGCATCATGCACTCTGCTAATTTCTCAGCTTGTGAATAGACATATTTAGACTGACAATTGAAAATGGTCTGCAGATTCCACTTAAAACATGTTTTTCATGCTGAGTAATGAGGGCAAAACACAAACCAATTCTGGCAGTTAAACTACGCACTTAAACCTTTCATAGTGTTGTCAAACACTATAATCCTTCAAAAATCTGAGTTTGAATAGCCTCAATATTTTATTTAATGAATTTTAAATCCTATAATTACCATAATTAAGACACTCCTTTTGGATCATGTCAGTGTGCTACTCAAAGAGGAGAAAGCTGTAGGCAATTTTCACTAAAGATTTTCCTGAATGCAAATGATACATACAGCTCATTTTGAATTCTTTATTATGTCATTTGGGGCAGTATTTTCCAGAATACATCTGGCAACATTGGTGTGGAAAGTCTATAACACCATCTGAAGAAATACTTAAATGGAAAGGGACTCATTATCTCCATATCTGACTCTTTCTGCATTGGCCATGTACCTGATATGGATGTTTCTGCCCTTTGTTTGGTAAAACAGGGTATTTGGTAAGAACTAAAAGACTTTTGAGTGTTGTGAGACATACCTTGAGGACTGAAATTGAATTCTAGGCTGAGGTATGCATTGACTACTGAGAAAGAAGATGCAGCTTATTCTCTAACCCCACCCTCTTTGGTCAAGGGAAAGTCTTTCTTCCAGCATTTCTTTACCTTGGTCCCCTGGGTCAGAGATTCCTGAGGGCTGGTCTTGGCAGTGAAGACTGACCCAAAGAAGGCATTCAGTAACACTACACTCTCTTCATCCTCTAATTCCAGGGTCCACACTAAACTTAGTGATGGGCCCACATCATCCTTAGCTTTCATTTTGCTTTTGGTATATTTGAAGAAATCCTTCTTGTGGTCCTTTGATATCCTTGGACAGATGTAATTCCAGATGGGCCTTCACCCTCCTTGACTCATTTCTACTCACTCTGACAACCTCTCCATATTCATTCCAAGTGGCCTCCCCCTGGTTCCATCTCCTGTATATTTCCTCATTACAATACAGGAATGACAGGAGTTCATTATTCATCCACACAGGTCACTTGTCCCCTTTTCTTGCTTATTGGGATGCATCGTTCTTGATGCATCTGGAGGAAGATGGAGGATGCATCTGGAGGAAGTGATCCTTTGAATATAAATATAAACCAAATCTCTTCAACAGCTCTTCCCTGTAGGGCCTGTTCCCATGGAATTCTTCCAAGAAGATTCCTGAAGAGGCTAAAGTTAGTTTTCCTGGAGTCCATGGTTGTAATCTTACTTGCTGCACTGCTTCTTCCTTGCCAAATAATGAACTCAATCTCATGGCCACTACAGCCAAGGCCACTCCCAACCTTCAGATCTCCTGGCAATGCCTTCCATGCTTGTTAGTATAAGGTCAAGCTGTGCACTACTCCTAGCAGGTTCCTCCACTATTCCTATGACAAGAAGTTGATGTCAGAGCTTTCCAGGAGTCTCCTGAACTGTTTGTGCCTCACTGTGTAGCTTCTTCAGCAGATGTCAGGGAAGTTGAGGTCCCCCACAAGAATGAGGGCCTGTGACTTTGAGACTGCTTCCAGTTACCTGGAGAAGGCATCATACACTTTTTCCTCCTGATCAGGTGGCCTGTGGCAAACACCCACAACACCTTTGCTAGTCTGCCCTTTTATCCTGACCCATAAGCTCTTGACTCACTCATCAGCCACCCCAAGACAGAGCTCAATGCATTCAAAGTGCTGTGTCACACAGAGGGCAGCTCCATCCCAACACCTTCGTGGTCTGTCTCTCTTAAACAGCATGTAACCCTTCATAACATTCCAGTCATGGGAGCTATCCCACCACATCTCCGTAATCACAGTGAGATCAAGGGCCTGTGACTACTCATATATTGACGTGCAGGCACTTTATAGAAGTATTTGATTGAGTAAATCTCCCAGTAGGGGTGCAAAGGGACGCCCCATAGTCCTGTCTTGTGGTTATGGTTTTGCTGCATGTGCTTGATTGAGGTATTCCCTCTCAAGCCTCATTTTCCTATTAGTGTGGTCACTATAGTTCTCCCCTTCCTACATCTTATCCCTGTCAACCCTGGCTATGATCCCATCCCCCTTCAAATCCAGTTTAAAGCTCTTTTAATGAGCCCTGTTAATTCCTGAGCTTTTTCCCTCTTTGAGACAGGAGGACCCCATTTGTTGCCGGTAGGTGTGGTGTCAGATAAGTCAACTCATGATCAAAAAGACCAAAATTCTGTTGGTAACAGCAGTCTCAAAGCCAGGTGTTCATCCGCAAGATTTACCTGTTTCTTGCACCATCATTGCCTGTAACGGGTAGGACATAAGAGAACACACTTTGTGCTCCAGATCCCTTGACCAGTTGTCACAAGACCCTGAGGTCCCTCTTGATTGTCCCTTGTTGGAACCTGGTTGGTGCCTACCTGAAATCCAGTAGCGGATAATGATCAGTGGGCTGTACCAGGCTGGGAAGGTTCTTGGTGATACTTCTTACCTGGGCCCCAGTGAGGCAACACACCTCCTTATGGATGTGCTCTGGTCAGCACAGGAGGCCCTCTATTCCTCTCAGAAGGGAGGAGGTCATGATGCAGCAGGTAAGTTGCCCTGCCCTAAGCAACCTTTCTACCCCAGATGAACTTCCCTCCACATTCTCATTTCCCATGTTCTCATTTCCTTGCTCCTCAAATTCCAGGGCCTCATACCTACTGTATAAGGGTACCTGGGGTGGAGGGGTAGCCTGGGAGAGGATTTGCCTGCCACCCCAAGCAGAACCCCTCTAAGTCTCTAAGGTGCTCTCCTGCCTGGTGGTGAGATACTGGAGAATCCATTACCTCTTGTGAAGTGGATGGTGGGTATGTTTGTCTAAGGCATGGTAGAGTTGGGCTCCACCATTCAGTCACTTCCTCAGAGTCCCAATACTTCTTAGCCTTTTTGCTTCTCCTCTCAGCTCTGCCACGCCGCTGAGCAGATTGTAGACCTGACCCTGCTTCACACAGCTGTTTTCCCCGCTGCCATCTGAGCATCTCCAGGCTCTGGTATTCCCTGCAGCCTGGAACCTGGACCCCTGCATGCTCTCATGGGTGTTCCCTCCAGGTTGCCACATCCTTTCTGATGTGTGCAAAGGAAGAAACTTTTGCCCAAGTGGACACCATAACTATGCTTTCATGATGAGGGCAATGACAACCAGCTGTGTGGAGGACTCTACGTGAAAGGGCTACTGCAAGGCTGACTGAGGTGACCTGTGCAATATGATCTTCATAGGAGCAGGTATGACAGTATCAGTGGGTAGAAAATTAGGGTTACTTGTGGCTCTGTGCCTATGAGCACTTTGTATTTAGCAATTTAAAAGGTTTCACAGCAAAAAAATCATTATCTCTGAGAGAGAATCTTACTTCACACCCAGATCTGAAATTCCCAGCCCTGTCAGAGGCATCTCCAAGGAGGGTACATGCAGCATGATGCTCTTTTGTTCCAGCTGTAACCAGCTATATCACCCATGGAAATTAACACCAATCAAAGTACAATAGCTATTGGCTGACTTAATTTAAATAGCTACAAGGTATGAAACAAGAATTTGATACAGGAAAAAAGTATTTCTCTTTACAAGACATATAGGAAAATAAAGGATCGTTATATTTTAAGTAGGTTAAGTCGTATTTGAAGGCAGCAGAAAAAAGGTTCTTTAGCAACATGTGGTATTGAAACTTTAGCTGGTATTCCTTCAGCACCTTGAAGTACTACAGGTGAGATGAGTTGGGATTTCAGCCCATTCTCCAGCTGGTGGTTTCCTAATTAAATGTAACATTATTTAATACTTTATTCCTGAAGTGAAGATTTTCAGGAAGGCCAGATATATGGTTAAACCCCATGAAAGTCTTCAGGATTTCAGTGCCCATCTGAATCCTAAAGTATAATTAAATCTTTATGCCCTAAATATTTTCTTAACCCCTAACTGTTGAACTGCACATTGTTGTTTTTATTTTAGAATAATAAATAATGTTAAGAAGGGAGTACGTAAATCCTGTTGAAAAACACTCCTTTTATCACATGATAACATTAACATCAAACATTTTTCAAAGGCATTCAGGAAAATTAAGATACAGATACCTAGCAAGTAGGATAGAGATAGCTGTCAAGGCGAGATAGGTGTCTCAGGCCTGTGCAGATTCTTCTAAGATTCAAAGATTTTGGTCATATTGAACAATGAACCTTCAGCAATCTGACACTTCAACAGTGACATGCAGACCTACATAATGAGTTGAGTTTTAAATCTACATAACTGAAGGTTTTATATCTTCATACAAGATAATTTAAAACTCAGGACCAAAACAGATACGTATTCATAGAATCCTCAAATGGTTTGGGTTGGAAGGGACCTTAAAGATCATCTAGTTCCAAAGTCCCTTCCATGGGAAGGGACAACTTCCACTAGACCAGGTTGCTGGAAGCCCCTTCCACCCTAGCCTTGAACACTTCCAGGTCTGAGCCATCCACAGCTTCTTCTCTGGGCAACCTGTTCCAGTGTCTCACCATCCTCATCACCCAGTTTCAGTTACCAGTTCGGTTTCTTTTCTATATGAAACCAAATTCAGTCAATGGAAAAGAAGATCAAGGTTGTCATTGATGAAAACCAGCAGTTTTACTATTTAAGTGAAGTTAAGCAGAGTCACAACACAATGAGCCTCTGACCTGAAAAAGATGAAAGATGTTTTCATTTATCCCAAAGTAGGATTTTAAAAACATTGAATCATTTCATTCACCTTTGTTTTCATCCAGAAAATTTATCTTTTGTCTGTGATTAAAATCCTATACTTCAGGGTATGTTTCCTACAATATATCCTGTTTCTTAAGTGCTGGAGGCATGCCCTGGAGAGTATTATTCCTTACTTAGTGTGTGTCAGACCACATTTGACACAGCCCATTACACTGACACAAGATTTATCCTTCTGATAAAATAGCAAAATCTTTAGCTGGGCAAACAGAGTTCTATAGCTGTTCAGAATAAAAAATATCTGTTTTTTAAAATACTGCTAGTATTCACAAGCCCAGAGATTGTGTTTGTGGTGCCTGCAATAGCACTAAGGTATCATTTAAAAGCCCAAAGAAAGGCAAATTATTCTATCAGTTCTATGTCCAGGCCAATTACAGAGGCACTGATTATTTGCCATATCTTCTATAGACAACAGAAACGTCACCCTGCAAATCATACTCTAATTTAAGAGGAGTCTGTCTCTCTGGTTAAGAGATTACAATATTGGAAGTCATTGTCAGAAAAAGTACTTCATCTTGAAGCAATACAACCCAGAAGAATCTGGAGTTACAGCCATAGGTTCCCAACTATAAATGAAATAACATAGATATCAATAACATTATCAATATCAACTTATAGAAGAGTTAGAAAGTTCATATTAAGAATAAACACTGAAATAGAATGCTTAACAAACATTCCCAAGGTATTTTAAATTTCACTGACAATTGAAATTAATATAGATTATCTCCCAAATTTATTATCTTCCTGCTTTGGATGCAGGTCTACTGCCATATTCAAGTAAAATAGTACCATTGCACTCGGACTCGGAGCAGAGGTCAAAGCCAATAAAAGGACCCATTTTGGACCACGTATTACACACCCCTTTATTCCCTACAATTGTTTACATTTGGTTACCTGATTTGCAATTACTTGCCCAGTTATTTGCATTTGATTAAAGAACTGAGCATTTTCGGACAGATGTCCACTGGAATACTCAGAGCTATGGATTCCATCTCTTTGCTAGAGTCATTGTTTTCTGTGAACAGTTTACATCACGGTTTATTTTTCTTTACTGTTAAAGAGTATTCTTTAATGTTCTCAATTTCTGTGCTTGTGATCTTGTTACCAAATAAGAAAATACCCTAGCAAACAACAATATCAATTTATTTCATCTCTCGGTAATTGCAGACAGATCACTTCTAAATTTTAGGTTTGTCAATATTTTGTAAGCCTTTCATTATAACATAATATTTTTTCAGCTCTGGAATACTTTTTGTGTTCCTACTTCTTAAAAATAAACGTGCCCAAAATTTTCAGTATCTTCTTCAAACTGAAGATCCTGAAGCAAGATGTGGTATTCCATCAGAACTGGTCACACTGGAATCACACAGCAAAGCTATCTCCCAACCCCTGCTCACCATCTTTGGATCTTACCTCTTGATTCAGATTAACATTGCCCTCTAATCTCATTAGTTGTGCCTTTCTAGGACACAATCTCCTGTCCTGTCTTTTGCATTCTAGTTCTTTTAACTTTTTTTTAAAGGATTTTTGTACAGATCCTTTTGCCAAGTGATGCAGTGCAAATTACCAGGTTGCATTTCTCTATCCTAATTAATTTATTTTCCATTTTTTCATTCCTTGCATGATCCACAGAACTTTTCAACAATCATTCGATATCTGTATTTACCCTGAAAAAATTTTAAATCAATTCAAAGTTTATTCCAGCTTTAGAGACTAGGTCTAACTGTTTCTTGTTTTCAATTGACAATTGTTTTTTGTGACATGTTAGTTCACAGACCATTTAGTTCATACTTTATAATTTCTATAAACTATTGATCTTTTATCAGACCATCAAATACTTTTAAAAATCAGAATATACCCATCTTGATCCCATATATAAACTTAACAAAATGGGACATCTCTCAGAACCTCTTTCCCCAAAAGTGTTGACTGACATCAATTATGCTTCTTTCCTTTATTCATTCATTGATTGCATTTTATATCAATATTTTCACTGTTTTCCCTGAGACTAATGCTGGCTAAATACCAAACAGTAAATGAGATTCTCTACTTAATTTGTTTTGGGCTAGGGGAAATGTCTGGGAAAGTAACAAGGTGTCACTATCTTACGAAAAAGCAGAGTAACTTTTTGTGCTTGGGTTATAGAGTGAAGTGGAAGTGGGACATGGACAGGAAATCTCCAGTCAGGTATTCCCATGAAAATGACTTAGTTTGGTTTTTATACTCTATTTATTCTGTTTTAATGTGCCTAATATATAGATTTTGAGATTTGCATGCTGTTCATTTATCTAAAGGCTCGTCAATCACAGCAAAAGCTTATTCTGTGTAGTTTACAATAACACTGTATACCCAACCCTTAGCTAATTCAGGTTTATGAAGGACAATCCAAATTAGATTACAGTCCCGATGAATGTTCAGAATTAGTTTTCAATCCTCTGAGCTTCGCTTCTTGAAATGGCTCAAATCCCTTTGTCATACATGTACTGTGTGTGTGCAGCTGAACAGAAGTGCATGGAACCTGTACAGATGACAGTATAGATGGTTTATCACTGTCTGTGACAAACTGGCTTGGTTGGCCTCCTTCAGGTATAGGAGACCTCCTTCAAGACTCCCCCAGGTATGTGCAAATTATTAAATCCCACCTGTTGTGGGCCGTTTGTCCCAACACTCCCACCTATTGGGTTTTTCAAATGTAATAATGAAAACAGGTAATTCTTCCAACATCAGGTACTTAAGACAGCCTTGTGGCGGCTCTCAGGGAAGATGAGCATTAAAAACACCTTCTTCTCTTCCACTGCTGCTGCCTCTCTATTGCTCTTGCACATAGGGGGCTTCCAGGATGGACAGGATCACTTCTATGCAATTCCCCTGCAGTGAGACCTGATGAAGTACACTGGAAGAGTCAGGCAGTGGGTGACTGTTCATGACTCCATCTCCCTTGTCACTGACCTCCCTGACCTCCTCACTCTAATTTTTCATAATCTTCTCCTTTCTGTCTCTGCAGTTCTTGCTGCCAGCCCAGTTAGTTCAGCACCATCAGCTCTCTGTGAGGCCGTCCTGGCCAGCAAACATTTGCTTCCTTCTGAGGATTTTCTCTGTTGTGTCTAACACCTAGCATGAAGGAGAAGCTGTCCTTTTTAAAAGAAGAATTGAAGTACTGGCCAAACACAGCACTTAGGCACTACCCAAACCATAAGCAAATCAATAGGACTTCTCATTTGTTCACATGATTACAATTAAGCATAACCCTTAATGCTTCCCTGGATGGGAGCCAAAAGACAGCAGTGAGTTGAGTTGTGATCCCAGAAATTACATTCCTTTTACTGAGGCAAATTCACCCTTTGTATTGGCAGATGATACATTCTCTAGTGCAGAGAAAGACACATAATCAAGCCACTTACAATGCGGGGGTCTTTTATTTCCATTTCTGCAAGTATGGTCCTTCGCCCTGCAATTAAATAAAGGAAAGGAAAAGAAAAATCGAAATAAGCAGTGAATTGGCACCTTTGCTGCAAAACATTCCTTACTGCTGAACACGGTGGCTGAGCTCTCAGGTTACATCACATCAAACAAAGACTCTTTAAAGAAAGATCTCAACTGCATAAAGATCTTAACAATTAGAACAGAAAGGGAGGGGCAACAGATNAAAAAAAAAAAAAGGAGACAAAATGAACTCTGATAAGAAGTCAAACTGAGGATTAATAAGGTTATGATACAGTCCTAAGAAACAGCAATTCTACTTTCTTCTTTGCTGCAACATGTAAACACCTTCCAGGAGAGTATTAGATAATGTGAACTAAACCTTTCATGAGTCCTACAACCTCTGTCCTCAAGGAGAAAACAGGCACACTTCGATGTTCAGTTTCAGTGAACTTTATGGATATGCAGCCTCAGATTTCCAGCAGAAAGAAAGGAGTCACTGGTCAGTGGTGCCTGTCCATCCTTTGCAGTGACAAACCTCTGCTCGGGTGCTGCAGACCCCAGGCTCTGGTTTTGCCATGATGATGCCAGTGCTTCCTGACCCAGGCTGCCTCCATAGAGGTGACGCAGCAGGATGGCTGCTGACAGGGATTTCCAACACCCCAGCCTGAGCTAGACTTACAAAATACCTTCCCAGCTGAGACTTTTCTGCTTTAAGCAGAAAAGGAGCACGTTCCTGGCAGAACTAAGTGGTTTTGTATACGTAATTAGAGAAAAATCAGCTAAAGAAGGTGGCCTGGGGGCAGATCTGGAAGTTATGCAGTATGTAAGTCTTTTATATCAAGGGCAATGTCAGCTTGGGTCAACCAAGAGGAGAAGTCCTATGAGGAAAAGCCATAACTTCCAGCCAAAAGTTTTCTTATTATACCATTTAAGTTTTTATTTCAATCATTTTTTTCCCAGGATTGGAGTCTAGACAAACAACACTGCATTCTACTTTTTAAAGTCTCAGAAATTGCTTCAATTTTCTTACTACTTTCACAGCTGAGGTGCTTTTCTTAGGCATATCTCTCTAAATTGCCTACAACTTTTATCTCATAAGCCCCATGTTAATGCTCTCAACCTCTCACTAAATTCACTGTTTTTCCTCTACATGGAGATGATTTGCTTTTTTTTTTCTCAAAAATATTTTTCAGGCTTTGATTCTTTTATTTTCCTTTAGAGCAGCCTTCCAGTTCTCTGTGATGCTGACATTTTCCTTCCTGAAATATTTTTCTATTCTTGCTGTTTATTTATGTACCTTTACTACAACATGCAATCTTTACCACTTCACAGTTTCTCCCTTATCAGCAACGTTTTCACTGTTCCTCACTTATCTCTAGTTGTCTTATCAAAATATTGACAAAATGCTTTCCAAGAACCTGGCAGGCGTTCAATGCATACTCACACATTACTTTCCTGGCAGACACTACATAGTTGAAATCCCTCCTTCCTACTTTCTTCCCTTTTGGGACAACTATGATAGATATTTTCTAAAAAAACCCCATCCTCCTGACCTTCTTCTTTTATATCTTATTGTAAATTCTAATAAACAGAGGTCACATATATCTACCCCCACCCCCTCGCTTTCTCCTTGCCTATGTAACTGGCTCCAAGTGCCTGTGTGCATACATGTTGACAGAAAGAGGTGTACAATAGTTTTTATCTGTATTTGCCCACCAAACATCTCAAGACAAGGTAAATCACTTTACATGAGTATTCCACAGATATGGATTATCTTGGCACATCTGTTCCGATATTGCAGGACTTCATGTTTGAATTCCTTGATTTTCTAATGTCATAAATGTTGTGCTTCTGATCTTATTTTTCAGAGGTTGTGAAATAGTGTGTAGGGAGACATTTTGAGCTTTTTTTCTTGTGCCACTGGGTAGAAAATATTTGTATTCTAGAATTATTTTTTTTATATTAAATGAAAATTACTTTTCTGTGCATTTATGGAGAAAAGTACAGAATACATTCATGTGGTTACACAAGTACCTAAGAGTGTAGGCTGTGTGTTTTGCCTGTATACAGTAATACTAGAATGTCTCTCTCCTTCTCTGGAGCTAGCAAGTAAATCTGTGTATTTCAGTATGTTACATGTGTAATAGCTGACAGCAGTGTCTGACCAGAGGCGTTCAAGAACTGGAGACTCTCACTCACTGCTTTTTCTACTGTCTCCCGCAAATGCCAAATGATGGGCCAGACCCTCAGCTGGACTAAGGACATGAGCCTCAGGTTCAGCATTTTACAGTATGACAGAAACACTTTAAGTCAGATAAGGCCTCTAAACAAAACCTTTTATTGCCCTCTTTTTTCTTTCTAGTTTTTGTGTGTTTGATTTGGGTTTTCTTTGCTTACAGTGGTCCATGTCGCACATACAAATACTTTATATGATGGTGTCCTCTGTGGCTCAAATATGAATAGACTCAGCTTTGACTAAAGCAAGAATGTTTTTAACCCTGTGACAAAATTCTGTAAATAATTTACATGCAATTTATTATACTTTGCAGGATAATGACACTAAAGCCTTTAAAGAAAGGTTCATTTTGTAACCAAACCTGAAAGAAACAAACAAAAACAGACTGAAATTTGAGCTTGGGACTACAGGTGTTGATAGCAAGCAGTTACGGAACTGGAGATTAATACAAAATCATTTTAAAAATAGTTAGAATGGAAAACTTTTCTTCTGACTAGAGCACAAAGAGCATCTCTTGTCAGTTATGCTAAAGAATGAGGAAAGCTTTTCTATTTAGCCAAAGGAAGCGCATGTCTGAAGAGTAACAGGCTGGCAGGGCAGGACAGAGAACACCCCCAGACAGAATTTGGGAGAGGAGTCCAGTCAGTTTGTTCCAGAGTCAGAGCAATTCCTGGGCCATTCCACCCGTGCCAACAAGTGTGGGGACCAGCACCCAGTGCAGCTTGACCCAAGTGAAATAACCTCTTGGCAAGAACAGCAGACCCAGAGGCAAGCGGAGCCCAGCCCATCCAGTCTGTAACTACAGAGAAAGACTGTCGAGTCTGCACCCCCAGGCAGAGCCCTGAGGTGCTGCCACAGTGCCACGCTGTTTCCCTGGCCACAGCACCAAACCTAACCCATTCACTGCCTTACATGATTGCCCAGACAAAAAAAGAAAAAAAAAGGGAAAAAAAAAAAAAAAAAAAAAAAAAAAAAAAAAAAAAAAAAAAAAAAGAAAAAAAAAGAAAAATTCAAACCCAATGGCTATATGGAGTATCATCCTCCCTTTTAGGTCTTTGTCCCTGTACACCTTCCTGATGTCAGGGGAAATTTAGGTTGGATATTAGAAAGAGGTTCTTCCCCCAGAGGGTGGTTGGGCACTGAACAGGCTCCCCAGGGCTGTGGTCACAGCACCAAGCCTGACAAAGTTCAAGAAGCATTTGGATGATAAACAGGGTGTGACTTTTGGGGATAGTCCTGTGCAGGACTAAGGGCTGGACTCAGTGACCCTTGTGGGTCCCTTCCAACCAGCATATTGTGTGACTCTGATTCTTTCACTCTGCTGTGCTGGATGACCCCTTTTCTCTGCATCTGCAGTTGCCACAGGGATGAGACCTGCTCAGGTTCATCCCCCATCCGAGTGTCAGGGGTGGGACCTCCTGGTGCCACTTTGTGTAAAACAGAGATTTGAATCTTCAAATGCATTCAGATTCTTAAAATGCCTTTAGAATTAATTATTTAGGCTAAGTAAGCTGAAAGAAGATAATTTAGACATATCTGGTTTGAATTTGTAGTGGAGAAACTTGGGGCTGCTAGACACAGCTGGTATCCCTGTACAGTGAATCATCAGAAGAGCCGGAGAAAATGAGTTTCTTTCTGCATATAGACTGATGACGTTCAAGTAAAAATTAACAAGAATGCCTACGTAGTTAAAAGTACTGCTCAGGTTTTGGTGGAGCTATATGATTTCAAACCGACTGGCGCAAAAAGGTCATTTTTCCATCTGGAGCTCTAAAAACACAATATAAATGTTTTTGTGATTAGCCTATCAACATAGTAACTCTAAAGCAGGACTTTCAGATATATAATACATGCAAAAAACACTTGAATTTTCCTGTTCCATTCCATCATGTTCTGCCCAAATAAACTTGATGACAGTATTTTAATCTTGGAAGGTATATCTACAATATAAAACCCTTATAAAAAATTATTTAAATTCTAAACCAACACAGGATTGAATAGTTCTAGCAACAGAGCTAAACGTGCTTCATTGATAGATCAAGTTTCTAATGAAGAACTGTTATTTTTATTATCATATCATAAATGCCAGTTTCTGTTGATAATAAATAAATATCCCCTGAAGAGCTTCCTAACTGCACTTGAATAGCAGTTATTTCACAGATGCACACAACTCATACTTTAGCAAATTAACAAAGACATATTCATGTTTTCACTTGACAGCGAATCTTTAAATGTCAAGATATCTTTCTACAAAAATCTTTGTTTACTAGTCAAATCTGCAGGTAAAAACTTTGTTCGAGTGGTTGGTCTGGCAACATAATTTGGCACTCTATATCTATTAACTTCTGTTTCTGCTTTTGCACAAACAAGATTTGCCACAGATCACTGGTTCAAACAAGGAGTCTAAATGAAGTATCTCAAATTAAGTTTGAATTGATTTACATCATGAACCAATGAACCAGCAAATTTTCTAGTGTGCGTTTCCGTGTGCAGAACTAAAATACTTGCAGGAGATACTGTCATACTGGCAATTAAGGTCATTGGATGAGGAAGACCAATTTCCTCGTTTGTTTTCCCTTTTCCTTTTGTAGAAGGAAGAGGCAGTCGACAGCCCCCCCTCTTTACTTTCTGCTAAACTCATCCAGGCTAAAAAAATTCAATTTTACAAAATCTCCAAATAAAATAGCTGCATGAGGAATACAAAATCTATATCAAGCAAAAGCCAACTTATAAACATCCACTTTCAGAATAATAAATGCACCAGTACAGTGTTTTTGGAAGAAAGCATGTTTCTGCTTACTCTTTCCAGTGGAGTAATCAGTCTATTTTCATTTCTGTCAATGAAAGGAGTGAATTTGGCAGTCAAAATTATGATGGAACATGGAACTATATAAACCAAGGATACTTAGGTGGTGCTTTGAAGCCTTCTGCCTTATTTTGAGAGCATCTGTACATACCACAGCCCAAATATCCCACTAGTACTTTAAAAAAAACATTTGAATTCTTTGCCTCATAATAAAGAAAAGTAGAGTTTTTACGCTGAGGAAAGCATGTACTTGTATGTAAGCACGTGTGTGTTTGCATGCGTGTTTCTTTCTTCGGTAGAGATTATGAGCCATGTAGGAACAGAGTGCTTAATTGAAAAGATAACAAATGATGAAGCAGCTGTTAAGTACGGCACAAAAATTGCTCCAAGCAGTTAAGGCTGATCATCACGGTGGAAATAGCTTTTTGACAAGCTTAGCATTCCTGTGACAATAATTAAGAATCAGGTTTCCACCAAAAGGCTTTATAGCCAGGAGGGGTTGTAAATCAATGGGCAACATTTTTATCTTGGAATGAAAATTAATTATTCAGTGTAGAACAAGCTTTCTCACACTTAACTGCCTGTGATGCCTCCTTTATTCTCCGTCTTAATTCAATTAATATACCATTGTTAAAGAGGTGTTTGTCAGTAGTGATTTACTTTTGGCAAAAATTACCATAAGGAAATATGACAAAATTGAATGGTTCCTAAATTAAGCCACAGTTCAGATTTTTTTGGCAGAGGGCTGCTAGCTGTTCAGCGCTCTTTGAACAAGTGTGTGGATATGAGCATTTTGTATTGCACCCTTTGAGCTTGCATAAGCACATAAAGGGACTGAATAATACATGGAAAAAAAGTGTAGGATTTTCTGAAATGTTCCATGTGGCCCTGACTTCTTTCTCCCACTTAAGCTAGTCAGAAAACATATCGAATTTAATTGGAGCAGTTTCAGAACACCAAGGACTTTTGAAAATCTTATTCTTATTGAGAAGAAATAACAAGTGTTCTTGCCTTTTTTACTATTATATGGAAATGAAGGCATCTATCAAAGCTGTCATGACGCTTACAGGAAAATGATGCGACTTTGGGGAATTATTCAGACTGTTTTGACAGGCTCTACAATCTGAAAATGGGCCTGGAAATGTCCTCTTGGCAAGAAACATTAGACAACATAAGCCTCCACAAGGGCAGCTTTCATCTCACTATTGCCATTGGTGTTTTCAACTTCAACAGTAACAGAGCTGATAGAAAAGGGGAAAAAAAGTACTGGAATGGGTATTAAATTTCATTTAGCACTCCTATATTTTTCCATTATTCCCCATGTCTTCTGTGACCCTGAGAAGTGCATCTTGATTTTCTGTTAAATCTTTCTTTATTTAAGCTAATACTTTGTAAAACAGAAGTGCGAGAGTAAAAGTTCTTTGCTTGAAGGAGTCCCATAAAATTTTCTCGCTCAGTGGAAGTTCATTATGGTACTCTCCCTCTGAAGCAAAGAATGGGATCACCTGGCAGCTTAAGAGTGTTTCTTAGAGGGCAAAAGGTGCAATCCTTTCAATCTTCTTTTGTTATCTCAAGGGTGCCTCTGCCACACTGCTATAAGAAGCATTGGTGAGTCAAAAAAAGAATGACCTTCCTAGGTATGAGAGAATTAATTGCCTCATAAAACCTCTGAACATTGCATTAGTTTGAGCTAATGCTGACTCTACTCACAACACATGATGTTATGGAGGACAAACAGAGCCCTGGAATCTTGTTCTTGCCCCAAAAATAATCCTGCCTTGCTGCCTCCCAAAATGCCTCTTCCATTAGATGATGGTTCACTGGCCTGGCACAGAAGGGAGAAGTCCACATTCCTCCTCATTTTTGGAAGTTCATTGGTAAGCCCAGAACCAGCATCAGACTCTGAGTTCCTCATCTTTGCAATCAGGAGACTGCAACAGATTCATGCTTTTAGGAGTGAAGTCAGGACATGGTATTCTGTGGCAAACTGATATTGTGGAAACAGAGTAAATCTACTACACCGTGTTCTGAGAATGCCACAGGTGAAATAAACCCTAAAATTATTTGGTTTTCCATATTTGAACTGGGAAGTAGATTCAATCACCTTAGGAAACCTAATGCGTTTCTCCTCCCTTTAAGCTGACTTACCTCATTTGCCCATCGACATATATCCTTGACAAGCACACCTATCACTTATACTTCAAGATATCCTAAGCAGTCAAATACAAATATACCACAATTCATATTTCACCTTATGAGGTAAGGGTCACAGTGATGTCGAAAGAGAGTTCTGTGCTAAATTTAATTTCTTGTTTGAAGAAATTTATGATACAATTGAAGTAATAATGCCATCTATCAATTCACGAATGCCTCTTTCTATACAGCCTAGATTTTAAATTTAAAAATCCTTTTGTCCTTTCCTATCCTGTTTTCCACCTCACTGACCACCAACATTTCTTCTACACTGACTATTCTATACAATTAGCTGAGAAGCATTCCTTGCAAATGCCTCACCGGCCCAACACCTTTACTCAATTAGGATATTGCTTCCTCTTCAATCAACATGACTTGTTTCTGGGTGACTACTAAAAGGAAAACGCCTACCGAGAGAAGTGAGACTGCCAGAAGCTGGCCCTGAGATAATCCCCTTTTGTTCATCAGCTACTACACCCATTTTGAGGAGACAGAAGCTGGGGAGAAATCAAGAAAAACTTCTGTGTAGATCAACATACCTTTTTAAAATATAGGCAGAAATGTCAGGATTTGACTATAGGCTGTTAAAAATCTTTAACTTCTTTGCCACTTGGTGTACTTGTCAATACAGGAGATTAATGGCTTCTGCACTGACTCATGGTTTGTTCTGTGTCAGGCCAGAAAAGCAAAGAGAAATAAACCACCCAGAAAACATCAGATAATTTCTGGTAGGAAAAAAAGCCACATACAAACATGTGAAATTCAAAGGAAATGCATCTATTGTTAGTCCAGGCTATTAGTGTTTGCTGCCATTTGGTCCAGTTGGAGGGAGCAGAAGACTTACATGAATCGCATATTAGGACAATATGTTTAATACAGAGCCAGAGCAGAATGTTTGTGACATATTTTAATGGATACAATAATGTTGCATCACAAATCTGTCCTTGAGTTTTTCTTTCAAGGGAACTGCCCTGGAGTTAGTTGCAAAAAATCAGTGGTCTGGAAATTATGTAATTTAAACATGTTTACCTCGGTGTATGCCAGTATTTGCAGCTGTCGAAGTGAGCAGAGCCTTGTCCTACTGAGGCTTATTCTCCTAAATTAAAAACTGCTTCTGTTCCATGCACCCCACACACATGTTTAGTCTTTGCTGACCAAATGTAGAAATTATAAATACTTCCAGACAAAGACAGGCAAAAATGTTCAGAGGAAGAGCTCTTTACCAAAAATAAGTGTTTTCATTTCACCTTATTGTCAGAAATGTGGTGCAATTTTGAGCAGGGAAAGGTGGAAGTATTTCATTGCCTTTCCCAATTGCAGTACATAAAAATTATTAGTTTACTTAAAATATATCTTTTAAAATAATTGAAATTAAATTCATGGGCTGTAAAACTTAAACATTTAAGAGTCTTCACTCATTCTGTTGATGCTTAACAGGGTCTTATGGCTGTTCCAATTTTCTTAGTTTGGCCTGCTTAAAAGCTGAAAATTTTAAAATACAATCACATCAGAAATTCCAGATTTTCAACTGCTTTCAGTGAATCAGGGGATAAGTTTGTAGAGTTAAAATATAAGTTCCTACACTTCAGACTGATTCTGCAACAATATGGAAGACAGAATAATCTTGATCCAAATTATACAGAAAGTCAAAGCACTCCTGTCGTGTTTCAGTGATTATTGATACCACTCTTTCACCAAAGGATTTTGTTTTTATACCACATTCATGCAATATATGAAACCATGGACACCATATCCTGATTATAGAAACTAATTGTGCTATTTATACGAAGCCACTGTATGTCACCTGTTCCTGTTTGCCATTTACAACCGAAGTTAACCTGCAGAGAGGAACCCCCATTAGTGTTCAGCGTGTCACCGAGCACAAGGGTCCTCCTAATGCACACAAAATAACAGGCTACCATGTGCAAAAGCACTGAATGCAGCCAAATAATACACTGGTGGAGTAGGGTAGCACTGCGGAAAGTTCTTCTGGATTTGGAGCTACATTTTGCATTGCACCAACTCAACTCCTCACTGAACTGACCTGTGCAAGGTCCTGCAGAGATCAAATCAGATCTCATGGTCTGGACCTCTTTGAAATGAGAAAAACCTCCAAATATCTGAGACTACGATGCTTGCAGCAGGAATTTATGAAGAGGCCACATTGATCTGAAAAAATGAAGAGCAGTGGTTTCAAAAAGATTTTTCACTCTTGCTGATGACACAGAAATCCATAAACGCAGCTTTTCTATATGGCAAAGTGCTATGCAATATTCACTGTGGTTTCTCGCAGTTGGGTCAATAAACTTCCATTAACTTTGGACAAACTGTTAAAGTGACCTGCTGCCCTCATTTCTGCAGTATGACTTGGCCTTAGCTGTCCATATTAATATCAATTTTAATCCTTTGGTTTGGCATTTTAATTCTTCATCCATTAGTCTCACATTTCTGTATTATCAGTTAGCACTATTGATTTTAAAGAATACATACAATCAATTTGCACACATGTATTTGCAAAGGTCAGGGGAGGACACAAATGTGATTTCTGCAAGAGGTCCAGACATTGCTTCCTGATGACTTTTATTATCTTTCCTTCTGGTCAAGATTATTTTCCCAGTCGGAAGTAGTACTTATCATAACTAGATCTTCTTGCAGTCTGAATTTTTAAGGGTACATTTGGCGGGGGTGGGGGAGTGGGGGTGGTTACAAGATGCGTCTAAATAGAGGCAATGCAAGCCCATAAATATCTTTCTCCAGGTTAAGCTTGCCCTGCTGTGACTGCCAGAATTCTCAGCTGCCTGTGCTGTGTTGGAACACAGAACACCATTAACTGGTACACGGAAACAAGTGGAAGCAAAGCAACAGTCTGAGCCTCAGCCCTCACAGACCTGCACATACTTTGTGTTCAAAGGATGCAAATACAATAACAAAAAAAATTGAAGCTTTCACANTTTTAAATCAGATGGAAACTAGGCAGTAGAGTTGGATTCTACATTTGACCGAGATACCAAAGTCTGTAGTTCCGCTGTGCCCAGGAGGGAGGTTCCAAAGCCAGATTCTCTGGTTGAAAAGAAACCTTCAGCCTGCTCTTCCTCATTTTTTTACCCTTTTGGTGGAAAGTGCTATTGTTTATTGTTTATTTTTCCTGGTATACAACCTTTGTGTCTAAGATCTTACTAATCAGTAGAGAAGAAATTTCTTCCAGTATTTAGTATTTCGGCTTCTAGAGACCTCTGTCACTCAGAGAGAAAATACGGTGTTACTTTTTTTGTGGTGTTACCTGGGCCAGATTTGCTACTTGGAAACCACAGAGAAGTCTCCTTAAGGGGTGCCTACTAGTAGTTTTTTCCTCCTAATTTTTTGAGTGC
This sequence comes from Grallaria varia, assembly GCA_013396735.1. Lineage (NCBI taxonomy): Eukaryota > Metazoa > Chordata > Aves > Passeriformes > Formicariidae > Grallaria > Grallaria varia. Next base: position 1,230,131 of record VWZG01008799.1, on the reverse strand, counting down.
TCACGTCCTATTTGTTTGAGTGTCTGTTTGTACTGCACAGGACACAGAGTTCCTCAGTCAACAGCAGCAGCACATGTTGTTTACAGATGTGAAGGACATGGCTGGGGATCAGCCACCCAAGGAAAAGTGACTGTACACTTCCTAGTCCTCTAATCTACCTGAGCACCTTCTATCCATGGTCCAGCTTCATCTGTAGGTTAGATGGAAAAATGTTTCCATCTGTATGACCCATAAAAGCAGGAAGAAGATATCACTGACTGCAAGATCAGTCTTCTCTGAACCTGTTGATATTCCAGCCACTGCCATATTCAAAGCATTCTGCTCGTTATGACAGTGCCAAAGTCAGGAGTGGCACCTCGTGACACAATGCCACAAGATAATGAATTTCTGAAGTGCCCCAGGAACAAAACAGAGACTCTGAAATGCACCTTTGCTCCATTCATAAATAATCCACTGCAGACTTCAAGAGAAGCAAATCAGATAGAGCTGTTCTCCTGCTCTGTGTCTGCTTGGAAACGGAACAGTTTGTTCTTAGGAACAAAAAAGTAAAAATTTTAATATGACAACATTTTAAAATGTAAAAGTAGCATAGCACCACTCCAAATAATGCTTGAATTTCATTTCTGGTCAGGAATCTGTAATGTTCCTGTGTCTCTGTAGGAGCTTCTACGACAAGCACATCCCACTTGGCTACATTGAGATCTTTACAATATGGACTTACCTGTCATCCACCACTTCTTTCCATAAAATAGCAAATATATCTTCTCTGTACAGAGAATAGAATTTTTACTTAAATGGAAAATGAACATGCATTGTACTTGAGAAAGTGTCAGGGCCAGATTATACACTGAGAGGCTAGTGCGAGCCTCAGCGGAGCTACATCAATTTATACAGAGCAGCAACTTGTGCCAAGACATCAAAGTGAAAAGAAGCCCAACTTGCTTTTCCTTGAGCAGCCCCTTTATGGGCTTTTGCAAGACAAAGGTTGGACAGGAAGAAATAGAATAAAAACGTAGCATCATCCTGGGATTGGTCTTAAAAACGCTTTTCCTTGTGCCTAGATTTCCACTTGTGAGTTTCACGCCCTCTGAGGTCTCCTGAGCTATTGGTATGCATAAGTTGAGTTCATATAGACATATTTGCAAGAAGAAACAGTTTCTCAAGAGCAAATCATCTTTTCTGCATCAGTAGGAAAGTGACTGATAGCCCTCCAGTGTGCTTTAGATTTCATACTCCGTTTGTAACAAGAGCTCCATAACACTCCCCATTACAACACAACAACAACACAATCATTTAGTTCTGCAATCTGAGAGGGACAACGGCTATTTCAACATTCCCAAGGGGGGTTCAAATGACTTATTGATCAATTGATTAATAAATGTCAGCTGTCAGAGGAGAGAGCAGCTCTGCTGAAAAAAATAGCTGTCAGAAGAGCCCATAAGTGCATGAGCTATTAGGAGTGAAAAAATTAATCTGACAGAAAAATAGGGCAGTGATTGTTTTACATTAAATGTGAGAGAATGCACTAGATGTGTTTCCAAAACTTGTCAGATATAATAATGAGAAATAGAAACTTCATTCTGGTATAGAGATGGTTATGCGCATATTTTGCTAGACCACATATGAATGTTTGGAATTGATTAACTTTTCATAAAATAGCTTCTTTGAGTTATTTCTACTGAAAGTTAGCAACTGATGTTCTAATCATGTTTAAGAATCATTTTGTTTCTAATGAATAGGTCTGATTACTTTTTCTAATTAACTTTTTAATTGTTATTTTTGGCACAGGTGAGAGTAAATCTAGTCTGTGTTTTTCCATGTTTGAATGTTGGTGCTTTCTCTGAGAGATTTCATTGAAATGAAGTTGTGATGTGGAGCAAGCATTCCTGAAATACTCACTGCTCTTTGTTATTAGTTTCCATTTTCAGATAAGGGGCATCATTATGGTATTTAAGATTCATTTGACAGGAGGCACTCACATGTTCTGTAAGGGTTGTCTTTGTAGCACTGTTGAGGTAAGGATATAAATGAGGGGCTGGGAGGCAGATGGTTATCTATATGAAAAATCCTTACTCACCTGAACTGCTTAACTATAGACAACTGAGCTATAAAATTAAGTGAATCCATACAATCCCTTCATTTTCAGAAGAGTGTTTGTGTGTGTCATCTGAATTTGTGAGATTTTTCTTATGAATACCTTAAAGATTAACCATACATTTTTCTTATATATTGGGATTTTATTTGGAGGCCCTAGACATGAAGATGCCCTTCATTCCCATCCTACACAGGAATTTCTATTCTCAGTAGGTCTGATGGACATATGCAATGTGATGAGAGGTATTACTGACCTCTAGCATGAGTGGGGGAGCCAGACTTGATTAAATGGTTTGTTCAGAGTCACACAGGAAAGCTGAAATAACATCGTATCAGAAACAAGACCACTAATAACTTCCCAGATATCTTAAAGGGGCATAATAAAATCCTAATTTACAATCATGATAAGAAAAGTAATTTTTTTTTTATTATGCAAATTGAACAAAGTACTGCGGATTTTTTATTTAATTAATTGAATAAGTAAATATTAGCTTATTTAAACACGTTTCTTCTTCATCTGGCTTCACTAGTTAAGAAAACATATACACATAAAATGATAAAGGACTTCAGGGACTTTCTTTAAATATTCTGGTATCTCTGACATCTAAGCAGCATGTCTCACATGCTAGCTAAACAACTTGAAGCTTTTTTGGACTTATTCACATAATATGAACAGTTTTCCTCTATGTTGTACAGTAGTTCACACATTTTAATAGAATAATAATAATAATACTGCATACCACAAAAAGACTAAATATATTACAAAGAATGTTTTAAATTATTATTATTTAGAGACATATAAAGAATAATTTTACTGATTTCTTCTTCTATATTGAGCAAGAGTTTATGATTAACATTTTTGTATTACATGGCATTAAAATGGGCTTCACATACCACTTCAAAATATGACTTTTGTATTGCTGTTCTTAGTAATGAAGTCATTTAAGAATCTGGACATGTGTGCCTGTGAGAGGCTGTGCTCAAAATTCTATTCCTGATCTGCAATCTGAAACATAATCACTGAAATTAAACCACGCCTAATGCCGTTCTCTTTAAAAGATAGGTAATACTATGCCATGTTATCTGTGGTAGCAAATTTTTTGAGATGAAGAGCCGTATTCTAGATCCTCCAGTGGGGTAGGAAAGCACAGCACCACAGAAAAAAGCAGTTCATCCGAAAGAGTATCCACATTTAAACAGATGGTAGTGTTTCTGGGATTTCCAGAGTCAGACTGCTTATTTCAAAAACAGAGCTGATCAGAGAGTTCATCTCTTTACAGGCGTTAAAGCATTGTCTAAAGTGTCTTCTAAGATATTTACTAGAATTTCCATCCAAAATCTGAACCCTAAAGATGCTTTGTTTAGAAGTAAAGGTCTGCTCCATCTGCCCTACTTTTTCATCCCTTGGACAGCTAACATGCTCCATATGTTCCAGTGCTCATAGTTAGAATTGCCTAGAATACATGCACTATTGTTGCTGCTTCATGAATAAATTTTAGAATAAGAAGATAATGAATAATAGATCATCAAAAACTACATATTTTTAAATGAAGATTGCATTATTTGTACACTTCAAGAAAGAATGTTTCTATGTTTTGTTTTTCACAGTTCACTTCCCCAGTTTAGTTACTGGGAGATCGATAGCAGGTTTTCTCACATATTCTCTGCTTGCTTTTGCAGTCTCATATGAACTTAGAATTTCATACAAACCATGGTCTGCCAACATTTTCCCAAATTCCTGACTACTGTGCAGACATAATCAATTAATATATTGATCTGAAGAAAAAAATATTTGTGCAAGCCAAAATGCTCATCTCACTCTTTTTAAAACTTTTTTCTGTAAAAAGTAAATCCTGCTTATGTTTTATTATTTGATATAGTTATTTCTAAAGAAAATCTATCTATCATCCAGTGAACTCTCAGTCCACTGTAAAGTCTTTGTAGAATGTTTAGTGTATAAAATTATTTATAAACCTCACAATTCTGAAACAAAATATTCTGCAAACAATCCCGCAGTCAGTGTGTTTCTCTTTATGCGAACACTGCTCAAGGATTCTTGGCATTTGTGTACAAAAGATATCTCTAAAATTATTATTAAACAGTTATACGCATAGCTGTAGAAAAGTGCATTGATGGAAGGAGCTGGGAATACCACATATGATTAATGTCACCTATTCCAAGATTTTGTTTTTATTTCCTTACAGCTTGGACAGGTTTCAATCCCTAAAGCCAAGATTTTCCATGTCGGATGACTGAAGTTTTTGAGAAAAAAAGTGAAAATAACCAAAGCAGTTCAGACATCTGTAAGAAAGAGGCTAAGGGAAAATACATATCAGCAAAATGAACATTTGTCCTTCTTCAATAAATTTGAGTGATCTTTTTCTGAAGAGGTCTAACACCTGTTTTGGAGCATGGCAATTAGATTTGTGGAGTGGGCGTATATGTACTAAAGTTATCTATTTTCAGGAATCAGAATTTGATAGTGTTATTGTCTTCCCTGGCAAGATTTAAAACATTTAAAATGGAAGAAAATATTAGGCTAAAATAATACTTTAATGGGAGTGGCTCATATACTCTTAGTGTAAAGAGTGCACTAAACAAAAACATCCTGCATCATGAAGTTTCATCCCTGCTGCTAAAGGAAATTGCATGGTACAGATAATAGATGCAAGAAGTTCTGTGCTGAAATGAATCAGTCTTGGCTTTGGGTCTTCTCCTGGAGAGCAACTCTAGAACACACCCCTCCAGGCCTTAGAAACCTTCTCCTGTTTCCAGCTTGAACGTACTTGCAGTCATTTTATAGCCATTTCTTCTTGTGCCAGAGCTGTTCTTTGGTTGCTCCTCTGCCCCTCTTTGGCTGTCTTTGCTCAGAATGAGGACACCCTCTATCAGTCCTTGTTTCACCATGAGAAATAAGCCAAGGATCTCTTCCATGATCACCTTGGTGGGCCCCTCTGTGAACATGATGCAAAGGAAAAGAAGGAAGAGGTAACTGGGCACAACAAGGCAGATGAAGTATTCAAACAACTTTATAATAATATTGTAAAATGCCCTTGTTTCTGCTAAAAACACATCCTCTGAAATCAACGTTGTCTTTGCCCTAACCTATAGTGTTGCTTGTTCATAGGTGACTCTCTAAACAGCTAATGGACAAAAGTCTTCCTCCATGTCTGTTTTCAGCTGATAAGTGCCTGTCTGATAGAGAATCAATTTCATAAACCTTGAGGGCTACATAATTTGTACTGTTATATTTCATCTCATTTTTATTTTTACAGTTCTTATTTTTATTCCATTCACTCTGTTCTACTTCAGTGTTGATAAGAAATCCAAATTTTTGGTTACAAGCGATTTTTGTTTAGTATTAGCAAAGTTAATTCAACTGGTCTAATTAAATAAAAATCAAGACAATTCTTTGAAGACTATTCTTTGAGGAAGAATATGGTCTAAATAGGACCGTCAGTAGAGCTGTTTTTAGCAAGGTTTGGGGTTTTTTCTCCTTATCTTTTTTTCCCTTTAGTGTCAGTTGCCTCTAATTTGCATAGTTTTGTACATAAGCATCATATTAGTCTAACCAGATAGATCTATTCTATTAATCTTGTCTAAAAATTAGGTTGCCTGATAATCTACAAATTAATATCCTTGCAAACTCACATTGCATTTCAACCACCTTCCATCTGGCTTCCCATTTCTTCAGCAGTTCTTTAAAATGCCTTTCAAAATCACCAAAAAATTGTATTTTTTTTTTTGCTTTTTTTGTGCATTCCAGTTATCCCATTTAATAGATTCAGTTACTGTCCCTATTACTGGTCCTGTAATTTAATATTCTAGTCCCCTCTATATTCTGCAATGGAAGTTGTTTCCTGCCATATGGATATATTTTCTGAGATGATTTTTATTGCTGAAATAAAATAATTTCCACATCTATTCTTCCATTCTAGTTACCTATCAGCCTCTTCCTCATGCCCAGAATTATCTTCATTAAATTCTGAGGCAGAATATTACCCTGATTTTTAGAACAACTTAGAAAAAAATGTTATTGATATCCATAAAAAAATTTAGACAACAGTAAGTTCAATTCTGAAAGAAGTTAATCTGACCTATTATTATACATTGAAGCCATGTAAAAATATTTAGCTTTCCAAAGGTTTCCAAGTGAAACTAGAGAATTTCAACTGAGAAACATATTTGGGAGATTTATTTGGTTCCAAAAGTCCGAACCAGAGTTTAAGAAACAACAAAGGAAGCTGAAGAGAAAGAGAATTAGCACAAGGTTGGTCTGGATGTCATCAGTTTTGATTTTGGCATTAGGTTTGTTAACCATGTCCAAAACCATCAAGATTTGAAGGCATTGTTCAACAGACTGGTGAAGTGTTCCCTAGTAGGTGTAATTTCCATCACTTTCAGCCAAGATCCTATTAATCTTTGCTTGCCCAATCATCACTTCTGGTCTTGAACCAAAATGCTTCAGCCACAGTCCTGTTGGTTCTCCAGATAGCTGTGAATTGACTGTTCCCTTCACTTTGTTAATGGTCTAAGTGCCACTTCTTGTCCCACCCTTAATATTGCCCTGCAGGCTCACTGCTGGCATCACCAGGGACTCTTTAACCAGCCTTTATTTTGAGATATCCAATCATTTTATGACAGTATACAATTCAAGCAGAGCTAATAAGTGCAGGCGCCTACAGGAACGAAACAATCCCTCTCCACTACTCTGAATCATTCCTAAAGGACCTGGAAATGAACCTGCAGGGTAACCCAGCAGTCCTAAATGGATACAGGAAATGTGATGAGAGACCTGAGCCTCTCTCCTGTACCTCAGTGTCTATCTGTAGGCAAGGCTGAAAGCCACAGGAATCACACTGATTAAAAATAATATTTACTTATGTACCAATGGACTGGCACTGAGGGCATGTACCCAAGGAGTGGAATGGGCCATTTGAACAACTTACTAACCAAAATTTGCATTCTGGTGCCCAGATGTCCATCCCAGGGGATACCTAAATTTACTAACATTTGCTATATACAGCAAAGGCCCAGGACCACTAGCTTATAGATTTACTAATGTTTAGATCTACAGAATATTTCACAAGCATGATGCTCTGTTGTAGAATGTCTGAGGGAAGATTTTCCCCTTTTTTACCTTATTATAACAGAGACTTTATTTTCCCAAGTTCTTATTCCCACAGGAAAAGAACTTCTTGACCTGATCATCAAATCTACTCACTTTTTCATAAAACATACATCCTGTATCTCAGAGATTCAGACTCGTTGTCACCGTAGGATGCAGCAGAGCCGAGGCACTGCTGTGTCTCATGGCAGCCTTATCAGGGATAGGAGTTATCCTGCAATGCCATGTTATCAATACTCATTGGTCATGGTGGATCTGTGTGTGCACCAGAGGAAGAAAATTCAACCTTCACAGCTCTTAGAGGGAAAAGTTTCCACAAAGATGTGAAAACTTGAAGGGCAGATGAAAACCCATCAGCCTCCCAAGCTGATCTACTCTGTGTTGCTTTCTATGTTCTGGCACTTGGGTTGCTGCCAGCTGTTAGCACTCCACATGCAGCTCAGCCACAACCTCTTTTCCCCAATGTCATTTATGAGAAAAAATTGTCTATCATTACTTGTGTCAGCAATAACAACATAAGACAGGCAAGCCTTCAGTGAGACATAGTAATCATTCATAATTTAAATTGGGCCATCTACAAAATAATGTTGCTAGGTCCCATATACAGCTGTACTGACAAAGGAGGAGACCATACTAATACATTACAAAACTGCCAGGAATCCCTGGGTAAGTATAACCACCATGCACATCCACTAACTTATCCAAAAAGTGCGGTTGGCTGTAACCCATTCTTTTGTTTGAGACAAGGAGAGTGGGTAACACTCTAGAACTGCCTTCACACCTTGGGAAAGCTATAAAGTTTCTCATATGTTCAGTCATATATATAAAAGCAGAATTTGGCTTACTAAGATTGCCTGAAAATCTCAGCTTATAAGAACAGACCCATTTAAATCATCAGAGAGCTAAGCTGAAAGCTAAAAGCACACTGGTTTTATATTTGTGCTTGAAGAACAGAAGTATCTTCGGTGTGCAAAGCAAGACACAAGTGATCAAAGGAACCATTGAGACCATTATGAATGATGAGGGGAAGAAACAGTCCCAGCATATCAGTCACCTAATCAATGCCAGTTTTTTTCTGGTATACATCACTGAAAACAAGTGTTTTAAGAAAATTTGATATGGAGGACAGTAACTGCGCAATGTTTACAGAAGGACCTTTGAATCTCAAAGAGGTTCAGTTTCAAGGGTGTTTGCCATCAGGTCCTCTGCCATCAGAGTTGCAAGACGCTTTCAGGAAATTAGAAACATATACCAGAGCATAAAGGAAACGGGGATGAGGAAAGACTTTGGGAATGAGGACATGCCTTAAAAATCATGAGCTCAGACTAAAGGGCCTGGAGATCATAACAGTGGGAATCCTTAAAGAATTATGTATCCATTAAAAAAGTATACAACAGATGTAAGCTATGACAAGATGTTTAGAAATGTGGAGTACTTATTCTGAGGAATGGTATAAACTGGTTCTTCCTAGGTTACTCCCCACTTACTCAGTACCCTGCAGAGGATTCATTTGGTAAATACATTCTTTTAAGCATTAGTTTCTGATTAAAGTCTCTCATACATTTTGCAGAAGAAAAGGAGTTATTTCTAATTCTGAAAGTATTTGAAGTCTCTGAAGTTTTTTGTAAAGGTGCAATAACAGCAGTCTGCAAGCAGCACATCATCATTTGTGACTAATCAGCAAATTCAGCTGGCACATAAATTGACAAGAAATGTCATCAATGTAAATTAACTTTTTCAAGCCATTAGAAAAGAGCACCAGCTTCATGTTACAACTGAAAGAATGGCTCCATTTTGGAAAGTCATTCAGTATCATGCTATAGACAATGACACCTGTCAAAAGATTTAACAAAGTTCACAGGTCAATGCAGTGGGAAGATCTCTGCTGTCTTGACTCTTAGTAATAGTCTAATCATGCAGAAAAAGTTTTAAGTGTTGATAATTTAGTGAATGAAATTCATGCCTTTTGACCTTGAATGAAGAGACAAGAGACATTCATCTTGTCTTCAATTAAGTTTATTTTTAAACACCTTGTCTGAGCCAAGCGTTACAGGATTCCAATATATTTATGCCATTTTAAAGCTGTATCATAAATTAAATCTGCAGATACTGTGTGCTGGGAAAGCTTTTTCACACAACAGCCATGAAATCCTGATTCTGCTGAAGTCAATGGGAGTGCTGCCATTTCTTCAACAGGATTTGGATTTCAGCCATGTTGTTTAAAGTCTCTGAGCGCTGCCTTGGCTACGCTACCCACATGCTGCTCCCAATGGGTTCACTGGCAGAAAAAAAGACAATGCTATGTAAATGTTGAATGAAGAAGGGTCAAAAGCACAATCTGAAGAACATGTCTGACTTCATTTATGAAATTTTGTGAGATGCAGAAATCATTTCATTAGTTAATCAGTGGCACGCAACCCATCAGCACTGAAATCATTGTCAGCTTATGTTCAGATGCTACATGAGAGCTTGATAGCATCCTGAATTTAAAGAGCAGTGTGTCTGCATGGCAGAAAACTACGAAGCTCACTCACACTGTGAACAGCATAGATCAGAATCAGACCCTAAAGCTTCCACCCTAAAAATCTGTGGTAAAGATAAGCTAAACCCAGAGAGTGCCTATCTCAAATTTCAGTAAAGACTGTACAGTTAAAGTTGTCTATAAGCATTCTTTTCTTTCCTTTGTGTAGTGAGATGAAGGGACCATACTGTATGTATGCAAAGCCATGCAGACTTCAGACTGCTTTGCTCTGTGGGTCAGGACTGCAAGGAGCAGGGTTATGTCCTTGAAACACCATATCCAGGGCCATAGCAAGGGGGCAAGAGAAGTGGATAATGTGCCCATCTTGCTGCCTTTAGGTCTTCAAGCAAAAGCACCCAACAGTTGGGCCAGAATACCTAAGATTTTACCTGTAGCTTAGATAAACTTGTGCCAGAAAAAATTGCCTTTGTGACTGAGCTTGTTTGGCTTTTAGGGGTGTTTTCAGTCTAACAGCATTTTGATGCTAAATCCTTTACTCCACCACAGCTGCATCAGCAGAAAAGGAGCAATACCTGCCCATGATTTTTGTTCCTGTACAACAAACCATTCTTAGCTTAGTCAGTGTCTTACTTGCTCATTTTAAACAACTCCCCAAATTCAGTGGAACTATAAATCTATGCAAAATTAAATACTTATGTCAAGTGTTTGCAGAACAGAGCCTAAAGGTAGAAGAAAATCTTGTACTGGAAATAGCTGTAGCATAAATTGTTTATATTTTGCCTTTGGCTAGAGTAGTGCATCTCTATTATCATTACTTTTTCATTTTAACATTTATACCACTGAAGACTTGGGGTACCACACATATTAATTATATTTGAAGACTTAGGGTAACATGCCTATTAATTATATTATTACACTCCTCTGTGTTTCTGATTGGGGCCTGGATATGCCCTACTGGAAATCGCAGCCCTCCGGTCACCATCAACCCTGCAGTTATCATACGCAGCACACCAGAGGTCTGCCTGTCCCACCCATCATTACCCTCTGTGTCACCAGGCCCAGCGAGCCTCCTGCCTCCAGACATTGGAGAATGATGAGGTCTGGCTCATACTATTCCCTCCCCAAGACCAGCAAGAATCCCTGGACCAAAGCCAGCCACATGTTAGCTGTTAGCTCAGGCTGCTTATAAATAACTTGTTAATAGCTGTACAGTTTTTCCTGGGCTAGGCATTCTGCTTCCCACTTTGATAAGAGCGTGTTTTTGTTTGGGGAGGGTTCCCCAAGTGCATGTTGGGATCTACTGGCTGAGCCAAACTAAATCAAGCCTGCGATGTGTGAGTGTGTGTGTGTGTCTGCGCGCAGGCAGCAGCAGTTTAAAGCTCTAGTCTGGCATACCCTGTTCAGTTCATTTTCCCCTTCAAGTCTGCCTCTTCTTTGCATCCTGTCCTCTTCATGTCTTGTACAGAAAAAAAAAAAAAACTTCCTGACTAGATTTCCTACAGGGAAAATTAATTAAAAATGGCTGTTGGCTCCCCCTGGAGAGCGTATAACGAGAAGAAAACTCCGAATGTGACATTAAAGACCAAAAAGACCAGAATTCTGAAGGTTTTTTGATGCTTCAGTTGTTAAGTGTACCATTTTCAAAACTGTTTCCATCACAGTCCTGTCTGAGAACACAGTCACGCATCAGACCACATCAAACCTGCATCAGACACCACACGCATTAGACCCGGAAAACCTGTAGATGCGTAACTTCTCCACCGAGGTTTCCCAGTGGGCTGCGTCATCCTGGGGGAGTGCACTGCCTTTTGGGGCAGCTACCCCTCTGTCCTGCTCTGGGAGGAGAGAATTTGCATACAGCCATTCCTCAGAGACTCAAACAACCTGAGTGCCAGGATCTGCCAGTGGGAAACCATGGCCAAAAGACCTCCTCTTGATGTTGCCTGCAACACAATCTGGAGTCAGTGCTGCTGTGGGAATGTTGTTTTGGGGACACTTTTGAGGGCTGAGCAAGCCAAGCAGAGCACTGTGTACTGTAGAGCAGAGATTGCTCCCAGCTCATTAGGATTAAGATGCTAATTGCCTCCTTCCTAACCCCTGTGGAAAGCACCCTGCCTACCCCACAGCCCTGTGGGGAGACCATCCTGCCCTGTGCCCCAGATTGCTGTGCTTTTGCCTGCAGTTATACAATGCTTTTGCATGCAGTCATGCCATGGCAGGGGCAGAAAGGCTGGCACCCCCAGGTTCAGAGGCACGAGGAGAGTCAAAGAGCTTGCTTGGTTGATGGCACCTCTCAGAAATGAATGACCAACCACCCACTGCCAGCATTGAGGAGAACAGGAGCAGCACCCCCTACACCACCTCTTTCTCAGGAGTGGCCTCTCTCTGTCTGGCACAGTGCTCCTCTTTCTTAATGGCTTTCCTTAAGCAAAGAGCTCCTCAGCAAAAGTTAAGAGCCAAACCCTGGCCTTTGGGCTCCTCTCTGGGCTTTGTCATCTGCCTGTGAAAAGCAACTCATTAAGAAATATTCTGCATTTTTTCTGTAGGTTTCTGTCTCGGCCCTTGTAAGATTACAGCAAGTGACAGAGCGGATGGGCGTTAGCCTTTTCAGCCTGACAGCTACGCGTACAGATTGCTGCTTGAGCCACAGGGCATCTTCCCAAAGAAATCATCCTCGCAGAGTGTGATAGATGGACAGAAACTGGAAACATCTGCGAAGGCTATAAAAATCCCGTGGTGGGAGCCCATTTGGAGTGACGAAACCCAGCGTCCTCGAGACAGTGATCTATAGGGGCTGCCCCCTGCATGCTGCTCTGCCACGCTGAGTCGGGGTTCAGCTGTCCCTCTCCACGCTTACTTGCTCCTTTTCATTAGTATGACTGAGATAAACTGGAAACTACAATTAAAAGTTTAATCTGTCCTTTGCTGTAGCCCAGGCAAATTCAAAATACCAACAGATTTCAAAGGAGACTTTCCTTCTATGGACTGGGCTTCCATATAATATGTTTATTATTAAAATAAAAAAATTGGTCACATCTGTTGGAGCTTAATAGATGTCTTCCATGTAGACTTCTACTGCCCTTCCATATTTTTAGCGCTTTAAAATATGTTTGCCATCTGTTCCTGCCACAGCATTAAAAACAATCACAGTGACTCTTTACGCAGAGGCCTAAGGATGGAAGTTGAATGGAGCCCACTAGATCACAAGTGACATGATGCCAAGTACAGCGAATATAATGAGTGTGTGGCCGGATTTTTAAAGAGCGCTGTTTGTAACCCCCTTCCCTCCGGTGCTAAGGGTCATTTATATACATGTGTCAGTACAAAAGTGTGCCTCTAACAACCAGCCTCAGAATCCAATAGTTGAAGCAACTGGTGAAAAGGCCTGAAGTTCAATGCCATGTTTTATCCTATTATACACATCTCAATTTCTAACCAGTCAAGAGGCGAAAAATGGGAAAACAGATCAGAAACAGAGGACTTGTATCATGACACTGTAGAAATGAATTTGTATCCTGAAAGGAATTTTTCCTTCCCCCCAGCTCCACAGAGGATAACAGCTGATAACTTGTTAGGTCTTTGCCAAATGCACTTCACTGAACTAATATTGATGAAGTGGCTTTTTGTCTCCACCAAGCTAAATACCACACTCCGGGCCAAATATTTGCTATTGTTCAAAGACAAGGTTCTCAATTTCCTTTGATTTTTAATATACAGGCAATCATCTGCTTCCATTTTTTAATTGCTCTCATTTCTCATTTTGTTGGAAAACTGGCTCTCAGCCGGATCCTTAAAGATCCCTCAGTGATTACAAACCAGGAACAGGGAAGTGGAAGCAGATGACCTCTTTCCACTATCTAAACAGCACTAGATGGTGAATGAATGCTATTTGCTCAGGTGGTTTCTTTGGGTTTTCCACTGCTTGGTGCAATTACATTTGCAGGTAGGTCAACAACATTGAACCAACTTGCTTAACAGAGAGGGTACCTTTAATCTTCACCTCTGTTTTTTCCCAGAGTTACATGTTAACTTTTCCATCCATTTTATCTGCCAATATTTTTAAATGTGTCACTCCCTCCTGTAGGCTGGATGATGAAGCAAGTAATCATGCTGTTCAGTTCTGGGCACACCACAAAGTATTTCTCCCTTATTTGACATTATTGTCAATGCAGAGTAATTATAATCATGGCACTGGAGTTTTATTGTGGGAACTAGACAAAGGTGAGTATCAGACTAAGAATCAAAGTATATAAAGCCAAAAGCTGCCCTCCCTAGTTGTTTTGCTGTTCCAAGGTATGATAAACTCTTAAAAGTTCAGGATGTGTTGCATTCTGTGCTGTCCCTCACACTGTCCACAAACGTTTTACACAAACATACAGAAACCCTGGGAAACAGAGACTTGCTATTTATATGACACTTTTAAAATCTACTCAGACACATCTCACGCTGCAGAAACGTGGAAATGCTGCATCTTACCATAACAATGTATCTTCCACAATAAATGAGGCACTGGTGAACCAATTCTATCTCTGTTAAAACCAATGTAAAATCCAGTAAAATAGGGCCATTAGATTTTGCCACCAAGGACCAGGAGACTTGGTCTTGTCTCCAAGGCCAAGACCGTCAGCTGATAGTGACAGAATTATAGAATATTGCAGAATAGTTCTACAGATTTTAACAGAGCTACATAATTCCCAGCCCTTTTTTTCTCTTGTCCTTGTTCTCTTAGGTGCTTTTTTGGACCACACCTATTACAGTCACATAATACATAGAATAATAAAATTGATTGGGTTGGAAAAGATCTCCGAGATCATCAAGTCCAACGCTTGGTCCAGCTCCAGTCTGTTTACTAGATCATGGCACACAGTGCCACGTCCAATCTCAGTTTAAAAATCTCCAGGGATGGTGAATGTACCACCTCCCTGGGCAGGCCATTCCAATGCCTGATTACTCTCTCTGTAAAGAATTTTTTTCTAATATCCAACTTAAATTTCCCCTGGCAGAGCTTAAGCCTGTGCCCCCTTGTCCTATTGCTGACTGCCTGGAAGAAGAGACCAAGCCCCACCTGGCCATAACCTCCCATAAGGTAGTTATAGAGAGTGATGAGGTCACCTCTAAGCCTCCTCTTCTCCAGACTAAACAACCCTCAGCCTCTCCCCATAGGACTTGTGTTCCAGTCCCTTCACCAGCCTTGTTGCTCTTCTCTGGAAGAGAAGATGTATAGAGATAGATAGATAGATAGATAGATAGATAGATAGATAGATAGATAGATAGATAGATAGATAGATAGATAGATAGATAGATAGATAGATAGATAGATAGATAGATAGATAGATAGATAGATAGATAGATAATATATCTACTTCATTCATAACTTATTTGACATTTTATCACACTGTATAAAACACTCCCAAGGCCAGTTCCCCATGTCTAAAGCCTTGCAAAAGCTCAGCCCATGTTTGGAGATGTCTTGAACATGGAACCACATTTCAAACATCTCTTTCTGGACTTTTCAACTACTCTGATGCTGCACTGGAATCATACAGACCATGGATATAATTATTAAAAGCCTCTAGGAAGCTTCTTGATGAGAAACACTTGATCTCAATCATCTCTTTGGATCTGAGGTTTATGGAATGCAAAAGTACTGAGTAAATCTGCTGCTTAAAGCTGCAGACCAAGACATGCATTCGTCCTCCAAAATTCCCTGGCATGGTGCCATGTTTCATCACTCCTGACCACAGACTGCACTCTGTGCTATCACAGGGTCACAACCACCCAGCAGTGCAAGCAAGTCATATCACAGATAGCTTTCCCATGTAATGCCTGTATTTTTAATATTTTTCAAGTTGTTCACATGCTTTTTCTTAATTTATATCTTGAGAGCTATATGTTTAAAAAAAGAAAAGAAAACAAGTTTGGTAATATTATGTTTCATGTTTGCCAGCAGTCACAAAGTCCTTTAGCAGACAGCCTGCTATTGTGAAAGTTGGCAGATGAGCATACACGCTTGGTTTCCTTGTCTCACTTGCAGCACTGAGGTTTCAGTTCTTACTCTCGCCCCACACCACTGCCCAGGTCTTGCTTATCATAGATGAGCCCATCAGTGTACCTTTCTGAAGATAAAACTGAGCAATTCCACTGCAATAAGTCATAGGATCACAGAACCATTCAGGGTTGGAAAAGACCTCCAAGATCATCCAGTCCAGCCTTTAACTGATCACCGCTTTGTCAACCAGACCTTAACACAAAGTGCCACATCCAGTCATTTTCCGAACATTTCCAGGGAGGGTGATTCTAAATCAAAGACTTATGTTCAGCAAAGCAGTGATATTTGTGGGATGGCTTGAAGCCTTTTTTTTTTTTTTTTTTTAAGATAACTTGCCTAACATTTTAATGCCTCTGTTTCTCTGAATGAACCTGCCCTAGACATGGGGCATCCATTTGTTTTAAATGCCTTTTTGGAGTAGTTTTTTCCTGGTGTTCAAGAGAGGGGAAGTGTGAGTCCAAGAAGTGAGTAATCATATCACTAATTCAGCACTGCCCTACATTTGGGAACTGTGGCTGTGAAAGGTTTTGCATGGACAAAGGAAATTGTTGCAGCCATATGCTAGATATGACATGTTTGTTGATGAATTCTGGGCCTTTGGTACAAATACCTACACTGATGGACAAGTTCTCTTCTCTGCATCCTTGATTTGCCAATACAGACTCCCATTTGCAAGGCCATCCTTGAGTAAAGAATTTTTCTCCTATGAATTTAACATCAGCTTCTCCAGATTTTTTCCAGAAGTTTTGCTGCTTGTGCAAAACATCATTTCATGGAAATGTGGACTTCTCTATTAAGGAAAAGAGGGGAAAACAGATGAAAATAGAATTAGAGACTAGCTTCACAGATGTCTATGATTTGTACGAATCCAGAAGGCATTTACCTGCAAAATATCACTACTGAATGCCCCCAATAAATATGTGGCCTAATTTAGTCTTTCAGTGTTGTGAAACTTGTTGACTGCTATTTTAAGTTGAATCTCAAATCTGGAGACTCCTTTGTCTGGGAAGCCATTTATATTTCTGCAATGGCTTAAGATTTATTGGAATTAATTCTATCTAAATAGTTGTTCAATTGTCATTAGACATTCCTCAATAAATTTTGTCTATTTGAAAAGAGCAGTCTCTTACAAATCTTTCCTATGCATTTTTGACTCTCTACAGAACGATGCAGCACATTTATGGGGAAAATCAATCTTTCCATTGGTATTTGAGAATCTCTCTCTTGTTTTTGACATTATTGTATTGAAGTTCATTAAAATTCATACCTGGTAACAATGACTTAGTGCTGTTAAGTCACCCTCCTACCACTGAAACCGCTTTAAAGAACAGCAGTGAAAACGAAATCTTCTCCCTGTTATGCATATAACAGCTTTTACCCAAACAACTCATCCAGCTGAAGTATTTGATTCCTGCCTGCACTAAATTTCGTTTTACAAGCCTGGTGTCTGATAATTAATAAATCAAATCTTCACTAAATCTTTCAGTTGATTTTTCATCTTTTTCTGAAAATTAAGCTGTTTAAGCCTGAAGTTCATTCAAGCCATTAAAATGGAGAGCTAGCCATTTCAGCTTCTTACTCCAGTGGGTTTTTGATCAGCCATGCATGACAGCAAGTGCTGGAAGCAGAGTATCTGCACAATGTCCACTATTCATTTTTTGATGGGGTCTTCTGCACATGCTCCAGAAGAGACTTCCCGGAGTTGCATTAGAGTCATCAGATTTACAGGCATGGTTATCCTCTCACATCTGCCAAAGACAGGGAGAGAACAGACACCTTCCACCTCTGCTCTCACCCCAGAAAAAGAGCACAGCACAACAAGAGATAGATGAGGACAATTGGAAAAAGATTTAAATTAAAGAAATTTGTTACTCAGAGGGTGTTGAGGCACTGGAACAAGTCGTCCAGAGAAGTTGTGGGTGCTCTATCCCTGGAAGTGTCCAAGGTCGGGTTGGATGGGGCTTTGAGAAGCCTGCTCTAGAGACTGCCATCCCTGTGTGTGGTGAGCTGGGTGATCTTTAAAGTCCCTTTCAGCCCAAGCCTTTCTATGGTTCTGTGGTATGATTCTATGAATAAAAAGCTACTACTCCATCGTGTATTCTTTCACTGATTTGGAAGGGCAGGGCCGTTAATGTTCTGAAGTGCACTGAGGACATCCACTTATACCTGTTCTAACTGGGAATTGTTTCTGTTTCCCCCTAGTTTTGTAAAGCAGCTCTCACAGTAGCACCTTCCAAGTCTTTCCTGGTTCAGAAACTGTCTCACCCCCAGTGTCAACAATAGAAATCTGTCTATGATTGCATGTATTCTGTCATTCCCAGCTTCCATGATAGATTTCTTATCTGAATATTTTAGAACTAATGGACCAAAGACCTGTTTCCTCTTGATGTGGGTGCTGGAAGAAAAATGCAATTATTCACAAATCTAAACCTGAGTTTGTGCTTAAACACTTTGCTGAGCCACATTCTGATTAATCCTTGCAGAAGTTTCTGCTAAAAAAGTAGCAGACAGCACAATCAATTAACATATTTTCATTAATATTACATTTTTATTTTTTTTTAACTGTCTCTAACAAAGCCAGTAGATTTCACCTTCTAAGGTTTAACCAGGAAGACAGTTTACATTTTTGGCTGGTACATTGAACTCCAAAATCCATGTTTGCTGGAAATACCCCATGTTTCAGTTATTCTTTACCTCTGACATGTATTTCCACGGCCAGAACTCAGCTAAATACTTGTCAGTTAGGCTGGCTTGGAGCACCTACTCATACCAAGATGCAAGTAGACAGGTCTGTAACCACGCTGCCAACTCTGAAGCAGCAACTGAACACAAGCAGAACAAAAATACAGTGCTTAACTAATAGAGATCTGCTTCATAAAAACACTCCCTAGTGATGCAAAACGTACAGCTACTGCTAATAACAGCAATGAAGCACAGAGAGATCCATGTGGAGACATGAATAAAATTATAGGTTTAAATACTTTTCTCCACTGCAGAGGTTGGGAAATTTACCAATATAACGACTGATGAAATTATAAGATAGCTGTGTTGTATAACGTACAACACTATTTCAATAATTTTAAAGGAAGGTTGTTCAAACCAAATCTTTGAAAGCTGCTGTGAAAGGCGGGGGATGGGAGGAAAGCACCTGGAGATTGCAGATGGGAAATCTGACGCTCAAGTTTAAAACTGAACCGTGTCTGGTGTCTATAATAGCTACAAATGAAGGCAATCAATACTATGTGCAAAATACCACTGTAATGCTCTCTAGTCTTAGATATTGTTAAAAGAATACAGATGGCATGAAGTACTTTGATCAGATGGAATACAAGATAGATTTTTGCCCCTAACAAAGCTCGACTCAAGACACAAAATAGAATGGGCCAGAAGGTCGTGTTAACCTTGTGGTTTTATAGCAAAGTGCAGTGGGAGACAAAAATGGCCCAATGTTTAGAAGTTTTGCACACGGATAGAGCCAGAAAGTCTGGCTGCTCTCAGTTATCCCAGCATTAGCAGGCAAGGGAAGAAGCGTTAATGGGGGTTGAAGGCAAAGACTGGTAACCTAATATTAGCGGACCAATATGTCTGTCACTTCTGCGTTCATTAGTTTGATCAAGCTGTCAAAACTTTAGGAGACTGAATGATGGAAATAGATCTGGCTATTCCCATTTAATAGCCAGCACTATTTCTATCTGTGTATAGTCTGCTTCAGCTTACTGCACTGGTGTGGGACCATAGCAGGGTGTCAGATGCTGCAGCACTTCATATATCGGCCATGACAGGCTGTTCAATGCTTTGAAAACAGCAGAAGAAAGACCAATTAGTAAGTTATATGTTAGTTAGAGAAAATACTGAGAACTCCAGTTCATCTTCTGAAAACATCAGTAAGTTTTATAGACACATTTCTGTTCAATGTCGACTATAGCAATAAAATACTTGTTTTAGTTACATATCATTTTACAAACACCTGTGGACACACTTTGCCAGCAGCCTTTTGGGAAAAATCAGAGATATAATCATGTCTCTTTGGCAAACAAAAGCAGAAGGATTCATTTTGCCAAAGATAGCAGCCTGTATTTGAGCTTATGGCACATCCCATTTTTGTACCAGTCAGGCAGTGAGGTGCCTGGCCAAAGGCAGCTCTCTGCTTGCAGTCACAAGGCTGAGGCTCTGGAGACTCCTCAGATCCTAATGTTCACTTCCAAACCAGTATACTCTACAAATGGACAGGATTCTTCCAAATGAGAGGCTAGAATATCTGTACCATCACCTATGTCCTTGATGCTCAGGACTACCATGTGTGTCAGACATTATTCTTATTCCTAAGTGGCATCAAGTAAGGTATTTCTCTAGAAATAATGTCATTACTCTCTTGTAAAAATTAATTTCTTGCTCTTCATACCTTGATGACCTTTGAAAAAGTTTTTCCCTATTTTGTGTGGAAACCCATAAACGTCAAAAAGCATTGCTGCTTCCACAGAACGTCATTATCACTACTATAATAAACAATCTTTATTGCCTCAAGCTAAATGTAATATTTCAATGTTAAAGAGCCCAAATCAATACTCTCATTATCTGCACTATAAATTATCCATAATGGAAACTCATTAGGAAAGGCACCATCTTTTTCTCCCTTCACCTCCAAGCATTGCTCTGGGCTCACAGCTGGCACTGCAGCCCGTGTGGCTTTATGAAGAGTGTTTTCCTTAGAAATTACCAGGGAGCCTCCCAGCAAAGGGCTTCAGAAAGCAAGAAGGAAAGAAAGCAAGGGAGCAGCCAGAGCCCTTTTCCTCTTTCCTTTAGGCACAGTGGGAAGATAAGAAATAGGTCGTAGCAGAAAACTCACCTGCTTTGCAAGCTTCAAACAGAAATGAAGCTGATGGAAACGATTCTCTTTGAAAGGTGAGAGTGCATCAGGAGCACATTCTTCCCCCTGGTCCAGACTGGATGTACTTTACTCATTTGCCTCCAAGAAGAAGGATATGGAGCTTGAAATCTACAGAGTGGTCACCACAGCTAGATTAAAATACCAGAGGATATTTAATTCTGCTGATTTCACCGAATCCTTTCTCAGATCTCTGAGGTGCCCACTAATTCCACCAGAAAAGTAAATAATAGCCAAAGTTGGCAGATTCGAGTATCAGATGACTTTTTATGCACATTGAGCTAACTGAGGGAAAAGGGGAAGTAGATTACCTTAACCAGCTATTTTCCTAACATGAAGAACCCAAATATTTCATCCACCTTAATAATCTATGTGGGGTTTTTTTGTTTCTAATGTTTACATTAAAATTTGCTGGAATTAAACTGCTTTATTTCAAAAAGGAAGAAAAATCCAGAATATTGGGATGTTAGTTCAAACCACAGTATTGAAGGGAGGCATTGCTTCCTGAAGCCCCCTTTGCTGGTACCCCCTGGCACACTAGTTTGAGAGTTCAAACCCTCCATAGCTCTAACACAATCAAGAAGATAAAACTAGTAGTATTATGCAACCATATCAAAGGGTATTTTGCATTGCCTTCACCTGTGTTTGAACTCATCCTGCCTGACCATATACTAGCTAAACAGAAAAAAGAAAAAAAGAAAAAAAACAAAAAAACAAACAGAAAAATAGCAGATAACACAAAGCTGAGGAAGTGACAAGGACACTTCAGCAAGTTATGTTGCCTTGTTAAGACACAATGAGAAAATGTAGGAGCAAGTCTGCATTTTTTGCCATTCATTTGTGACCAGATAGCACAACTGTTCAAGTTTGTGTTCTGTAAAAATGTTCCTAACCAGCATTTGTATTTCTTTCAGGCTTTTTCCCAATTTGGTCTTCATGAATGCCTTTTAGTGTATTCCTGCTGAAGGAGAAACTGGAGAAAGTAGCTGCAACACGGTATGAAAGGCTCCTTTAATCGCCAGAATATCCCAAAGGACAGGTTCCTAGAGCAGTTGAAAGGAGCAGTATAGCAATGGACATTGCTTCAGGGCCGAGGTCTTGGCCCCTTCCGTGCTGGTACAGGCTCCCAGGGGCAGGGTCTTCTGAACTTCCAGAGAGTCACAAGCTCCAAAAGACTCAGAAAAGCACATCAAAGCTATTTATAACTGTTCAACATCTCAAGGCAAGTCGGAGACCTAGCATGTTTGTTTCAGCTGCTTTTCTTGGTGTGAAGGATGTGAAAGATGTTCCCAGTGCCACGTCCCTTTGGACAGCTGCCCAAGGACAGGCAGAACTGCAGCTACTCAAGTTCCCACACTCTTTTCTGCTTTATGCCAAAAATAATTGCTAAAAGATCAATTTTTTTTTCTTATGATATTAGTAAAATGTTTTGCTTTCTTAAACTCCTGCATCATCCAAAGCAACTCAGCCTTTTTAAAAGTCTCCTAATTCTCATCAAACCCCTCAGCCCTGACCAGACTGTACATAGAAGTAGATTTCCTAATTAAGACATGAAAAATTCATAATTTGTTTCATTTATATTGCCATAGCACTGACAGCAATGCCTTTTGTGCCAAGCCAGGAAAGAAGCAGGGGTGCCAGAGATGTTAATTAGGAAGTGTAAAACAGAGGTGAGACACCTTCAGAGTTTCTAAGACAACTGTTTCTTGGTTTCCGTCAGTGGCACACCGTACTTTTGATCCCAACTTTTTTTCCAGCACTCCACTGGATATTTTGTCCAGAAGGATCCTGTGAGGGACAGTATCGAAAGCTTTACTGAAATCCAAAAAATGACATCAACTGTCTTCCCGTGATCTTCTAGGTGGGTTACCTTGCCATCGAAGGAAATCAGGTTTGATAAGCAGGATTCTCTTCCCATGAAACCATGTTGGCTGTGACCAGTGACTGCCTTGTCTTTCAGACACTTTTCAATATGTCCCAGAATGATAGTATAAACTCAGTATAAACCACAATAAAGGGAAAATTTTAAAAGGGAAAGCAGCAATGGCAGCTACAAATTGCATCAATCCACAAGCCTTGTCTATTTTATTTACCTTAGAATAACAGAGTAATACATACATATTTCAGTCACTGCTGCTATTGCTGTTATGGTCAACACTACAGATAGAAGGTCTGTCATGGGGAGAAGTTGATGAATGTTGTAAAATATGTTTTGGCTGGCAAGCAAGAGAAAAAATAACCCCAGAAAAAGCTGCTATGTGAACAAGAAAATGGTAATAGGGGACATAGAATATAACTTTACTGTTATGGATAAACTGTCTCACGTTTCCTCATGCTCTTATCTGCTCCTTTACATGAAGTGTGACACAGTGAGAGGCCACAACAGCGTCAGCTTGTGCAGTGCATGGATGCTCACAGCCTCCCAGCTTTCTGGTGAATAATATAGCACAGCAAAAGGTAGATAAGAAAGGACATGGAATGAAAATTAAGTCTTCTTCATTAATCAAAAGCAAAAAAGTGACAATCATAAGGATAAGGATGGGCTGAGGATTAAGATGCATCTTGCTACTCACTGGACTTGTTTCAACTCTTAGTTTTGGTAAAAATTTGCTTTGTTCCCCATGCTCTTACAAATTAAGGAAAATGCACTCTTTGTCTTATTTACTTAGATAACAGTAAAATCTGTTTTAGAGTGTGAGCACAAAGCGACACAATGGATCCCTTGGGCTGGCTAGTGCCCTTAGATATGCTGCACTACAAGTGTGTTGCTGCACTTTAAAAAAAAAAAAACAACAACAAACTTTTATATTCAGCTGTGGGGGTAAAATAAAACAACCCAAAACTCAGCAACTGTAGCTGTTATCTGAAACATCTTCCCAAAGCAACAGCAGACCTGCAATCATTTTGCTGTTATTTTTTTTATTGTTTGTAAAAAGTGGGGGTTCTTCACTGCGCAAGCAAAATATTAAGAAAAAGACAGACAGAAGTAGTGCCTGTCGCCAAGCTATCACTTCACTGACATTGTCACAGAAGACAAATTAGCGAAACAAAACACACTTTATTGCAGTAGGTTGAGTTTTGAGTCAATTTTCCAGTTGAAACCCCTGCATGGAAGCACCTACTGGCCTGTCTTGGAGCTCACAGCCCAGTGCACATGGAAGGAGAGTAAGCTCAAGACAAATCTAACAAGACAGCCCTGAATAGTCTGAGAGCAAAACTGGGGTATCCTGTAAACTGCTCCCAGCACAGGTACACAAAAGAACTTTTTCTAGAAAGCTTGTTTGGGATCATCTAATGGCTTTAAAACATAAGGATGAGTAAAGCAACACAAAACCAATGACTTAGGCAGTGGGTAAATATGTGAACCAGACCAGACAGAAAAAGAGGGGGAAATGAACATCTAAGTCATAGTAAGGTCTCTAGAGACTCTACGCAGCCTTTGGAGCACCACAGATTTTCCAGAGAGCATGTGAAATAAGATTTTCACCATATGTCTTATTAGCTACCATCATCTGTGACCATAAAAATAAGGTCAGAAATGGTCCCAAGACTGATTATGCTCTGCAGAGGAGTATGGCAAACTGGCACACAAGGATCTTGATGCCATGCAAAAATAAAAGAACTTCTAAAAATTATCTGAATGGAAGATATTTAGGACTTGCTTTTTTAAGCTGCTTAAACCTTTATGGTTTAAGGGGAAATAAAAAACATTCATATGCTGGTTTTGATATCTCTAATGAGGCATCAGTGTTCTGAGTGGTGAATGGACAACACTGATGTAGCATCACAATTCTCATTCAGCTTTAACATAAGACACATGCAAGTTATTTTTGTTTGTATTGGACTGGCAGATGCATCCTTTTGAAAAAATGTGCAATGGGAAGCTTGCTAGACAGTGACGCAACACAATGTGCACTGCCAAAGCAAACTCTGTGTCTGTTTCTTTTCACAATGACATTAAATGAATTGGAAATAAATCCACTGAAGTGACTGGAATTATCCTCATCTAGAAACCAAACTCAAGTGAGACTCACACAGTGCCTTTGCACAAGCAGAGAAGCCAAGAGGTCCTTGTTCCGCAGCTATTCCTTTTCCCTGCTCTATGAGGGGGTTTGTGCAATACTATGCCATTAAGGCTGTCCAAAGTTTATTCTTCAAATGTGATTTCATCTCCTCTCCTGCCTTGGAACACCCTGAATTTCATAAGAAGATGACAGGATTCGATACTTTCTTAGAATGGTTTTACTCAAAGCTGTGCGCAGTAAACCAACATAGAACACAGCCCACAAATTTCCCAAGTTGTGTGCAAGAAGCTTAAAGAAGTAAAGCACCTTTAGACTCCTTGATTTGTCACAAATTTTGTTCCTTTAACTATTCCTAAGTAGCAACTACCAGCATCATGTGTACATGAAGGACCCTCCAGCTGAAAGATAGAAAGACCTCGCTCTGTAATCCACCCTAAAAGAGTCTCCATCAGCAAAGTTCCCATCATTCCCGGCCTGGCTTTGCTTACCTTCCAAAGCAGTGAGGCTGTACAGTCCTTTGGGTCCAGCCTAGGAAGTTTCCCTTCCCTTGTCACCAAAGGCCTTCATAATTTCCTAAAAAGCCCAGAGCAACCTTTTCCCCTTTCTGAATCTTGGAGCAAGTGTTTTTAATGATATGGCTACTACAAATGCAACTCAGTTTCTGGAGGGGTACTTTAAGATTATGTAGAGGTATAACTAATTCAAGGAGCTTTGCCTTTCTAGCCGACATTTGGCAATTATGGTCGCTGCTTCTTTCAGGAATTGTGCACACAGGATCCATACCTGGTGCAGTTTGGGGCTTTTGTCTGCTGTTGCCAGTCAGAGCACCAAGGCAGAGCTAAAGAAACATGGTCAGAGCTGAGCATTTCTGTAGGATAGTGGTTGGGTCTGTTCATGCACGCTATGAATCTCCTGGATGAATCTTTTTCTTCAGGATGAAGTTCGTTTATAAAAATCTGTAAAAATATTATTGTAGGCTTTTCCAAGCTGATTTTATGCTTTAAATCTAAGACCACTTATTCATATATTTGACTTGATACACATGAGCAGTTCTATTGATTTCTCTTTACACTGAGTTCAGTGGAGCTACTCACATGTGTCAGGGTAAGCAAAAGCATAAGTGTTTGTGGGACAGTGATTTAATTGCTCTGAACTCACTTTTTTTTTTTTAGCTATTCTTCATGAAAGATTGATTGTTAGAGGAAAACACCAAATGGGATAGTAAATTTTCAGTCTTTGGTATTTTTAAATCAGGTTTGCAAGCATCTCCTGAAAATACGCATCACCAGTCCAAGGCAACTTAACTGAGAGGTAACTGGGTGAAATATAACAGTCTGAAACAGGCAAAAAATCAGAATAATGGAGTTTCCTATTTCATCTTAAACGTAATGATCCTCTGAAAAAATCTTCAATGCTAAATAATTGACTTCAGTGTCCTTTTCAGTCTGTCTAACATCTTTATGTTTTTATACCAATGCATACATATATGCAGTATGCAATTAAATGTATGATGTGATAATACAGATACTTCTATGTATTATATGGATCTTTATGTATGCACCTAGCATTTTTATATTATGTACATGCTACATATTTTTCCCTTGGAGTGAAAGTAGGAGACAGAATGTTATACATACTATCTGGTAAATACTTATGCCTTTGATTTTCCTTTCCTCTTTCAAAGCAATTCCATAATTTTTGTCCCCAAATATTGATAATCCTGCACAAAGCTCTACCTTGTTCTCATTCCTTTTTAACATTTAAGACTACAGTTGGCTTTTCCTGTCTGCTCAGTAGCTGGAACATTAAGAAGAAAGACTGAACACTGAACCTATTTCTCAGTGTACGCCAGCCTACCCTCGTGCTGACCATGTTCAAGAAACTGCACTAGGAATTTTCTTTTTCCTGCTGAGGAAAGGATGAAGGACGAAAGAATGACCAATTATAAACTCTGTTGTCTTTAGATGAAAGAACCTTTTTGTGGTGTTCCTCAATCTCTTGTTTGGGCTGTCAACAGCAATTTGATAAAGAATGTTCCTATGTCTGACCTGTTTTTTCAAGATAGTAACCTATATTGTGTATCATCTAAAGCCAGGGGATAAGCATCCATTATACTCTGTACCACTGTTCCTGCAAACTGAGCACAGCCTTTAAAACCCTGATAAGTTGATTGATAGTTGTGTTGAGAAAGCTGCTACTAACAATATTTTAGTTAAAGGGGGAAAAATTAAAGTTTCTTTAATCTGATTCTCCCCCACCCCCAACACCACACTTCAGAGGCCAAAGCTCATGATAACTGTTTTGTGGTGAATGGTCAATTGTTACAAAATTCTAATTGGTTCTGGGTCAGTCCCTTTGAAATGGCTGCTGTGCTCTAGTAATTTTTTCAATTAATTCTTAACAACTGACAAAACTTTGGATCTTGTCAAAAATCGTTCAGATTTTTATAGTAGGCAAGAACATGGAACATGATTAGCCTGGATTAAGAAAGATTCCTACATACATTATCACCACCGTTGTAATTATAGTTTAGCTCTCTTTTTTCTTTGCTCTCAAAATAATGATTAACTAACTCAGTGGGGTTTTCTTCCCTGTAAGTACTTACTGAACACTTTTATAAGGACAGGTTGTAGAAATGCATATGTGGATTCCATGGTTGATTTATTAATAAATTGGGCAAATGTTCAGCTGGGAATCTTATTGGACATATTTTTATAGAACTAGATTTTTGGACATAAGAAAGTCCTGTACAGAACAGGGCCTGTGTTAGTCAATATTATGTCCTCACTAAGTCAAAAAGTGACCAAGCACCAGTTCTCCAGAAGGGTTACTTAGAGAAAGCTCAGGGTTGTTTTTCTATTGAGTTCAAACTTCAAAGAGGTAGAGCATGTTGAAGGACAAAGTCAGGCCACTTCTACTTTCACCAGAAGGTTCTCAGGCAGACAATGAAATTACCTTTAAGGACTCTTTTCCACAGTAAAAAAAAAAAAATAGTTTGGAGTCTGATCATATCAATTGTTTGCCTGTATGACAAGCACATATGTATGGGCAACTGTCTGAAGTTTTTTTATTGATCTTTCCTTCAGCAGATATCTTAAAAATACTCCACCAGGCATATCAGATCACAAGAAAGGTTAAATCAAGAGTTTGTTACTAAATCAGGTGAGATTGTAGACACTAAATTATCTATAACTAATGTCACAAATTTTCTAAAATATTACTTAAGCTTAATCATTTACATAGGCTGTAGTTCATAGCTCTGCTGTTAGTTCATGAAGCCTGAAAAAATGAAGTTGGAGTCCTCCGTAATTCCAGACTCTGGTGCAAATCCTTCTATGATTACCCAGGAACAGACACATTGCTTAACTAAAGTTATCACAGCTTTATATCCTTTCACCTGATCATAAGTGGCCATCCACTACACTGAGAAGAGATAAACTTTAATCCACTTCAGATACTTTCAGCCAGTTTGACCTGCTCCACAATTTCTGTACAAACATCTGTTTTGATGGTAATTTAAAGAACTCATTGTAATCATATTATTTTAAAACCAGAATTTCACCATTGGTAGTATCCTAAACATAGGTTATAAGGTAAATTAAACACATTTCAGTCTAGCAGGAAAGATATGTCACTGGTAGTTATATAAAATGTTACACCAGTAAAATTCACTGAATCCTTCTCCAAATGTGCTGTTCCCCACCCCTCCTTTGAGTTCTCTTTCCATTCTTATAGACCCAATCAAAACTGTGGATCTCTTTAAAAGCACATTGACATCCTGCAAGGGACAATTAGATCTGCTGGTCAGAAGCCATAGTGGTGGGAGCACACCAGCACAGCTCTGAGCAGTGAACACGTTATACACTTTACATTTGACAGCCCTTTTCTCCCATAGCAGTGATACAAGGAAAATGGCACAAATCTGAATCCACACTGTACCTTTC
Source organism: Grallaria varia (assembly GCA_013396735.1). Classification (NCBI taxonomy): domain Eukaryota; kingdom Metazoa; phylum Chordata; class Aves; order Passeriformes; family Formicariidae; genus Grallaria; species Grallaria varia. Next base: position 1,201,524 of record VWZG01008799.1, on the reverse strand, counting down.
CTAGAGATTAGGCAGCCCTAATGGAACGTATGTTCCACTCACATCTGTCTTCCACCTTCGGCCCCAAGGAATTTTGCTACTTTTTCAGTCGTTCCCACCTGTTCATGGGTAACAAAGATGCACAGGCAAAATGCTTATATATGTACTACATACAGATGTCATAGAAATCATGAATGTAATCATGGAAATCTTCATTGATAGAAGTTGGCTCTATTTTACATATCTGTATTTGGTGATGTCCAGAGTCTCCCTAACAGGGCTTTGTTATCCAGCACACACATGAGAAAGCTGGAGTAGGTTTCAATCTACTTCATGTTCTCTCAGCACAGGACCTCTAACTACACCATCAGCATCACCCCTGATGTGAGATGCACTTGTGTTTGGCAGCATTAAGACCATAGCCAAAATGGGTCTCATTTTTCTATGCTAAATACATAATAAACTGTATTTCTTCTTTACCATTTTCCCTTGGACATAATATTTAGGGCACTGGGGTCACTGGAATATGCTCTTGAGAGAAGTGCTGCTTACTTGAACTAAAGTATAGGAGCCATAGATCTGCTTCTGTGAGCAGAATATGTGGTGTTATCAATATACTGTGGTGAGATTACACAGCAGAAGTAAAAGTGAGATAGTTGTATTGACAGGCAGACAATAGGTGGGTAGGTAAATAGATAGATGAATAGGTGGGTGGATAAAAAGACTAATTCTATAAACAGCATATTAAAACACTGATCCTGAACAAAAATAATGTGGAGAAATATGATTGTTTGTACTGTGTCACTGAAATATGAGGAAAGGGGATATAGCAAACTATTTTCAACTTTGATCGTGTATCACCAGCTTGGTGATACTTTGCTGTACTACAAGCATTTCTGGTCTTTGCATTTGGGAAGACAACAAAGCAGAACACACACAATAAATACTTCAGGAAAGGGCAAAGAAAAGCCATATCAGTGGTAGAAAAATTGGACAAGATCCCAGTTCATAAGCCTGAGGATGGAAGAAATTACACAACAAGTCCTGATGACATTGTAAACCTTTTCAAAATGGAGGTTTCAAAGAATGTGAAAGTAGTCAAACCAAGAAATATAGCCTAAAACTACATGTTGTGCAATCCAAGCCATTCATTGTGGAGCAGGAGGGAATCATATCAGACAGAGCAGATAAACATTTGGAGAGAGGTAATGGAGGTAATTGAGGCACCATCACCAGAACTATTCAATAATAGATTAGATAAGTAGTAGAAATAATGTAGGGGAATATCCTGTATGGCACAGGGAATTGAACTAAATCACCCAGGAGGAGAATAATTGCAATTATAGATCTGTTCCACCACCACTAGAAAAGAGTGGTGCCAGGTGCAAGTATTAATTTTATTAAAAACTAAACTGGAATGTACATACTCTCAAACATAGCCAAAAGCCATATATAATCTACTTAGGAATGAGGCTCCACCCCATTTCATAGACCTATATATTATCATGCTAATTTTATTTTTGACAAAGCTGCTGCTGTGTGACACTGGAAAAGGACTTGACCTACAAGGGTCTGTTGAAGATTGGTCCCTGCTCCCTCATTTCAATCAAGTCGTTAGAGTGTTATATTTGATTTTTGAATTTGACTCTTTGTAGTAGTTTTTTGCATGTTCATAAAAGAGGGCTTGGAATAATCTGAGTATATAGAACAATCTCAGAATACAAGCAGTATATTCCTCTCGACCTTGTAGCAGAAAGCGAAAACAGCAGTGGAAACTTAGCACACATAACCTTTCACAAGATGCAAGAGCTGCTCCTTTTCTTTAGCCATTTCTAAGAGCCTGGTGCATGACACATCTCAGGTCTTGCCCCCAGTAAATTAAACCAGGGGGTTCTCACAATTTTTATTGAGAGAAGGACCCATATTCTCTTTCAGAAGAAAACCTGATCACGAGTCTTTCCAAGCCACTTGACTTACTTTGGTATCAATAGCCCCATGAGTTTGCTAAATGAGTTACTCAGCCTTCAAGCAGATCTATGAGGGTTAGAGCAATCTAATCTAGTCTGACAATAGCACTTCTCCAAAACACAGCTTCAGAGTGAAAAGCCACATGTTTAAAAATGCATTCCTTTCAGAAGTTCCCAGAGTCTCTCCCTAAATTGCTTTCACTTACAATGTTTCTTGGTGTTTGCTTACAACAATTTACGGTGGAAGGTGCTTTCAGTTCATCAAGTGCTGTCCCCTGCTACTGCTGTCACCATCCTAAGTAACCCCTTTCATACACGAAGTCAGCGAATTCAGCAGAAAACATGAGGATTCATTGATCCTGGCATCTGACCCAGGGCAAAAGATTTTTCAATAAAGGGACAAGTAGGCATATTAGGGACATTTCCCAATTGATTTAGATCAGAGTCCAGTGACATGGCAAAGGGGACTTATGTCTTAGCTGTATCAGCCATCTGCTATTTCTGATAGCGATGCTTATAGTTTCCCTGTCTCTCTTGAGACATGCAAATGACTGAGAGATTGAGTTTCTGTTATTGGGAGACTTCATTAAAGGTGGGATTTTCTAAATAAGTGAATTGTTAGTTTTAATGTCTATTTTCAAAACTTTCCACTTCTAAGTCAGAATTTTCTTCAAGAAAGTAATAATTATTTTATGATAATATTCATCTAAGAAAGCACCACCATGGAAGTATTAAAAAACAGTTGTTACCTGATACGTTTTTAGTTCTATGAGTTTCTTAATAAGAAAATATAGCTGCATTTTCCAGATACTTTTACATAGATTTTATGATGCCGCCTGTAAATTCATGAAGTTAAGCATACTTTCTTTTTAATTTAACTGTTAACTTTTCATCTATTTTGCCTGCATCCTAATTGTACAATTTTTACCACATGGTTATTAAAACCTTGTTAACACAAGGATATACAAACTAGTGCCACTCTCCTTACCCACTAAAAAGTCAGGTTTAGTACTCTAGGGAAGTAGACACATATGTGAAGTAATTATCTAATAGTGGAAATTGAATACAGATATTTACTTACAAATCCACAAATTGCAGGCTCTTTTAAAAACACATGCACAACTTGCCACATAACATTTCCTACAGAGCAATTAGGGTTCTTTGCATCTATAATTCCACATTAATGACTCTCTAAGCAAACAGTGAAATTACACAGTAATATGCCATAACATCTTCAGACTGCTCCCCTTGTATTGTACAAAAAAGTAGTGAGTTATGTCACTGTATGTGTCGCAGGAGTTATCAAACAATCCTCCATGTACAAAACACTAGAGACTACTAGAAATAAAACTCTTTTAAGCATGTAGCATTTTTCAGTGTTCCATTATATGCTAAAATACATTCAAACATACCTGAAAATATATAAGCACCAGTTATTTACTCAGCTGATAATTAGGAACCAGTGTAAAGACATTATAAATCTCACTCTGCAGGAAAAAACATGGGGATGTTCAGATCTTCACCTGTTCACACCAAGGTTTTACTACACCTCAGTAAGACAGTGAAAGATTCAGTAGACATTACAACCCTAAGGAAAGAGTGAAAGACATTTGTCCATGGGTGCCAGCTGTTTATTTTCAAAATAGATTTAAAGTTGTTGCTTATTTACAAGTATGAGAAAAAGGGGATGTTTATGCTGTCAGTAGTAACTTAAGGAAGTGTATATTTCAATGTGAGTATATATATAACAACTTGGATGTTGATATACATCTCCTAGAGAACTGGAATTCAGACAACACTATGTTTAACTGGCAGTCAAATCTCCTTTCTGATTTGAGCATCAGTGTTACTTTAGAAAGGCATAATAATTGCATATAGAGGTCGTTTTCCAGTAAAATTGATGCTTAGAAGTAACCAGAGCTCACACAAATCTCCACAGTTGTTTTGGCTGTGTGTGTAACTTTGCTTTTCTCACTGGTGGTCACAAATAAGACTTCAAATGTTCCCGGGTAAAATCTGTAGGCAGAACAGAGGTACTTGTAGCTGCCCTGTAGCTGGCTGTTGAAAGAAATGGAGTGCTGGATCTGGCACATTTGGGGAGATATGATGCTTGACACTCTGACCACCCAGCTGCTTGTGAAAGCAGCCTCCATTGCCCACTAGGACCTAAAAGACTTGCAGCTGGGCACAAAATTTTCCATGAAAATCTCTTCCCTGCAGTTGTGTTTATGCCATTCTTAGAGCCCCCTTCCCTCATGTCCGTGTCTTCCTCTCCTGCTCCTTCTAGCTTACTGTACATTTTCTGATTTTGCAGACTTTCTCTGCTTGTATATTCTCAAGTGCTTACTGTGAAAAATAACTTGATTTTGATGATACAGCTGGGAGTGTTTTGCTGTTTCACACTGGATGTTCTTTTAGTTTTATTTTTCTTAGAATGTCTGGTGGTGTTTCCTGGTCTCCAGTGGATCTTTTTTGAAGACTAGCACCAATGTAATTGATGTGTTGAGAGCAGAGAAGAGGCAGGTATGATTATCCCCTCTGTGCACTGATGGTACTGCAATCACCATTTCCCATCCTGGAACATGTTGTCTTCTCTAAATTCTTCTCTGAAATAAAAGGTTTCCTGCTTTAGGAGCAGAGCATTTCCCAGGTACTGCAACACCAAATGGGACACAAGATAAATATTCCTGATCCTGTAATGCTTGGTGGCCCTTATTTTTAGCAATAAGCACTCTCCAGGTTTTTATTTTAAGCTATTTATATGCTCTCTGCTTTAAAGTGACAGATGAGCTGGTTCACAACCACATCTCACGATGCAAGGGCAAGTTCAACATCAGGGCTGAGACAAAAGTAGACACATAAAGCAATGAATTTCAATAATTCTTAAACCTCTCTGGTAAATCCATAACTCATTTTCTCAATATAGTTACTATTTCACATCATAACTATGAGGCTATCACAAATTCATGTACTTGAAAAAGGAAAATATCTTAAGGACTCGATCCGGCAAATTCTGCTCTAGGTCAGACATATTCTAGAGGTCTCATCCTTGTCTTCTCACCTTTTGTTTGTAAAGGAAAGCAGAACTAGGCCTAGTCCAAGTTTAACCTGCAAAATGAACCCACTGCATATATTCACATTAATAGGCAACGGAAATAAACTACTGGCTTTCAAAAAGCAATGCAGTTAGACCTCCACTCTACAGAAGATCCACAGAGAGCCTTTTTACTGTGTCTACCTCCAAAATGATTTCTTCTTGTTCATGATGACTTTGGATTATCCATGTTGTTCCTTTTCTGAGATTCTGTGATGAATTCTTATCTTCCTTAAGTTTTATTAATCTTGTCTAGATTCAAAAAAGTCTCCCCTGGGAGGTAAGGCTATGACTCTTCTTTCTCCACCTAATTCCACTAGTGTCAATTTTTGGTGGTTTCCTTGCAGAATGTGAAAGATTACTAACATTTTGGGATATCATTGCAAGCTTTCCTCTAGTCAGATGAAGCCCTTCTTTTGCTTATGAACATATAAAATGTCTAGTAAGTTCAATTCTTTCCTTAAAAAAGGGAAGAGAGGACAAGCTGCCATTTCAAGTTAATCAAATTTTTTTCAAAAATAGAAAATCCAGGAACAGGGAAGGGGGAGAGTTTTCCTACTTTAGATCAACTCCTGGCAAGGCCAAAGAGCTATGGTGAGTAACTCTTCTCTCTCTAGTCTGTAGCATACCTTCCCTCACCTTGTGGAGGTAAGACCCTGACTGGTTAGGAATAGAGGTCTAAACAGCAGGGGAGTTGACAAGAATGGCTGGCAGTGTTCTTGTGCTGGTCCATAAAGGTCTGTATATACGTGACTATTAGGAAACAGCAAAACAAAACAAAACTAAATGACAGCAAGTGCCTGGTCCCGTCTCCTGATTAGGAGGCTCCAGAGGGAAACCAGTCCTAGGGGAGTCTTGCAAAGCCTTCCAACAGAGCAGACAAGTGAGAAGGCTTACTCTCCAGCAGAAATAATTGAATTTTCTAATTCTCTGCACACACTTGAACCAAAAAAGTTGCCACATGCAGCAAGGTGATTGATCATTCTAATCCCAGGGAATTTTGCAACATAGCAGGTGATATGAAAATCAAGTTTTCTGGAGGTGCTGCGCTTAGAAGCAGCCTTGTGAGGCTTTTATGAAGAGATGGAGGAGAGAATGATTGAGTGGCTTTTTTAAGCCATTGTATCACACTATTTCAATTAGCAATGTATTTATGTATGCATCCCACTGCTTTTCAAATATATTTTCCTGTTGACAAAGGCAGTGCTTAATTACCATCTTTCTTCTGGCGGGCTCAGGGTCCAGGTCCTTTTTACTATTCAGTTTTTAGAGTATTTCAGGGCAGCCTGTTGTTACATAGGTGCCATGTCTAACAAAAGAGATCTCCCAGCACAGGCAGGACTTCTAGCTATTCTTCTAATGATTAAAAAAAAAAAATTTAAAAACAAACAAACAAACAAACAGAAACACTCACTTGGAAAACAACAACAAAAAAACCCACTACAACAAAAAACCCCAACAACAAAAAATCCCAGCTTTGAGAATCAATCAATATGAAAGCACATTGTGTCTTCCACCCACTTCTCACACAGATGTACTACCACTTTTCATCGCATCAAACCTTAAACACACGTGTTTAAGTCGCAGTTCCAGCAGCTAATCAGCTGTAGAACTGTTTGGTATTTGGATTGATTTTTTTTAATTTATTTGATTGGTTTTATTCTTTACTTAAAATTCTTGCAAGCTCTTACAGATGTTTTGGGGCTTTGAGGGTCTGGGGATTTTTTTGCGGGGTAGGGATTTGGGTTTTTTTGGTGGGGTGATTGGTTCGTTGGGTGGTTGGTTGGTTTGGGGAGTGGTTTGTGATTGTTTATTTGTTCGTTTGTTTAGTTCTGTTTCAGTCTATTTAATTTTTCTAAAGTGTCCCATCAACAGGTTAGCCAGTACTAATGTCCTGCTCATCCAGTGGCTTGTAGCAATCTCTTGTAGTAAGAAGCAGTTTGTAATTGCAAACACAATTGTTTTCAACTCTTAAAGGAATGTCAGTAATACTCAATGCCATCAGCACTGACTGCTCGGCTGGAATCCCGATACATCCTGAACTTGGCTTTCTTCAAAGAAAGTCCCTTGTGTAGCAACAGTTTGGCCAATGGTCTCAGAACCAGCATTTATATATTGATGAGAAACGAATATTTCAGGATAGTTATTCACTTCTCCAAGCTATGCGGGTGTGTCAGACATTCGTTGTTCATTAACTCCTAACAATCGTAGTTTTGGGGTCGGACAGCAGCAAGTTGTGAAATCTGGCTGTGTGCAAACTACAGCATGTAGAACGACTCTTTCGGCTGTTTTTACTGTAAAACACAAAAACGAAAACAAAACCTAAAAAAACCCCCAAACACTCCCTCCGTTTTTGTGGGTTCGTCTTTTCATTCAATTGTTTCTATAGCTCCAGCAACAATTTGGATGGCAAAATTATAAAACAGAGAGAAGACTAAAATTGTTCTGATAAATGCGGTGAAAAATAGATTAATTGCCGAATAATGATTTCTTATATAGTTACTTTTCACCACAGAGACATCTGAGGCTGCAGTTATGTGTAAAAGCAGTTTCTTTAAATTAATTTTAGTTCTACGTTAAAGAACTAAAGAACAGGACCTCAGTGTATGGCTGTTGCATCTGTTCAAACTTCCATTGCTTGGGATTTAGAAGAAAAATTTAAAAAAAACAGATTTGCCTCTATCGGTATTGATTAATCTCGTGGCAGTAATCAAGTAAGGGTGTATCGACATGGGAAATATTAGAACCAATAACCAAAGGAAAGTTCCAAAATAGATCATCAGCCATGAAAAATAAGCAAACAGAAACCACGTATTATTGCTTGTATATGCCTCCAAGTGGTTTTTAGCCACGGAATAACTCGCGGACTCAGAGGCTTTTAATTTCTTTTACTACCATTATAAATTCAGATCAGAAAAGAAGAGTCGGTAGTGTGACCCTGACCGTCAATTCGTCACCCACACTTTGCCGGGAGCTGAAGTTTGGGGAAACTTGAGCTGTAAAGTGCACCCGGCAGGTCTCCTTAAGCATGTCCACTTGGTTTCACCTTCCTTGCCACAGCCTAGATAATTTTAAGTTTTTTCCAAACCGAGGGCACTCTGTGAGACTCCTCTTGCTACTTGACGCTAATTCGAACCTGATTAAAGAGCGAGAGGAGACGTCAAACAACTCTCCTAAATCATCGCAGCGGCAAGAAAACTTCACTGAGGCGCGGGAGCCGCTTTCCGCAGCTCGGCTGGTGCCGGGACCGCCGCGGCACCGGCTCCCGGCCGCAGCACAAGCGTGGCAGCCCCGGCAGCGGCACCCCCCAAGCTGGGACAGAACCCCAGCAGCGGCCCCAAAGCCGCGGGGAACTGCCCGAGTCGGGGTCCTCACGCTGGGCTGGAGGATCTTTTTGCGTCTGTATAACTCCCCCACGGAAAGACAAATGGAGGAAGAGAGGGAAAAAGAAAGAAAAACCCTTCTTATCTATCTGAAACACTCATCTCTTTTTTTCCCCGCTAGGAAGTTGCCCGTTCTCGCCCGCACAATTCCGTAATGGCACCATTGTGGCTTGGATCTTTATTTTTAAAATAAAAACCATCGATGTACTCTAGGAAATATCTTTCTTTTGATACTGCCTAGTAGTGACTGTATTGAAAAGGCAGGCGTTTCAGCTTTCTGCAAAGGTTTATTTCCAACCTTGGGATATAAAGCGTGTGAACTTAGAAACCAAAGGACGACAAAAGCGTTTGCAAATCTATATAAAAAAATTAAAACCACTTCGTTACTCTAAGATAGCAGATAAAATCTTCCCACGAGATTTTGGGGGGTGGGATTAGCACAGAGAGAGGTTGTCTTGTTCTGTAAAAACATCACACAAGCCCCAGTTTGAGAACCAGTTAGCACAAATGGTGTAAGAGAGAGCTTGGGGTGTTTTTTCAAAAGGGGGGAAAAAAGCAGGAAAGTCACGGTTTAAGAACCGCATCTGAGGAAAGGCGTCTACATTTTCATAATGTCAAAGATGGGGAGAAGGTACTCTGAGGGATACTAGAGGTGGAGAGTTTGAGATAGAGGAACACAGCGAGGCCTTCGCCTTTACCAATCTGTATTAAAACTGACTCGGCTCCCAGTAGAGTGACCACCCCGACGCTTGGGGCAGACGCGGGGACATGGTCCCCGTGGGTTGAGGCAGAGCATCGGCTCCCTCGTAATACGGGAACGGGAGAAGTTGGAAGGGAGGGAGACAGGCAGGGCACGTCCCAGCTCTTTCTTTGGTAGCTCCGTGTTATCTCCTCCATCATGACCGCAGAAAAAGCGTTGCAAGAGCGAGGTCGGGCTGGCAGCGCCCTTCCGAGCTTTAGCAACGAGTCGGCAGCCCACGGACACGCGAGGGGGGAGCCCAGGCGGCCCTTCCGTCGGCTGCGGCGAAGACGGACAGCCCAGCGGCACGGTGGGGTCATAAATAACATCGGGCGGCCCCCGGCAAGGGGAAGGTCGGGGGCCAGGGGAGAGGCTATACGTCCCCGTCCACCAGGCTGAAGTGTTTGCCCGGCCCGGGAAGGCAGAGATAGGGGATGGCGCTGCCCGGGCAGAGCAGGGGGAAAGGCAGCGGCAGCAAGCAACGACTGAGCAGCTGGCTGTCCTTGTAGAGGGCCGGGAAGCAGAGAGAAGTGGCGGCGGCGGGAGGCGGCGGGTCCCCGGGGGGCTCCGCCGGGCCCGGCGCCGGGCCCTCCGCCTCGGAGGACATTTGTCTCTTGAGCTTGTTGCGGCGGTTCTGGAACCAGATCTTCACCTGGGTCTCGGTGAGGTGCAGCGCGGCCGCCAGCCCGGCCCGCTCCGAGCTGCTCAGGTAGCGCTTCACGTCGAAGGTGGACTCCAGCTGGAACACCTGACTCTTGGAGAAGATGGTCCTCGTCTTCTTCCTGCCGCCCGCCGCCGGCGATCTGCCGTTCTCCGCGCCGCAGCCCCTGGCCTCTCGCGGGGGCGGCTGCCGGGGGGCGCACAGCCCCTCCGTGGGGAGCGGGGACCCCGCATCCCAGCCCTCGGCCTCGGGACGGTGGCCACGGCTCTTCCCTTCTGCCCGGAGCCGGCGGGACTCGCTGCCTGCAAGGGCAAAGCACAGCATCAGCCCCCGCCGCCGCCCGCGCCCCCGCCCCACATGCACGCGCGGCCCGGCGGAGCGCAGGGAAAGGGTGGGGGATAGGATGGGGAGGGGGCTGCCGAGGGCTGGCCGCGGTCCCACACCCTCCGAGGGGAGAAGAACGGTGAGACGCTTCCATAAGGATCTAAGGAAAACCCTCTGCCGGCTGTATGACAGGGCAGTGAGGGGCTCCTGGGCACGGGACAGGCAGCCCGGGAAGGGGGCACAGCACCCTGGAAGCAGGTTGGTACGTGTGCGGCGGCATCTCCCCGCGCCCGCCCGCGGAGCCTCCGTCCCTCCTCCGACTGCGGGAGCGCCGCGACTGCGTGTGCGTGTTCGTGTCTGCGTGTGCGTGTTCGTGTCCGCGTGTGCGTGTCTGTGCGTCCGTGTCCGTGTCCGCGTCCGTGTCCGTGTCCGCGTGTGCGTGTGTACCGGGTGGGCCCGGTGGCGCTGCGGGTGCCCGGGGTGGGGGCCGGGCTGCGACCCGACGTGCGAAGCAGCCTGAGGCGCTGCTGGCTCCGTACCCGAGTCGCTGGAGCCTTTACTGGGGTCTTGCTCCGCAGGCCCCTCTCCCTCCTCCTCCTCTTCCTCCTCCTCCTCCTCTTCCTCCGGCAGCGCGCAGCGGGCTCTGCCCCGCTCCCGGGCCGGGCGGCAGGGGCCGGGCTGCAGGATGCTGGCGATGCTGAAGGCCGGCGGCGCGGCCGGGGCCGGCGGTGGGGCTCGGCGGCCGCCCCCGAGCTGCACC
>VWZG01008799.1:1102724-1179771 GCA_013396735.1 Grallaria varia | reverse complement strand
TGCGTCCCGCAGCGCGGTCCCCCGCGCCCTCCGCCGCCCGCCGCCGCCCGCCGCGCCCCGCCGCCCGCCGTGCCCTCGGTGCCCAGCAGGTCCTCGATGAAGAAGGACGAGACGCGGGCGGAGGGAGAGCCGGCGCTTTCCGTGGCTTCGTCCGGCATCGTTGGGGAGAACTGCGGGGGGGGGTCCCGGCTCCGCCGGCGGCCGGNCTCCGCCGGCGGCTGGCTCCTCGGCTCCCCGCTGCCCCGCGGCCGCCTCTCGCCTCTGCCTAGCCCCGTGGATGCTCTCCTGGTATAAAAGGGTTTTTTTCCGGAGTAATCATTTCAGATCGCGGTTTGCCATCATTTCCTGCAAGCTAGGAGGGGAGGGGGGAGGGGGAGGAGGAGAAGGGAACGGGGAAGGAAAAAAAAAAAAAAGGCAGCCCGACAACCCATCGGAGGCGCCAGATTCTGCGCGAAAACGCTAATAACGAAATAAAAATGTCATGCGAGTTAAACGGAGGGCAGGAGCGGGGGATCCTGCGGTGGGCGGAGCGCCGCGCCGACTGGGATCTGCGCGGGGGAAGCGGCGGGCGCCGGGCGCTGCTGGGCGGGTGTGCGTGTGCGTGTGCGTGTCCGTGTGTGTGTGTGTGGTGAGTGTGTGCTGTGCGTGTCCGTGTGTCTGTGTGTGCGCGCACCGCCCCGGGGCCGCCGCTCACGAGCTCCTTATTTAGGTCAATTAGGGAGCAAATCCCTGCGCGGGGGGGGCGGTGGCGCCGGCCCCGGCACTCGGCAGGGCTTGGCCATCCACGTCCCGGCGCTGCCATTGGTCGCGGCGGGTAGCCCAGCCCGCCAATGGGCGCCGCGGACACCGCGGTTATAATTAATATCATTAATAATAATCACCCCCCTCGCGCCCCCCGCCGAGTGCTTTCATGTCGCGGCGGCGGCGATGGACGGAGGAGATGCGCCCTCCGCCGCCCGGAGAGCCGGCACGGCGGAGCGGTGAGGTTGTCCTCAGCGCGGAGCTGCCCTGGCTGAGGCATAGGAGTCGGTTTTGGGGGGATCGGCGGAGGCACGACTGCCCCCCGTGAGCAGGCAGTGTCCTGCCCGTGGAGGGGTGGGGGTGTCCGGTGGGGAAGGGAGGAGGATTCTCCTCTAAGGGGTCTCCTGAGGCCCGGTTGGTTTACCTTTATATATGTGTATATACATATATAGGAATATTTTTATATGTGTACATATGTCTGTATAGTTTATTTAGAAAGACAGCCAGTCCCGCTCATCGGGAAGGGGTGGACCAGGACGCCCCGTCTCCCACCTGCCCGGGCGTGGAGGCCGCAGAGATGCTCTGCCCGCTCCAGAGGCCAGCTCGTGGCTCCTGGTGTTACCCCTCCGCAGCCAGACTTTTTCCTTATTATTCTTGCTGTAATCTCATTTCACGGGAAGCCGTAAAGACATCGTCTCCCTGCCCCCTTTTTCCGACCCTCCGGAGCCCCTCTCGAGACAGGGACTCCCAGCAAGCCCTCTAAAGTCCCCTTCACTGCGGCGTGCCAGGACAGGAGGGATATCCTCTGCCTTTTCCCTTGCAACCAGGCGAGCTAGGTTAGTAGAGAGACGAGTCCGTACAGAGTTCACGTCGGAGACCCGTGGAGATTTGGGTGAGTACACAGATGCCCCTGCGATGTTCATCTGCAGCTCAACCCCCTCCTTCTGCTCTGCTCTCCTCTGCAGGAGCATCCCTCCTTGTTCCCCTTTGCGGTACTTCGGGCCAAGTATCCTTTTCCCAAGCCCCGCCTCCCCCTCCCGCTGTGGAACGGGAGCACCGGTCGTTGCCCAGCGGGAGTGTCCGACGGGGCTGGGAAGCAGTCGGGAGCGAAGCCGGCCCCCTCGGCACAGAGCAGCCTCGCTCCCTTTCCCGGAGTGTCAGTGGGGACCTTTGAGGTCAAGGCCTAATTTTGAAAGTACAAAAAAAGTAAGGAGAACGAAAATGAGGGGATAATTCCACTTTCAAAAGGCTGGAGAAAGATGCAAACACCCGGAACACTGAAATGGACTCTAAAAAAGCAGGAATATACGGCGGCACGTTCGGCTTTTGGTCTTACCTGGTCAGAGAACGAGGGCAGTCTAATGAATTGTAAACCGGGAGTTAGAGCATTTGTCACTTGTTGCACAGGAGTGACGTTAACAAACGTGACTTTTATTGTCTGCGCATCTTGATGCATGTTCCTGGATACGAAATAGGAGTTTGACAGACAGTTCTTATGCACCCATAAACCGTCAGCTCTGTTTGACGGGCAGACTCAGAAAATATATCTGTGCTTTCTGGAATAAAGAGAAAAATATGGACCTTGATCGCTTCTATACATTCTATATACAACATGCATATCTATAAAAGATATGCTTGTATCCCTTACCCATATTTTATAAAGTGTGCCTATAGTGTGATCATGCGACTTATGTAATATTATTTGCTTTCCACTTAGAAATAGTTTAATAAAATCACTAAGAGTAAATTTGGTTTTCCTTTCCCCCCTCCTCTGTATTTCTTTAGGATAACGTACAACCGCTTGGTGTGCGATAATGCTGAACTGTGTTTGTACAAATCCTCTATTTAGACATATCCCTGAAACACAAACACAGGATGAGTATAATTTTATACCTACAAATACAACACTTCTAAATACATGTCTGTGTGTATGGGGGATTTTTTTTAAGCTCGTAGTTATGTTTACACACTTTTTGCATTACTATAGAGACATTATTAACATTTCATGCTTAATATTCTTAGTGTCTATTATGATGATGGGAAAAAAAAGGCATGTGTTCCCTGGATGTCTCCTTCAGCCACCCATCAGGGCCCAGTGTACGGAGCAGAAAAAGCACCCAGTGACGGTATTCTCGTAATTTAATGTCAGAAAGACCTCCTGGCCCCTGCCCTAACGCTTTTCGGTGTCATTTGCCTGGGGCTAACGGGTGCAGGGGGTGTTTCCTGTGCCAAGGGCATTGCCACCACGCCGGGCTACCTCTCCTCCGTCTCCGGCCGGGCTCATCGTGCCCGTGGAGAGGTGGAACCTCTCCTTCCTCTACTGCCTTCTCTCCCCAGTCCATTGCTTATGGGCGCGGTAAACCCTTGGTTGTTTTGCAGGCAGAGGAGTGGAGGGGCTTCCCCTGGGCAGCTCCTGATGCCTCCCGTGGGTCAGTGTGAATTTCATCGTGTTTTCAGCAGAGAAGGCTTTGAGACCCGTTTTAAACTACACGTGGTGGGGCCACTTAATTTTTTCCAGCTTTGGCTCTGTTTCTCTCCCAGGTACATGTTTTTTTCCCGAGGCTTTGGAGACCTCCAGGTCTGGCGCAGCTCCGCGAATTGCGGGAGGGCTGCGGCCGGTGGCCCCGGCCCCGCTGCCGCTGAGGTGTCTTTGGCCGAATAGTCCTGCCTCCCAGTCTGTGCCCATCACCGGCGTGGGATGCCCGCCGGCGTGGAATGCCGCTGAGATATCCCCCCGTCACAATCTCCGACGGACCCTGAGCCTCTGGCAGGGTTTGCTCCACAGCCGGCTGTCGCGCAGAGGGCAGGGAGCATTGAGGCTTTGGGAGGGGGCTCCTTCCGAAATCAGCAGGCGGTGGCCTATATTTGGGGCTGAAAAAAGCGTATGTGAGTGTGACAAGAGCCTCCGGTGAGTCACGGCGCTGGCGGGCCGACCGCTCCTGCCGCTGCCTCGCCGCCTCCCGCATGGAGCGGAGCGGGCTTTCTGCAATGTGAATGCAATTACCCTGCCGGTGTTTGATGTCTCCCCTTGCTCTCCCTTCACTAGCACTGCCTCGGATGTATCGTAAAATAGAAGCAGAATGAAAGACAGGCTTTATCGCTCGCACCCTCACCTCTGCTCCTCTCTGTTTTTAAGGGCCGCGGAGCGTTCGGAGCCCGGATCTTTGCGGGACACTATTGACCCCCAGCGCTGCGGGCAGAGGTGTCCGTGGGGAAGTGCATCGTACTCCCTTCTCCGTGCCAAAAAAGCGGCGATTAACAGGTCGCTCAGTTCCTGTCACCTTCCTAGGAGATCAGACGGCAGCGCTGAGGGTAAGGGAATTTTTGGCCAATATCTGCCTCTGTTTGATGTTGGTATATATTTATTTATTTACTTATTTATTATTTTTTGGTTTTAACTATACACATACACACGCGCACACACACACACACACACATATATATATATATATATGCGTATGTATATGTATACTTATAAACAAAATAGTGGTTTAACCAGTTTCTGTTTAAGTATAAAAGCAAAGCAAATAAAGACCATATTAACATGTCCAGTAAACAGTCTGGAGCCGACAAAACGCAAAAGCAGTTCCTAGAAAGCAGCATTGTTTTTTCAGGTCCAAAGCTCCTTTAGAAGAGCAGAGGTGGCCGCGGGATGGTTTGGATACCTACTTAAAAAAAAATCAAAAAAAAACAAAAAAACCCCAACAAAACAATAAAACAAACATCAAAACCGCAAACAAACACACAACCTCCGCAAAATAAAGATCAACCCTCTAAACCTCTGTGCAACATCTTCCTTTCCCTCTGCCTCCTTCTTCTGGAAGGCGAAGGCCCGCTCAGCTCCCCGAGGGAGCCGCCCAAACTCTCTCACCAGGTCATCTCTGGTCCCTGCGGAGCTCGCCGGGTCTCTGCTCCTGCTCGGCCGCCCTCAGAGAGCGGCGGGTGCGGAGCAGGACCCGGGGAGAGGGGATTGTGCCCCGCTGAGGCTCACAGGGACAAGCGGAGCGGCGTTTCAGAGGAGTCTGCCCCGCAGCCCCCGGCCCGGGTAAAGGTCCTGTGCGCACCTCACGGGGTTAGCCCGTTTTGGGAACGGGAATCTACAAGGGGCAAGGACAACATGGCAGTGGGAAACCCTTTTTCTGGCAGGTAGAGAACCCCAGCGTCCTTTAAGTGTGAGTTAAAGAGCACTTAAGTGCAGCAACGCTTTGTGGACTCCTTTCTGAATTTGCAGTAAATTTTAAGAAGTCCTTGAAGAAACAGAGAAACTCTTATTTTGGAATTTTTTTCCCCCCCAGTGATTATTATAAACCAAATCCAACCAAATCCTTCATCATCAGTGATACTGGAAGAGAACTTTTCCCCTTTCAAGGACGCTGCACAACTCATGCTGTGTCCCATGAATGTATTCATTATTCACAGATAGTCACCAAGGGCTTTGGATTGAAACTTCCAGCCCATGGCACGTCCCGACTGTCCGCGATGCCTATTTATTGCTCGTTAGAGGTGCTATGCAACCGGGAGCATGAATCGCATCGCTTATGAGCTAGTTTCTTGCTAAGTGAGGGCTATTTTAACCGATGATAAATTATCGAACTGGGAAATATCCTTGAGTACGTGAATATATTAACTAAGAAAACAGCTCGAGAATGATTTTGGGGAATATCTATTCCCATGTGTTAAAATTCAAGGGCCCTTGCAGGAATATTTAGTTGTTTGACTGGAGATGAAGAGAGAGGGAAAAAATAAATCATCGACAAATTATATGATATCTTAAAAAAAAAAAATAAACCCTACTGAAATGAGCTAACAATTATACTACAATCCAGTTTTGAAGTGACTTTTCCAGAAAGGCCTTTGGCATTGATTTCCTTACAAAACTTTTTTTTTTTTTTTTTTTTTTACAGGGAGGAAATGGTTGGTTTTTTTGNTGAGAGAATGCATGGTTTTATTGGTACTGGTTAGGGTCAGCCACAGGAGAATTATGGGGGTCATGTGAAATAGGTGCCAATAAAGCTTTTATTATTGTTATACAGACAAAAGAGCGTTATGGAAAGAGATCCTTACCAGACCTAACCATGGATATTTTGTTCTGTGAACAATCATGTTGGAAAATACAGAGACACTGTAAAAAAAAAATTGACTTTTCAAAGCTTTTAAGAACATTAACCTATTATCTCTAAGACTTTTGGAACTACTTTCCCCCAGAAAATTAAGATTTCCTGAAATGAAGCACCACACTCAAGTCATTATTTTGCCTAAACCAAAAGATCTAGGGAATTTTAAAAAAAAAATATTACATTGTCACAAGAGAATATAACTGTCTCAATTTTGAAATAATGTGTTACATTTGATTTTTGTGTTATGCAGCACAAGAACATCAAACTAATTTTTAAGTAACAAGATTTGTATGTATCTAAAGTTTGAATCTGAAGATCTGCCAGTACTTGGTGCTTCTTAAGTAAAAATTCTTTAAAATGCTGTTCTCTTTCTCTCATCCAAACTTGAATGATTTTAGTGAGGCATTAAATGCTGTTAGGAACCATAATGAACTTCCCCATGTGTTGATACATTGGATTCTTAGATCAAACTTCAAAAACTGTTGGAGCTTAGTGAATTTTGTAAAAACTCATACCTTCTTAAATCTGATCGACTCAGGAGTTTTAGATTAATTCCAGGATGGAGCCAAATTCAATCAAAGAAAGTATTAAGAACTTACAGTACAAAACATCCTTTGTACTTGTACAGTTGTGTAAAAGGAAAATTGATGTATGGATCAAAGTTAGCCACCAAACAACCTTAACATTGGAGTAAAAATCACACTAGCTTTTCCACTTTGATAGTAAAATAACTCCAACTGTGTGTATTCTAAGAGAAATGTCCAAGAAAACTTGAGAAATCACATTTAACTTTATTTTATTAAAAAATCACATCTACTTATGAGTTATATTAATAAGAAGCAAGTGTGCTCTACATAGATAGAAAACAGAAAGCATCTCCTTTCCACTGGTTTTTAAGTCATTCATCATAAAAGAGGACAACATATCAACCTTTAAAACTGTCATTAGATCAAGGGAAGTGTTTTCCATTGTCATGTGAAAATTATGCTTCTACAAATCATATTTGAGTAAGGCACACAGATCCCCTCATCCCTTCCCTCCCCCCTCCAAAAAAAAACCCCTTTCACCAATGATATATATGCAAATGTAAAAGAATGAATTGTTGAGTCAGTCCAGAAATAATCTTTCTAGAAATCCATGAGTAGTTAGAGTTTATGTGAATCATTAAAATCTGGGGATGAATGTAATTTTCAAGTTTCTGTAATAGATTATAAATGGTTTTGCAATGCTACAGCATATGTGGAGATTCATATCTGGAGATATATACAGTTACATACATATGAATATATTATGGTATACAAAAATTACATTTTCACATAACATGAAAGTAGTGTTGAAATGCCTTTAGAAGGGACTGGACCTAGTCAAAGTTAATATTGTAATGAACTCAGATCCTAATGTAAATCCATGCAAACCCCAAATGCATTCACTTTCTTGTTCTGAATTATTTTGTTATCAAGTCTAATTAGTCCTAGAAAACCCTGAAGCAGTAGGAAGGCTGGGTCAAGCACTGAGTGAACTTGGTGGTAAAGCTCTGTTTGCTTTCTCTGGGCAAGCAGCACTGAGAAGTGCTATCTTCCCCAGGATCTCAGTGGGGCTCAACAGGAAACCCAACCATATCAGCTCCTTCTCATAAGATTCCCCTTTGACTCCACAAACTCCTTGAGTTGTGTTAGGATAGCTCCAGCCAGTTCCCACAGTAATTCATCATGAAACCTGAACACTGCAGCTCACATTCTGCCCTGTGAGGACATGAGAAGTCAACCCAGAAATTTACACAAGCCTCTGGCTATGAATAATAAAATCTATGCTGCACTTTTCTGAAATTGGAGCAATAAGCGGACTTGATGCAGGAACATTTCCATATTACACTTTGTAAATCCATCTTGCCCAGAGGAATCTGAAGTCTTGACTTAAACGAAGACAGCACTGGAGAGGTGGGTGAGGAGAGCTGAAGGTGCACCTTAGTTGTGTGTCATAGGGGTACATTCTACTGACTAAGAAGGAAGATGTGCCAATGCCTCTCTTATGTCCTTCTCTCATGCAAAATTCTCCTCCCACATCTGCTGGAGGGGACTAATCAAACTAAGTGGAGGCCTCTATGTTTTACCTTTTCATCCTACCTTCCTCCCAAAGATAAAGTTTATCTAGCCAACATTGTCCACACATTCAGGGAAGTGACTGTTATAGAGGAAAAGTCAGGTGAATTACTTTGCATGGTTCCTTCCAGCTGTCTGGTGTTGGGTAAAATTTCTTGCTGCTCCATGACAGTATGTACCATGGTGCACGGGGATGAAGGGCAGCTCTGCAGAGAAGATGCAGTTGGATGAACTTTGTGGGGGGAAGGCACTCAGCTGGAGGTAGGACTACACTCTTTAGCAGGCACACTCTAATGGTGTGGCCTCTCTGCTCCAGGTCACAGACAAATTGATCTTTCCTTTTGCTGCTTAAGTGCTTCATATGACTTGTCTTTCTCGTCCGACTGTGCAGGTTAAAAAGGATCACAGCACGGGCTTAGGAAAATGCTTGCTCATAGTCTTCACTGTAAACTTATTCCCTGATGGCTTTTGGCCCACCAGTCCCCTTCCAGTCCATGTCAAGGCATTTATAGGATAATAAAGTCCATAGACTGCTCCTGGTAGATATCAGACCATTCTGTTTTGGTGTGGAAGAGCCAGGCCATGTCATGCCATTTGCACTTAGAACTAGAGGTCTGGGCCAGCAAAGATCCAATCTGAAGAATCCCAAACCCCGTTGTTCATCCGGCAAAGGACAACATTTTCCTTAAACAGCAGGAAGATAAGGTGCCCTGTCATCGTGGTGCGCAGTTATGGTAGTTTGAGTAGGTGATGTGTATTTTGCAAAGGGGAGTACCTCTTACCTACATTTCCTCCTCTCCCTGGCCAGCATCCTTGCAAAAGCCTGGCAAACACCCGCCCTTTAGCAGTATTTATAGCTATATCTCTATCAGATGAGCCACTCTAAAAGTAGGTTAACTCAAAACATACCACTTTGCTGCTTGGAAATACAGATGTGAAGGGGTATCTGGTTCTAATATACAAATCACCTTATGGTGTGGCAGGTTTCAGTTTCCACAATAGAGAGTGCATTTCTGCTAGGAGTGATTTAAGCCATTTGGGACCTTCAAAAGCAGAAACCCTTCATGAACCTTATTGGAAATGACTACACTTGGTGAAAAAAAAGGAAGAGAAACTAGAGGGGTGATCCAAGATCACACACATCTAAAGAGTGGAAAGGAAACCCTCTCAAAAGGTTGTTCTTTCTCACAGAAAATGCCTAAGATAAGTATGAGAGAAGTATCTCCATTCTTTTGTTGATCTATGGAGTCCTGCTAATCCTGATGGAACTATCATCTCATTGCAAAAAGTCACCAGGTTTAGTAAAGAACAGTCAGTTTATTAAATATTAGCAATATCAATCATCATATTTTCTATTGCATTTTCCTTTTTACATTTCTCTTTTTTTTTCTGAGGGAGGTAATGAGGACGACAACAAGGCAGGTTTTTCCTTTCAGATACACCTGGTGGATTTGAGCTCTGATATTTCTCTTTCCCTCACTACACGGAAATCCCTTAGGAAGAGCAAAATATCAGCATAAAGATCATCTGTACAGATTGGAAAGAAAGATTTTGCCCTTGGGTCCAAAAGCTGGAATATTTCCTGCCAATCATAGACCCCATGAGCCATATGTACTTAATAAGTAAGCAAACAAGCTTGTGCTTAAGTGAGGCTTCCATGCAGTAAAGGAGAACAGTGTTTGGCAAGTTGGGGTTAGTTGACATTCACATCTCTTGTACCTCAGAGCCATTTTTTTTCAAATACCTACTTTTCATCTTCACACCAACTGTACTTCTGAGGTGCACAAGAGGAACTTTTCAGAAACTTGTTCCAGGTGACCTGAAACGGTATTTCCTCACAAACCTGAATGACCCCACGCAGAAAATGCATGGAATATGTCTACCTTGTCCAAGAGGGAAACCAGATGAGCCAAGAAGTCTTTCCCTCATTCACATCTACTGTCTCACTGCCTGCACAGGTCAGCAGGGAAACAGCAGAGGGGAAGCAGCTGGAATGATGCCAGCACTTCAGGCTTTTGGCCCCGCTCTGCAGCAGGAGCTTGGGGTCTTTTTGCATTGCTCTTCTCTGGAGCTGTCAGCAGGTAAAACACTCTGCCGTGTTTCTCACAGCTGCTGAAACATGATGTGCTCTGTCTCCACTTTTGGCAGAGCTTGCCTGACCCTGCCTTGCTCCTTGCTTAGGGTGAGGTGGATTCAATCCCCTTGGTCGCCCCGATGGGTCACCCAGGCTTGGTCAGGCCTAAGAAGCTGTCCTCTTATATTTAACAAGAGAGAAACACACCCACCATCTGCTTGCAATTGCTAAGACACTAAGCACAGCTTTTGCTTTCACGGGTCTCCTGAACGTCTGACAACCATGATAGTCAGATTTAGCAAGACCTTATCAGTACTTTTTGGTTGTCAGACTCACCAGATCTCTACAGGGTTTGCTGGGATGGAGGATGTGTCTGTTAAACAAGATGGCTTTCCACAGCAGCAAGCACATATTTCCAGTGCCACATGATCCCCACTTGGAGCAGGAGCCAGACAGACATCAATCCAATAGATTTATCTTGACTTCTACTGTGCAGAGAGACAAAAGGGCCACCTGCAGAGGGTAATCCATCTCCCCTCTCTATGCATCCCTACTTGGCAGGGATGATCACTACTGCAAGGGCTGCCAAAGTCACTACAGAGGACAGTAACATTAAACCAAATGCCTGACATCCAGCTGGTTGACATTGGTTGAAATGAAGGCCACCTTATTTCTTCATTTTCTGTTTCCCTCTGTCTTGTTTGGCTGGGATAACCCTTTCCCTCTCCTCCATCTGGGCCTTCTAGTGTGAAGACAGCAGAAGCAGAGTAAGGACCTGACTCATTACTCCATCTTTTGCTTATCCTTAAAAACGTATGCACATAACCTCAAAACTATGTCACACACAGCTGCATGGCAGCCATTCCCTCACAAAAAAAGCAAGTTTTGTGTAATTTTGACCAAATTATTACATAGTAGAGTGAAGTCAAAGTCAAGTTCAGTTAAGGATAAAAAACACAGTAGATTACGTTTGCTTAGATTTGTTATTATTTTAGTCCACAGGGATAAAACCCAATTGATTAATCTGCAACCCTTAATTTCCAGCATAATTTAAATTGTTTTATTAAGAACAATTATATTATTCCAAATTAACTATGTTTGTTTATGTGTATCTTAATCTCATGTTCAATTCACAAAAAAATTAATGAAGTGACAATGAAATGTTTCCTTGGACTTTGTGTTGATCAGTGTAGTCTTGTGGGAACCTACTTCTGAGATCAACAGTGAACTAAAATGAGATCATGATTTAGAGTCAAAAAGAGCAGACATCTTTTTGTCTGATATTAGGTCTTTGTTTTCTATCCTGTACGGAAATTCCAAGTGTTCTTACACACAGATTTTCCCTTTTCACATATCTACTAGGGCTAGTTTAAACAAACAAACAACCTCAAACACATACACACAACCCCCTCTCCTCCTCCTCCTCCTCCAAAAAAAAAATCCCCAAATCAAACCCCTGAAATCCACCAAGATATGGCTCAAAACAAAGATATCTTAGCCTTAAAAGGTACAAATTTAAATCTGATTTATCCTTGAGAAATCTGAGTCTGGGGATCCTGAACTACTTCTTCTCCCTAAAGACCAAACCTATAGTTTGCATGATGCATGGGAAGGATTAACAAGGATTTAAGCAGTACTTGCATCTTGCTGATCCTTCAGTGTTATTTAGAGAGCTTTGGGAGCCTTTTTCACACCTAATGAGGACTTATAGATTCTTTAGGTTCAATTGAAATTCGGATTAATATTTTAGATTAGTTTGCTACTATGAATTTTTCGAACACCAGTAAATCCTAATGGTTGCATCTGTACCTAACCAGAAATTAATCAGGATATGTAAACACAGTTTATTTAAAATTTTACCATAATCAGCATAAATAAGAAAGGAATTATAAAAACCTTAAGGTTGCCTTTCACAGAGTCTGAATCTGGGGAAATTATTAACTGGTATGTAAGTTTATATATCTTCCATTTAACAAGAATAATTTGGACCTGGATGAAATCTGAGGAAAATAATTATAAAACTGTGCTTTTCCTTGAGCTGGGAATCTTCTGGATCTGACCTATTTCAAGATAGTTATTTTGACCATAGGCCACATGGTCTTTGTTTTGAACTTATTTCTATTCTGCAGCCTGATCTGATGTTTCTTCCATGTGCACGTTTAGCCAGACTTCCCTGGTGTGAAATAATACACTTGTGAGGCAATACGTGGGAAAGTGTCTTTGCTAGCAAGAATCAGCATTTTACATCTTTTCCTGGTGTAAATTAAATCAATTAGAAAAGTGCCTGGTGACTCTGCACTCATTTTAAAAGAGATTGAAATATTTCTCTCCTCCCGGCTCTCTTAATCTTCTTTCAAAAAGTGTGCCTGTATTTACTCGCATAAAAGACAATTAAATCAGCGTAAGTGAAACACACGTGAAAATAAGGTGACTTAGAATAATATCTTCACTAGCCTTTGACTGCAGATACCTTTTAATTGCTGAAACACCAAGACAGTGGAACTGAAGAGCAACTGGCCCTTTTCACAGTGCCACCTCGAGGCGACACTGCTCCCCTGAGCAAGCACAGACCTTTGCAAAGTGCTCTCAGTCCAGACCGAGGGATGCGTTTTTCTCATTTCCCTTACTAAAAGCTTACTCAAAATGAAGCAGAGGTGAGGTCCGTGGTGAAAAACAGCTTCAGAAGGGTTCTGGTGCTGCAGCAGCCATCAGGGTGCTCACAGGTGGGAGAGCATACTGCATGTAGCCCAGCTCAGAAAAATATGACTGCTGGGGTCTAGGTGGATTCAGATTTTCTTCTGGCAGTTCTGCATTGCACAACCCAAATGTACACTAAACTTAGATCTGTACTTTTGCCAAGTCGCAATTTATAAATAAAAGGCTTCAGAGCAAGCCAATTTTCCTACTTAGTTTTAATAGCTAATACTCTGAAAACCTCAAGGCTAATTAAACTGTTCATTGTCCTGCTGTATTTAATTATTCGGATATTGATCTAAAATCTTAACACACAAGACAAAATAGTGACACATTTTATATTTGGAAATGGAAAAAATAGGAAGCAGACCTGCTTTAAAAATGATTTAGCAGTTAATAACTGAACTCAAAGAGCAGTGTTTCCAAGTGTTGATTTTTTTTATTAGCCACACAGTCTTTCTGTCTACTTGAAAAAAAAAAAAAAAAGAAGTAAAAGAAAAAAAAAGAAAAACCCAAAACCTAACAACAACAAATTCCCAAACAAACAAACAAAACCCTACCGAAGTAACCATAAAGCCTGCCTCAAATTTCATATCTCGGTGAAAAAAAGTCTTACACAGTACATTGCCAAACCCATGTGTCTCTCCAAAAATGGAGACAAATCATTTGTAAAATCAGACCAACACAGGGCAATCCTGTGTGCCAGTTCTGACCCTACCTAAAACGACCTTGGACTAATAAATATTTAGCTTGCCTTTTCCCACCACTGCCTGAAAACTGAGCTTCATATATTTTCCTCTTTTACTGTTGTCTTGATTTAGTTCACCATATTCCTGATATGGGACTTGGTCTTACGGCTGCTTAGCCTTGGGACCAAAATAGAAACCCCACTACAACACAGAATAAGCTGCTCTATATGGATAAGACCGACAACGTTCCTCTTTTGCAATAATGAGTTTATGTTCCTTCTTAGATTTTTCTTAGCCCCTCCCTGACATTTTAATGCCTTGGAAACGCCATTACATTCTTAGGAAGCATTCTCATGACTTCTTTGGAAAAGCTATTTTCTCCTTCCCAACCAGGATCTGTGAGGGTTTTGGAGAATGAGAAACACAGATGTTCTGGGTCTGCCAGCATCACTTCCATTTTTATTATTACATAAAGCAGAAAGAGAGAACCTAGACTATTAAGAGTGGAAATCATCTATAATTTAGCCATTTACAGTAGCCTAGGCATTCTAATGTGCACAGAAACTTATGAACATAGCCCACAGTCTGTCTCATCCACAGGACACTGTGTCAGAGGCACTGTGCCCTAAAAGTGCCTAACACCCTCCATTGACTGTGAGGAGAGTTCATGGTGACTGGCTAAGACACACATGTCCAGAACATAGTTAGGTTGCTTTACGGTAGCTATTTAGTGTGCTTTGGTATTCCCAAAGGCATCCAAGATATTTACATCGGACTTCAAGTACGACCCAGGACCTTTGGGAGACTCACATGATGATGGAGCAGGACCTTTTAATCCTATATGGCTCAAAAGACACGGCTCTGGCGACTGATTCCCTCCTGCAAAGGCAGTGAGACAAATGACATCATTATGTCTAGCTTGCATTTTTTGACTTATTTTTTTGTGCTTTTTTTTTTTGTTGTTGTTTCCAGAGGACACACTAAAAAGCAAAGTGGTTCATCTAATCATAGGCAACTATTCACTCTGGATTTGAGTATTTGCCTGCTGGATGCAAGCTCTATGGTCAGAAACTCCCTCCAGTGAGGGCTCGAGGGCTCATTCTCCTGCTATGGACCAAGAAAGAAAGCAAGTATCATAGAGCAATTCAATTGCATTAGCTGTCCCTCAAGCGACACTTAGTCCACCTTCAACTTCGGTCTGGGGCAAAAGTAAGAAAGGTAATGAAATTAGCAGAAGACAATGAGGTGCTCTTGCCACCTCTGAAGTGGAGACTTCACTGCAAGACTAATGTAGACTGCTGACCCAGCTCTGAGGACTTCTTCCCCAAGGGCAGCCAGACATTCTGAAGGGGGCGGCAAAGCCAAAGCTGCTACAGTGAAGGAGCACGGGAGAGAGCAACGGACTAAGAAGGGCTTTCTATGCCTTAATCCATGCCAAGATTGCACTTCCACTGAAGACTTCAATCCTACAAGCTGTTCAGGTACTAAGGTTGGTCATTAGATAGTTTTGGAATAACATTTTTTCTAGAAAGAAGCAAATTTGAAGTTCCAAAAAGCAACATGCATTACAGTGCAGTGGCTCAGCAGGGGGTTGAATGAAAGCCTGACATTTGGGAGACATTGTTTTATGCAAAATGCAGTGTACTTTTCATTCTTTCAGGAGCATACAGCTTTCTCCTTAACTGGATATAGCACCAGTTATAGGTAGAATATATATACAAGAATAGCATATGGCATCTTGTCATTATTGCACAATTCACTGGCTGGTAAGTTCTATGCTGTGTCTCCAATTTACAGTAACTGACACCAGATAATACAGTTGGGATTAATCCAAGCCTTATGAAGTGTTCCAAAAACTTGGAGCTAATTATTATGCTTAAGATTTCCAGATTGGCATATGGTGTTAAAAAATGTTGCGCAATTTAAGGGAAAGCATAAATTCTGCAAGAGCTGTATTTTGCCAGAAAGCTAGCTTTCCCCTCAGATTATTTATTGTTAATTGCAGAGAAGTGTCTTACATATGTTGGTGCACTTCTTTTTGAATATACTAGTCCAGTTCCTAGTGTCCTTTTAAAAATTACCTTATAAAAACCATCAGAAAAAAATCTGGTTTACAGTCTGGCCAAGAGACTAGAATTGACTGTCATAAACTGTAGCAGATCACTTTGCATTCACATTAAAATCAAGTTTAATAACATTAAAGCTTGTACACAGTGGGAAATTCCATTTTAAATTCCTTCGCCATCTGTTGAATAAAAATCAGGCAGGAGTATTTCCCTTCAACTTCTCTTTTCCTTAGAATGCTTGATACACCGATGAAAGTTTTTAGAGGCTGTGCCCAGGTGGGGTGTTGGGAGGGTGAGCAGAAGGACCTTGGCCAGGCTGGAGTGGGAGAGTGAGATCTGCTGACAGGTATCAGGGTCTGACATTTCTCCTTACCAGAAACTGTTTTATCACAGTGAAATTATTCAACAGCTAAGTTGCTTGTTAAGCCTTTTTTTCAAGGCATCTCCCCTGTTTAGATTTTGGAATTGCTGCTGGAGTAATCTGCTTGAGCCTTAAAGAACTTTGGGTGAACAATTTATATTATTTTTTCCCAAATATATCAGTTTATTTCAGCTGTCCAAGCCCTTCCTTCTGCCATCTAAACAGCACCATCTTCAGGCACATCTAAAACCTATCCATTACTTACCGCTGACCTAGCCGTTCCTCACATTGGAAATGCTTTTTTTCTGGTGCTGAATTCNGTTGTCAAAATTACTCTATCATCCCAAAATGAGACTACCAACCCACTCCCAGCTGCATCCTTTTTGTCTGTATGATCAAGTTTTTCCTTAGATGAATACTTATATATTCTTTAAAGAGTTTCACTATTACACCTGTTTACTACTGTTTATTTCTATCACTTATTGTGATTTTTTCCCCCCCAATCTCCTTGGTAGAAAGACTGACTATATTTTCATTGGTATGTTCAAATGATGTATTTTAAATATATGGCTTTTCGAAAGACACAAAGAGATTTCCAGATCAATTCTATTTTATTATCTACCTGACTTGAACGAGTATTTTCAACGCAAGTAAGATCTAGTTAAAAAAGAAATACATGAGTTATTAGGCTCTAGCACTTGTCCTTGTTTCATATGTAAACAAAACAAGCCTCAGCTTGGTGAGTGCTAAAATCACAGGAAAATGCAATGAGAAATACTCAGTACATTTATAATGTCATCATAACCACCTACTGTTATTTCCCCTAATGAAATGTCATTTGCATGGTTTGTTCATTCCGTGGGGTTTTTATTGTAGTCCAAAGGCAAATAAGCAGAAAAGACCTACACAGCAGGTCTGTGTTCAGTCACTGCGGTTTTCTGGAGCTACTGGAAGATGGAGCGGAGGCAGGCAGAGCCTTATCCCTTCAGCCCCACCGCCCACCCTGAGACCTTTGTCTCCATGCAAGGTGGATTGTAAAGCTACTCTTAAATTCTTTATGGCAATTTTTGATCTCTAAGAAACACAATAACTGTTTCTGCCAGTTAATAAACAAAGAGGAGATGCAGTTCCTCCTTTCTGGCCTCTCGTTGTGAAGAGAATGATAATGTTTTACTTTCAGGAGGGTGTCCACACCCAGCATTACCTTCACTGTTCCCCCCTAAGCCATGGGATCCCTCCAGCTGTGGGTACTGTGTCTTGCTTGCAGCACTGATGGGAAAGCACACGTTCTCCTGCCTCTGCTTCATTAGACAGACCAACAACGTGGTGACACTTGAGGTTTTCGTTAGCATTTATTTGGGAAAGAAAAATTCTTCGGTACTAAAACTGCTGGATTTGTCAATTTGCAGTACACGCAGTTTTACGGTGAGAAGATAATTTTGTCGAAGAGTTCCCATGATAATTATGGTTAACCTCTGCACGGCGCCTGCAGGAAACGCTGCAGCAGGCAGCACATTGCAGGTTTCAGCGCGGGTTACCAAAAGAAAGAGAAAACAGATGCATTGGGGGCCTGTCGGGGTCCCGGCGTCCTGCCCGAGCTCCCCAGGGTGTTAGAGGCGGGGGGGGTGTGTGATCCACACGTGTGGCCCTTCAGACATCGCATTTCTCTCCAGGACCAGGGTTTATTCCTCACCCCTGCTCGGCCTCCTCCTGTCCGCAGACCCACCCCCGGGGCCGAGAGCCTGGACGGGGCGCACGGGGCCGGCCCGGGGGCGCCGCTTTTGCCCGGGGAAGTGAGGTGAGATGGGAAGGAGCCTCGGCCCCGGGGGAGCCCCACGCCGTGGGGACGTCCCAGGCTGGGTAAACCATGCCCTGGAAGGCAGGGGACCGCCCTGTCTCGCCCCCTTGACCCCTGGGTGTGAGGCTTGGGGGGAAAGCGTCGCGCACAGGGATGAAGCTTGGCGTCGAAGCCGGGTGGCGAGGCTGCCCCCGCCCTGGATAGGAACCAGGCTTTTCATAATAAAGGGGCTTTTCGATGTCTTACAGCCAATGACAAAAAACTTCTGCCCTACTTCTGGGCGAGAGGTCGCCTTTGTGCGTTAATTTCAGGAGATGGAAGAGGCTGCGAGTACCGGCCGGGAGGGGAAGGGTGGGAAAGCACCGAGGCACGCCGGGGGCAGAGAGGCAACACAGAGCCCCCCACGGCCCCACGACTGCAGGCTGATGCTCAGCCCATCCCCAATGGGTCTGTCTCCGCCCCGTCGGTCCGGCCCGGTTCGTACGGGGCCAGCTCCCAGCCACGCTCGGGGGCAGGACAGGGGTCCCCACGGCTGCACCCCGCCGTGCCGTGTCCTGCCCCCACGAGCGGAGCTGCCGTCGCGTGGCAGGGCAGGGCAGATTCCGAAGACTCCCACCCCCGACAGTCCGGCCCCATAACAGACCCCGGAGCACCTGCTGCTCCACCGCGCTCCTCCAATGGCACCCGGGGGCCAGGAGGCTGCACCCGGAGCATCTTTTAACTCCTGATATAAAGGATAGGCAAATTATTTTATTTTATTTTATTTTATACTTCAGTCCATTTTTGTCTGGTTTTTAGTCTGTTTTTTCTTATGAAAGAAACCCATTTTTCCAGTTCATTTCGTTTTGTCGAACCCTCTCGGCCCTGGAGCCCAGATTTCACGGCCTCCCTTGGGAAGAAGAAGTGAGGGTGCTCACACCGCTCCCGAAACCTTTGGGAAGCAGCTCCCGGGCCGCCCCATCGGCGAAGGTGGAGCAGCGCAGCCCTGAGCAGCCAGGGTCCTCAGCGAAGAGGCACAGAAGGCTGGGAGAAGGGGCTAAATTTCTGCCCACCCAAAGCAGCTTCTCTTCCCAGCTGGGCGGTGAATTCGTTCAGTTCCCAGCGCACCTCGGGCAGCCGGGGCGCCCCCCGCCGCCTTCCCGTCCCGGGGACACCAGTCCGGGTGCGGCACCCGAGCCGCGCGTTCGGGCTGAAGAATAACCGAGTTCCGACACCGCGGGGATTGTTTATTCGATCGCTTTCCCTCGCCCCTCGATAAAAGGATGATACTCTTTAAAGGTGAACGCAGATGCGGGGTGAGGGTGTCCTCACAGAGCCCTCTCGAAGATGAACCTTCCCAATAATTTTGCTTCATGAAATCTGTCTCTCCCCTTTATCCCAAAGCAGAGATTTTTGGTTTTTTGTTTTTTTTTTTTTTGCTTGGCTTTTGAAGTTATTTTTAGAGGACCCTCTCTCTTTATTGGCTGTTTGGAAAATGGAAATGGAAAAAGAGACCGTTTCTGCAGTATTCAGTTTCGTTCAAATAAAGACATTTCAATTTTTTTTAAAAAAAGTATTTATTTATGTATTTTTTGCTAACACTCCCTGGGACTGTACGAAACAGGTACTAGTCTTAAATTAATACACAAAAAATAAGTGACTATACATGAGGAAAGATAAATACCCAGCCACACATGCATCATGTAGGAATCCCCTGCATCCTGGTGTTCCCTTATCTTTTCCAGGTTTGAATCTACAAAGGTGAAGGTATTTTAAGATGAGTTTTTGAGTTTTGACGCTACTCTAGTCCACACAATGATTTCCTTGTTCTAGAGCCTTGCCCAGATCTAGCACACAGGAAACTTCTATCTGCTTTTGTTCTGGTTGTAAAAATCAATAACAGAACAAGTATATTTGTCTGAGAAAAAGCTGACAGAGAAACACCCTGCTCCCTGTGAGCCGTGATACAGCACCTGTGTATGGGCACAGAACTCCCCATGAAATGCCAATCACAGCTGACTTACTGCACACATAGTTTGCAGCAGATTTTCTCCTCTCACTTCCGCACCTACACCTTCATTCTCTTTTCATCATCAACAGGGCTCTGCAGAGCCCTTCTCCAGCCAAGTATGTTTGCTACTACCCCATGTTTTGTTTTTACCCAATTTACTCTGCCATTACTGCCCTTGACATCACTCCCCTGAATTTTTTATGCCTTCTTATCCGGAAAGTGCTGGTGTCTGTTTCTAAACTGTGTTCTCTCACATAATATTGTCACATCAACAATATATTTTAAAAAAAGACAGGTTTGGATACAACGTATAAAGATAACCAGAACACAACATCCTTCTGTTCCTGAAGGTGTCTTTTGCCCTTCTTAGAGTCTTCAGAAGTTTGTCTGTAAGGTATTATTCTGAGTTGGCATCTGTCAGAGATCTGAGAAGTCATATCAGTATATGGCTGATAGAATTTCCTTCCCCGTAGAAAACAAGGACCTAATTTTTGCAGCAAGAGATGCTAACCTGGCTCTGGCTCTTCTGTGCCAAATCTAGAATATCTAGAATATTGCCAAAGATTAACATTGTTTGTGCTTGCACAACTTTGTGAGATACAAACCAAAAGTCACTTTTCAGGTAGACTGCAACCTCTGTCTGTTTGCTGGTGATGTGGTATGTTGTTAATGGACCTTAATATAGGGGAGATGAAATCTGTACATACTCTGAACATCTCGGAGGTTTCGCATTTTGGAACTTTTCCAGCTCTGTAAGATATTTAAGCCTCTGGAATCAATTTTGGTTGCTTGGGATCTCATTAATATCACTGTGAAATCTTACCTACAAAGTTCTTCAGAGTGAGGAAATGTTGAAATTAACTTTGCAAATTTGTTGTTAATGATCATGTTTCGGGAAAGTCAGACCTACATGCAATTAGTATTAAGAGCACACGAAAAACTTAAGAGAATACTGAACTCATTGCCCAGACTTTGGTACTCCAAAACACAAACCACATGTTGTCAGGGTCTAGGTTTGAACACCTAGTTAATTCAGATCTGATCCTATGAATAATTATGGATAATTTACAGGGCCAATTCCATGCCCCACTAGTAGAACTGCATGTTGCGGTATCTGCATCTTTTTGATGAGGAAAAGAAAACTAAATTTAATGCAAAAACATTTGTATCACTCATCTGGATGAAAGTGTCTACATGATGTGTGTAGCAACATTATTTCTGTCCATGAAATAATTTATCTTTCTTTTAAGAGACTTTCACGCTCTTTTAAGAGATTTGATACGCAGATGCTAAGCAGGATTGTCAACACACTTGCTCTTGAACAGTTGAAGTGCATCTCTCCTACCTTGGCCACATCGCATCAGTCTTTACTTGCCTGGGGGCTGCTGAATAATCTAAATTCCCAATTCAGAGAAAACAAGGTGTCTTGAGCCGTGGTGTGATCATACACACAGAGTCACTCTGGGGAATAGCTGCCCCAGATTTTCAGATTTTTGTAGGGATTCCATGTTTTCTTCAGAACCGCTGCTCACAGGGACCACATCCTTTTGCACTGCAACTCATTTCCAGAGCCCTGGGTCCCTCCCTGCTCATCTTTCCAAGGTACGTGCCTCACAGCTCTCAGCCTAATGGCATTTTGACGTGCTGCTTGCAGAGTTAGGAAGCTTGGCTGCCCTCATAACGATCAACAGGAAAGAGTCTACAGGATAACGGAAATCTGGAAAACATGAGGGGTGAAAGATGTGTCTTTATTTAAACTGGAAAAAGAAAAGAGAAAAAAGTAGGGGTAAACCAGTTTTATATACATAAAATGTTGCTATGAAGTCGCTGGTGATCACTTATGAGCAACTAAGAAGAATGAGAAATCACTTAATTTCGCAGCAAAGCAAACCAAGATAAACATTAGAAACACAGTCTGTTTCTTAAGAGGGTATCCAAGAAAAGGGTTTGATAGAAATCCCAGGACTTCTACTACAGAAATACAGATTAGAAGAAACATCTATAAGAGATTATCTAAAGTGATTTACCTAACTTTAGTGCAGGGTGCAGAATGGTGGGAGAGTGGCCTGGATGATTGGACGACTCCTTGACTTCTCTTTCAGTGCTTCATTGCTACAAGCTATAATTCCCTGCAGGCAAGGTAACTATTCAGCTGGCTGACAGCTGATGCAGGATGGAGATTAAATTCAGCTGAAGACTGACTGTGGTGGTAGAAATATGTTGATTCATCTGGAATTCAGGCCCTTAATTCACACCCAAACCGCTGGCAGAGGCACTGCTGGCTTCAGTAGCTCAGTACCAGGTCCTCAGCTGGCAGGCGCTACCATGTCCATTTTGCTGTATTTTGAAGAAATATTGCAAGACTGGCCTCTCACCAAATCTGTTCCTTCTCTGTGAAACACGATGGCTATTTCAGCATGAATTGTATGGCAGTCAGAGATCAGAGTGACACAGAAGGTGATTAGGCTGTACAGTTCACACAAAGGCTATTAAGTACACTATCCGTGTTACTAAATGGAAGTATTAAGCTTTCCTTTCTCACATTCATTATTTTATTTGAATAATTGTAATCCAGGTCTTGGATACTGAAATACTGTCTGAGAAATGGCCTCAGTGGTGCAGAAAGGTTGCAGAGTTGACCAACTAATCGGAGCAAGACCTGTGTTTTTATTCAATCATCAAGAGAATTACTTTGAGAAGAACAGAAAGCAGGAAGTACAGTACTGTTTTCCTAAATTTCAGCCACAGAGGTCCCTCTCATGGCAATTGAGGGACAGCAGCTTCATTTTTTGATTGCATTTATTTGTTTTACTTTGCACTGGAATAGATGAGGAGTGCTCATACAAGCAATTATGGTACCTCTGATGAGACACGACAATAAACGGGAGGGAGATGAGAACTTTTTCTATTTTATGTTTGTCTACAATGTAAGGTGGTGAGTATACATGAAGCAGAAGGTGCTGGAACAGGTGGGCGCTGAGGCAGAAGGAGGAGAAGAAAATTAAGAGAGTGGATGCAGTAAGGAGAGGAGAATGAAGTAGGGGCAGGTTGAAGAGCAGGAGTCAAATAAGCTTGGGATCACTGTGGAAAATCACTACCAAATTGGCTTGAAAGAAAGCAGCTGAAGAGAACAAGGTGAGGGATGTAAGGATCTAAGTAAAAGAGGAAGCAGGCAGAGACGTGGTTCTGGCATGGCTGGAATTGGCACCGGAAGACGGCAGGGTTTGCTCATAACAGCCCCTGGGCTTTCCTGCAAATGTTGCTCCTGGAGTCAAAGCCCATGTCTGCGTGTGGATGTTGGGCACTTCACAGCTAAATCTTGGGGATGGAGTGTGGAGAAGGGAGGATGCTTAATCGGGACAAGCAGGGAGGAGACAAGGGCCCAATTTTGCAAATGACTCAGCTCTGAGGGCAGGGGAGCTCTGAGGACAGAGAGAGCAGTGTCACAGGGCCCTCGCTGCCCAGCCCAGCTCTTGCCACGTGTCTCCTCGCCCTTTCCGTATACTACATTTGGCGAAGGAGCCTCACTGCCACCTCGTACTGCCTCCCCCACTCATGACAGGAGAAACAAAGCCACCCTTGGCTGCTGCCACTCTTCCTGGGAGTGGAGCGGAGCCAGCAGTAGCTGTTAAACCACCCTATGAATAAAGCGCCAGGAGGAACCATCCCTGCCCTAAGGCATCTCCAAGAAGATGCAGTTCTGCGTGTGTTGTATTGAGCATTCACGTCAAAATGGGGCAGAGCCCGAACTAAAAGCTGCCTGTCTGCAGAGGGTGACCCACGAGGGATCCTCTCCCAGCAGAGCGCCAGACCTGCAGCCCCGGCGGAGGGAAGGTGGAGGCAGCTCCGAGCCTCCTCCGAGCCCCCGCTAAAGACCGAGGTGCTTTTAATTTCAGTCTGGGAACTTTCCCCTCATTACCCTCCTGACGGGATGGGTGCAGACAGCATTAGGGATGCCGGGCTAGACACTGGCCCCAGAGGAATGTCCTCCTCCTCCCCCTCCTTCTCCTCCTCCTCCTGTGCAGCAGCACCTCACCACAGGGGGAGGCACAACAGCGCTTCCAGTCAAACACCTTGCCTTTCAGGATTTCCATTTCTCCAGCCGCAGGCGGCTTCAGGAGGGCAGGGAGCCTCCCCCCCACCCTCACCCCGGCTTCCCACAGCCGCGCAAGTGAGTCTGCCTGGTGCCTTTTCCCAGGGCTAAAGGGGATTGTTGATTAAAGGGGCCTTCTGACCAGCTTTCCCCTAAAAGGAGCTTACAAAGCCCGTTTGTTTAACCTTTTCACAGCAGCTTGACCCTGTCATGAAGAACAAATCACTCCCAAACAATGTTGAAGTGTGGGACTGACGGAGTTGCTCTCAGCCTCTTCCTCTTCTGTCATTGCAGACTCAGGGATGGGCCCAACCCCAGTGAGGAACAAGGACCCTTTTCTGCCTCCTCCCAGCCCCACAGTTTCATGCAGCATCTCAGAGGGTTGACCCCCACGAAAAGGGGGCCGGGCGTGGGTGGCTGTGCCAAAGCAGAGATGTGACACACTGCCAGGACAGCCTGTGATCCACCTCCCTGCTGCCAGTGGAGGTTCTCACCTTCACTTTTCTCTAAATATTAGATGCACTTAGGGGGTTGTTCATTCTTTTTCCCTGATGCTAAATAACCCTTCAGCCAACTTCTAGGCTTCTATTTTACACCTTTTGTAGACTTCTCAGGAGTGAAACCAAAGGACAAATAGACTCACTGGTTAAGTTTAGAAGTAAATGTTTAAATTTTGTTACATTCTTCGTTTTATGGATAGCGAAGGAACTATTCAGTTAGAAATAGCCATTAAAAGCTAATTGAGCTACTCAGATTTTAAACAATAGTTCTCTTTTCCCTTAAAACAAATTATCAAAGCAAGAATGTATAAATTGGACAAAAGTTATTATAGTCCAGTGTTTTCATGAAGTGATTTTCTACATGAACAGGAAAATGAATCGTAATTGCTTACCACAAAAATATCCTCAGGCGATGGTAGTACAATCAAGAGTTTTTCTTTAAATAGCATGCAAGCAAATGCAGTACATATGGTGCCATTAGCAACTTCAAAACAATATTTGGATATTCATTTAATTTAAAACAGCGTATGCTAACACAAAACTTAGCAGTAATAATAAATGTAAACTTGGGTAAGAAAACAAACAATACCATCTCTGTTGAGTGTGTAAGCCATCAGTCAAAACCAACAGAACAAGATTTTGATAGCAAGTATAAGCACTATATATTTTATAATAGTGATTTTTAAATCTTATTTTGTTTGTCTTTGTTTTTTAAAAAATAAATGCTAAAGAATTGCATTGTGCTCAGTAACTGCCCTAATGAGGAACTTTTCCTCTGTGAATATGGAAAAAATAGACAGCAGGAGAACAAATAAAATGTGTGAAATGAGGAACTGGTTAACTTCACATCACTGTTACAATTGTGTGTGTAAATTCAAACACCATACTGGTATCTTTGCGTTTTTTCCTAACGAAGTTCACTGCAGAACACGATGGAAACAATCCAGTGAGCTGAAGGTCGCATACTCAATTTAAGTGCCCCATGAAAAACTGGATGTGTTAGTAGCAAGGTGCTTAAATATCCGTCCTATAAAGCAGACTAGGTTATTTCATCTCGGCCTTAATCCTGACACTCTTAAAGTCTGTGGAATGCTACTGAAATGAAGATCGTTTGTCTGTTGAGGCGAACACAACACAGTCCATTCCCACCAGCCCTTGAAAGGGAAAACGTTAATTTTCCATCTCAGTTAATGGTGTCAGCCAGGAGAAAATCTAACAGTAGCAGCACTGACATTAGGGGAGTAAAATAAATAATCCACATCAAAACACTTCAGAAGAAATAAACAAGATGAGAGAATTTTACAGGTTTCTTTCTTACAGGGGAAGTTCACCATTTTGACTGTCCCTCTGTTCACAGCAGCCTCTGTGAGCTCTGGCAAACCCTGCAGAAATTCCTGTTCCCTGCTGTCTCTCAGGGCCTGGCCCTCACACCAGTTTCTGGGGCTTCCTTCGCTGTGTAGATGGGGAAGATCACTGAGGTGCCAGGGAGTGAGGTGGGTACCCAGCTCAGTAAAAGGCTAATCCTTGACACTCGTGAAAAATGAGTCACCGGTGGGCAAGGTGCTGTGCCTCCCTCGGCCAGGAGCCTCAGCCAGGAATCCTGCCATGGGGCACAGTGTCCAAGCCAACCCCAATTTAGGGAACAACAACAAGAAGTTAACAAATCAAGATGCAAACAGGAAACATTTACTTGGCAAGGAGAAAACTTGCACAGCTAAAAGGAAAGCAGTTTTGCACAACATAAGAGAAGGTTATCAGGCTTGCTGGCATGTACGTCCTTCTTGCTAGAGCTGTTCCACTTTGTATAAATAATTAAATCATCTTTGGAGAAAGGACTTGACCCTGCATCTCACGCATCCCAGGTGAGCACCCGAACAACTGGGCAATAGACTCAATCTCTTGCTTTACTCTCCCTGGTCCAATGAATATTTAATTGCCCATACAAAGTGAAGCAATGGGAGGGAGTAAAAGCCAGGCACCTGGCAAAAGCTCTGTAGCTCCACAGCCCATCTCTTTTTCCATCAGACTTTGAGTCCCATGGACAAAACCCTCAGGATGTAGGAAAATTGGCTGTGTAGACTGGATGGTCCCCTCTAGCAGAGTCCTAAGATGGTAGGAGGCAGCTCCTGTTTTCTCACCTTTCCCATCTCTAACATATTTTATTTTACAGCTTATGGTATTGATGCTCACCCTTGATGTATTTGCCTAATGACTAGAAATAGTCACCTAGAAAGGAGAAGACCCAGGCAGAACATGCAGCTCCCAGCAGACTGTGCAGCTGCCAGGGCACACACTCCTACTTCTGCTCAACTTGGTGAGAAAATCAAACAGATGAAGTTGGATGGGTGAGAAAGACCGTGTGCCCACTGATGGGAGCTTATGTCTTGGAAAGATTGAGTCTCCCACATGGCTACTGCTTTCACACCCATTCCTTACTTTATCCGCTGACTGATGCAGAGCACAGTCCAACACATCCCAGCAGGAAAAAGCATAAGGAAGAGCTGAAAAGAATAAGGTCATTCTGCCCAAGGCACAACTTTGGTTTTTTTATAATTCCACAGAAAACTAGGCCACCCAGTAAGGTTTTTAAAGCTAATGCAGATTTTTAAATAAAGCACAACCGAGGGGTTTTTAAAAAATGTGCTGAGCCAGAAAACATAGTACTCAGGTATTTCTGTAGCCTATCAAGGTCAAAGTGGAATGAGAAGTGCCCCCTAGGAAGAATCATTCCTGGTCTCACATGGTCCTGAATTATCTCAGCAAACATTTTCTTAGAATTTTTTTTTCTTATAACAGGCACGAGGAGGTAAAGAACAACTGTTATTGGCAACTGTACCAGAAATTCAACAATTGGATTGCATATGAAAAAGTGAGGAAGATATTTACATATTTAACACACACACATGGGTTATAAATCCTGCATTCTGCCAGGATGTTGCTGCATTTTTCCCAACAGACTTTCTTTTTAGAAGTTTGGGTATCTATCATCACCTCAAAGCAGTACAAGTCAAAACATTTTGTATTAAAAAAAAAAAAATTATACATGTATACATACACACATATATCTTTAGTCTTCCTACTAAAAATTTTTGAAAACACACAAATCCAAAGGGGATCAAGAGGGATATTCACGCTGTGTCTGGGATTTATATTTAGGTGTCTGGGTTGGAAATGAGTTTCCCCAGGGGTAGACAATAAGGTTTAAGACCTTCCAGGCAGTGGTTCTGTGCAGGGACTCCAGTCATCCTCTGGAGGTGCCGGATTCTACCACCTGCAAGACACATCCACTCGACATAATACCCAGGTGAGCCGCGAGCATCTGGCTCTCTGCTGTCCGAATTTCCCAGTCATGGCCATAGGCTGCAGACATGCTGCTGAGACACACCCCCTGCCCACTTCTCTGTTCCCAGTCTGGGTGCTAGAAATCCATCTCTGCTGTTTACTTTGTCTTGCCCAGTTGTAAAATTAACTCCTACCCACTGCAGAATGAAGGTTAAGTCTGAGGAGTCACTGGGAAAGAGCTACTGCAGCAGGAATATCACCTCTGTGGTCAGCAGCACTGGCAGGTGGGGGAGAAAGTGCAGGTACAGGTAGCTTTTCCAACTTCAGGAAGGGGCAATTTGTTCAGTACAGACTTGCATTGCTTGCAATGAATTAATTAATCACTTGTTTTTACCATTCCAGGCCAAACTTGCTGAGCCATGGTTTTTCCCCTATTTTTCTGCAGCGAGATTCAGTCCTGTCTACCCAAGCTTGTCAGCAGAGACGATAGCAGGAAAGCGATGAGTCAAGAGGAATCAGATCAAGAGGGTCATTTCACAGACATACCAAAATGGCTGGGAGCATTTTCTGATCCTTTCCCTCATCTAGCTGCAGATTAAGTTATCTTTGCTGAGTATGTCTAAACTAACCTTGGAGAAGGGCTCTGAAAGGGCCTGGAAACACAAATGGTATTTCAACTACTGCTGAGGATGGGGGACATATAGATAAAGTACCACTTCAGCCACAGCCTCTTGTCACAGCCCTGCAGCACCACACCATGGAGGTCTCACTTGCCGTCATGAGACCTGCCTGGCTGGCCAAGGACTCAGCCCTTCTCTGTCATCCCTGATTCATATTGCACAGGATTCTTCAGCCATTCCCAGGACATGGGTCTGGCAGGCTGTCTCTGTGAAAACCGTGTTTATTTTATGTCTTCACCTGTGTGCTGCTTGCATACTAAATTACGAAGTAGGCTGTTTGAACTTGCCAACTTTCAGTCACTCTCCAATTGCATCTCCTGTTTCTGCACTCCTGTTGATGTCTGCAAGCTGAGGATTTCCCTGCAAAAGATTCTTCATCCTCCTGTCACACTGATCTGTTGCTTGTGAGGAACTCCCAGAGTGAACCTTCCTAATGCTAATGTTGAGCCAGGGGCAAGGTCTAGATTTAACCATATGTTACTTAGTTTAAAGTGGGCTGGTTTGACTTCAAAAGCATCTTTAAGCTGTTGCCAGTGACACAAACTCAGTTTGCTCAGGTCTGTGGACAATGCAACTTTATTCTCCCAGTGCTCCAAAGCATGCTTCAAAAGTAGTCATTATGATGACTTGTCACAACAACATTCCTTCCAAAACATTATGTATCACAAGTAGAACAAAGAAAGCATAACTCTATTGCAAAATTAACAGTCAAGTCATGTTTGTGCTCAGAGAGAGCTGAACTTCACAGGCGAAGATGGATATTTACCGCCATGCTTGGAGGCAAGAGACTGACACATCCAGAGCATGAAGGGTATGTTGCACTCATGTTTCCAGATACTTTCCGAGGCAGTGTGACAGGGAACCTTGAGATCTGCAAGGCTGTTGAGCACCAAGTAGCTCAGCAGAGCTGGACAGGAGACTATGAGGCAGACATGGCCAGAAGACAGTGATAATGTAATTTTTTTCCTTATTTACTCATTTATGTTTGTATTTCTCTCTTCTCTAGATCTCCACCCTACCCAGTTTTAGCTTCTTTGTCTTTACTTTCTCCTCCTGTCCTATATCCAGATTTCCCCAATGACAGTCAGAGCCTGAACCTCTCTCTTTATCCTTCCTCTTCCCAGGGATGATATAAAACCATGTCAACAGATGGTGGTTTGTGTGTTTTCATGTGTTTTCCGTATATGCACAAATTGAGTCAAAGAGATATGTTGTGCACCCTTTGCTCTTCCCTCCTACCAGGGAAACACAGGCTGAAAGCAGAGGGAGTCCTTAGCCCTGCTGTTCTCCATAAAATCACATGTAGCAAACCCTTCCATAACTCACTGGATTGGGGCCATATGCCTGGCGTTACGAAATATATGGAAGAAATACGTGCTTCTCAGTAATGTGAGGAAAAGCCACTCAGCAGTTCCCATACTTTATGTATCTATATATTACTTTGAGCAATGCAGATGTATGTCTTTGTTTACAAAATTCATCCTCATTTCAGTGGTCGCTGCCAGGAGAGCACAGGACTGGGGAAAGGCTGCCCATTGAAATGTGGCTGGAAAGAAATTTTAATTTGTGATGCTGCTGTGACACATAGGAACAGGATATTGGTGTGTAAATGGGTGGTATCGTCTCTGGGTGTGGAAACACTAATAGCTCAATTAGGGCTTGCCTTGTGCTATCTTTCAGTTGAAGAGAAGAGAAACACTAAAATATTCTCTGGCTGAGATGTTGATGCCACCTATCTGCTAAGATAATTTGTACGGTTTTGTTCTTACACAGCTCTTCTGTTCAGGAGAACCTAACGTGATCTGTGAAGCTTTTTTTTTCTGTTGTTGCTGTCAGGGACAAAAACCCGGCTGAGTCAGCACGGGGGGCATCGGTCATTGTGGCTCTGCGTGAAAGGCGATTCACACAACGAGCACATTTGGGCTGGTTAAGCCCCAGCTCCAACACGCCCTCTGTGTGCAAAAAATAACACTTCAAGTGAGCTGAGTTCTAGAAAATGAAAACTAATTGCTGGGGCTGGAAGAATTCAGCCAATCTCAAGCCATTAGGATCACAGCCGAGAGGGGAATGTCATGGAGCC
The DNA here is from genome assembly GCA_013396735.1 of Grallaria varia. Classification (NCBI taxonomy): domain Eukaryota; kingdom Metazoa; phylum Chordata; class Aves; order Passeriformes; family Formicariidae; genus Grallaria; species Grallaria varia. Next base: position 1,149,507 of record VWZG01008799.1, on the reverse strand, counting down.
AATTGGAGCAAAGCTGTCAGGGCTTTACCACGCTTAAGACCTAACCTTGGGTTGCTCTGCGATCACACGACCACGGCTCTAACATTCACAGGCAAATATTCTCCCCATGCCCCAGCAGTGCTCCCCTTCACGGACACAGCAATGAGTGCGGGGAATGCCAGTTCCACAATACTCCTCATCGCCAGCAGGATAGGACAGACAGGCCTGGTGGTTTAATTTGCCTTTTCTTTCTTTTTTTTTTTTTTTTCCCCTAGAGGAATAAAAACAACAAAAAGACAACCTAGTCTGTCGTGAGATTTCTGACTGATTGTGGAGTAATTCGGACAGAATGGAATAGAGCCTGCTCAGTGGTTCATGAACAACACTTATCCGTACTCCATTATTTTCCCTTTAGTTTGCTTTACAAATTAGAAAAGGGCACCAGTGTCAAATTCTTGATGCAAGCCTCTGTGTGAAATGATAAGCTAAATCCTAAATTGAGGTCAAAGCTGTTCATGTGGTTCCTGCTGCTAATAAAAACGCTTTTCTTTGTTCCTGCCTGCTAAGAATGCCTGCCCCCTTTATAAACAAGATCTTATCCCCAAAGAGACACCTCTATGCAGATGTTAGGGAAAAGTACCCTGCTTAAGCAATAATCTCACTTTAAAAATATATTATGTTTTGTCAAGAAAAAAGGTAGCATGGTTTAATTGAGAGTAATGCATTTATTCTAGCTAAAATTCTGGTTTATCTGTGTGCAGCATCTCAGGGCATTTTTCTGAGTGGTTCACAATGTGAACAAATAATTGGCAGCATCATAGAATTATGTTCCAGTGATTTGTCATTTGTGAAACTTCCCTTTAATTTCAGTTCAGAGAAGGGCTGAGGAGTTTTCCTCCACAGTTTCCTTTATTGACACTCCTTTCTGAGTCCAAAATGGAAAGGACAGAAAGAAAGCAACTCTTGCTACCTGAAGAGCTCTGGCTGATGTGATATAAAAGCTGACATCATTAGAGCCTGTTTAGAGGTGATGGAGCACCTGGGTGAGTGATGTCCTACCTGGGCACCAGTTTTCAAGGCCCCAAAGCAGGGTGGAAATGACTCAGGAGAGATTTGGTGTCCCTCCCTGAGGAACAAGAGCACCTGCCAGAGGAATGGGGTCAATTTTTTGGGCCAGTTACAATTTTATCCTGCAAATCATTACCATAAAATTACTTGATTTTAACATCTCCATACATCTTTCAGAGCCTTGATGTCTGACCCTGGCTTTTCAGTGAGCTACTAACTTTGCTATGTGCAGCTGTGTAGTATTTAGTGTCAGGGGATGGCTGATCCTCACCATTATCAAACTTGGACACCAGCAGCTACTGTGGCTCTGCCTTCCTTGCTTTTTCCCCTCTGCTGTCACTGTAAATGATTTGAAAGGTGGTCACTGCAATCAAATAAATTCTCAAATACTGCAGGAGATGAATCTTCAGACTTACTTTTTCTTCCCTTTCCTGGAAGAAAGGAAATCAATTTACCCAGGAATACAAGAAACGCCATAGTGGGGTTAGACAGCTCAAAGTGGTCACAGGAGCCTGATAATTTGAAGACTGCAGTATCCATCCCTTTTCTTCTTCTTTTTTTTTTTCTTATCTCTGTGCTAAGCCCTTGGTAACTACAGTGAGATGAATTAAAAGTGTCAGTTTGAAATGGTCGGAAACGGGTATAAATTGGAACTGTCTTTGCTGAGAAGCAGCATGAGACGGGATGGAGGCTGGCGGCAAGGGAGGCTTTGGAAGGGCATCGCCCTGTGCAGCACATCGGCTGTGCATTTGCATGTGCGTGCTTTACTACCAGGAAAACAGAAGCAATAGCAGAGATGTGAAATCAAATCAGAGATGACTGTTTCCTTTTGTTCTGTTTCTATAATACCATTTTCTAATTAGATTAATGGGAATAATATTTAGACAATGCAAAATTTATATTTACTTATAGTGAATTATGCAAATGTGATGATATGAGGTAATGCTCTCCTGCACTGCTCAGTGAAGCTAATCCTCATCGGCTTTACTTCGAAATAGCCTAAACACTTGCCCAAATACACATACAGGAAGAGGCAGAGTAAGGATAAATTGGAAAGACGTTTGTGTGTCTGGCCTGGGAATAACTGAAGGGCTTGAAAGATGAGAATACAGGCAGGGTAAGGTCTACCTAGGGAGAAAGTAAAAAAAAGAAAAAAAAAAAAAAAAAAAGAGAAAGAGACAGAAACAACACAAACAGGGACTGGAGACCTTGGCCTTTCTCCTCAGGGGCACACAATGTGCTCTGAAGACAATGTACTCCAAAGGAAGTCACTGATTTTACCCAAACTAGGCTTGTGAAACATTTCCCTGGTAAAATAATCTAGCAGCACAAACAGCTCAACATTTCTGCATGATCTGCTCAAAAGACAGCTATAGTTTGTCCCCAGCTCTGACATGTCAGGAGCTCAAGGGGCCAGAGGTGACAGGCATCTCAAAAAGGTCCATTTTACCCAACTTTTCTTCAAGGAAGTCCCAGACCAGTTCCCCGGAGAACATTTTTCACAGCTTTTGCAAGTGTTGCTGTCAAACCCAGCCATGCAGTGGTATTGTTGAGTAAACAGTCCATTTCCTCTGCCGTTGTACGCTGTCCCTCTGCAGAGCTTCCCATCTGAGGTGGGGAGAGCAGCGGTGGAAGAAGAGCCTGGCAGAGCCCACACAGCCAGTCCGCCCCAGACAGCTGGAGTTTCTTCACGAGTAAAACTCCTCTGGCCTCCCGAGACTGCGGATGCCCTGCAGCAGTGCTGCCTACTGTGCTGAAATCCCCGCGGGGACACGGGGCTTGCGGGGCAGCAGAGCCAGCCGTGCTTTTAGCCACGTCTGCTGGGAGCAGCCCTTCCGATGGGGGTTGGAACTAAATGGGCTTTAAGGCCTCCTTCACAAACCGTTCTGTGATTCTATGATGTCCTGCCCTCCCCGCTCTGCCGGGGCTTAGGTGAGAGGTAATTGGTTTCAAAGACTGGGTTTAATGGTTTTTAATACTAGTTAAGTGAGTGGGTTGAGATGCTAGTGTCGAAGTGTCTTGAGGAGGGAAAGAATTCTGGATTTCCTGTTATTTGTCTTGCTTCACAGAATCCTATTTTTTTAGTGAACAGATGGAATATTTTTGGTTTGTTGAACATTTTGTCATCACTATTCAGCACCAGTTAACCTGCCAAATGCTCTTGAAAAATACACAGTTATTGCAGTCTCTGGTCCTCTGTTTTACAAGAGCAACTTTGCTCCTTGGTTTCCATGAATAAAAAGAACTATTTATTTCTCTTTTTTATTTTTTTTTTTTCCCTCTGCCTTAAGATCCAAGGACTACTCTCTATTGATCTAAGTGGCAAAAACTCATTTCAAGTAAGATTGATGTTATTCTTCCAGGGCAGGAAAACTCTTGGATGAAACCAGCAGAGACTGGAATTCCTGTACAGGGAAATCTACCCCATTTGCCAACAGTGACTTACAGCCAAGGATAACTGTGATTTATTTTTTTTCCAGTTGGAGGTGGTGGTTTCTATTAGCTTGTAAATGCAGAATACAAGGAGGTTTAGGTCAGGGGCTGCTCAGTCTATCGTACCTCTCAAACACACTTGTTTGCCTTCTGTCCTACTGAACCAAATAGCTTGTGCTTGGCTGAGGCATCGTTTCTATGGGGCAGACTTGCCTCCTGTAGGAAAGCAGGCTGTCTTCAGTCAGGGCATAAAAGCTGGACCTCATATGGCTGCCTTTGGTAGGGCATTCCCCTGCTGAATCACCATGATGGTTAAAACCTGTTTTCTTTGCAGTTTGAGTTTGTCTGGCTTCATTTTCAGTTGCCAGACTTTCTTTTTTTTCCTAAGTTATTCTTTTCATGTTCTCTTTTCCCTTCCTTGTTTTTTATTGCCTTCTACTTTTCAGAAATCTTAAAACTGTAAAATCCAACTCTGAACACAGAATATTTTTACGTTGTTTTCAGCACTGTACGTACAGATACATGACACACACTGATTTTTATTCATTACTCCTTGGTGAAAAGAGATAATACCTATCTCACACATTTTGATAGGATTTATATTGTAGTATTACCATCGTTCCTTTTTCAAAAGTCTGACTACAGTTTGCTACCAGCCACTGGTTCATCTCTCAGACTGAAATGACAACAACAGAATATATTATATTTTTTTACTGCACTGTGATCCATACAGCGGTTGTCAGTGTTTTTGTTACTTTTACCTCTGTACCGAATCTGCATGAATTTGAGACTGTGAAGCCAGCAGAGAGTTGCAGAGTAGCTGTCAGCTTGTTTTGCATCTGCCATATCTGATAGCCCTGAAAAAGAAAAGAACACAAGCATGGCTACAAAACAAAGCAAAAGACAAACAATATTTTCATGAATTATGTGCATGTTTCCACTGGAGAAGCTTTGGTCTCGTTAACAGCAAAGGAAGTTGGTGAAACTTTTATTTCTACCATTGTCTCTGTGTGGGGTCAGGAATACTTGCAATTCTACGGCACTTTACAAGCAGAATTTCCAGACAACATGCCTCAGTCCTATTTCCTGATTTCCAGTTAGAAAACAATCTTATGGTTCTTAGGCTGTAAATAAAAGAAAAGCCTCAAGGGGTACCCTGAAATTTGTGTGACTCGGATTCTACACTGTTTTGTTAGGGCTACAAGGGGAAACTAGCTGAGGAAGGATCGTTAAATATACTCTCCCCTGTCACCATGGTAGTGCATCATGTCTCACTTTGGATAGTACGAGTCCTAGGGAAGACTTCTCCATGCTTCAGGAAGGACAAAAGGAAGAATTTGCTTTGAGGAATTTTGATACAATGACAATTATTTACAGAAAAACATCGTGGAAGACCACATTAGAAAGGGACCTCAAGGATCATCTGTCACAACATCAGAACTTTTAAACATTTTATCATAAATTCCTTTAATTTTTTCTTCCACTTTTCTCAATGATTAAGATCCAAGACAAACACTCCAACACTGATCCCCAAGGAAGAAAAGTGACACTCCACTTTAAGTAACCTATGTCTGATTTGTGGATTCTGATTCAGTTAGTTTCTGAATCATTATTGTAAGTGCGTATAGTATTCCTGTATGTCAAGTTTAGGAACACCAAGGAAAAAAAAGTCACTAAATGCAAAGAGGAAGGACACACAAGGAAAGAGAATCTCAAGAAGGAAAATGGAAGAAGAAGATCATTTATGAAAGAAACTATTTGTGACTGTTGGACCAGCCAAGGTGAATGTAGAACCACTTAGGTCTATTTAAACTCTAGAATTTGGAAAAAAATATTCATGAGGACAGTGTTAACATAAACCCAAAGAGTGATATAACCTTGAAAATTCTAAAGATGGTTAGAAAACTGAGGAAGATAAATGCTCCCTCCTCTTTGGCTGCTGAACATTATGTTTTTGTACTCTTTTATGTCCGGATTCAGGGACTGCAACATTTAAAAGCTCTGCAAACACAGGTGTGTGCATCAACTAACACATGAGAGAAGTACAACAAGCCTTGAAATTATCCAAAAAATGAGAAATTTTGGGAAAGAGTAGTAGAGAGAAAGCCCATGTCCAAGGGAGAACAGTGAAGCGACTTTAAGGGAGTGTACTGAAAATTTACTCAGGACGTTTACAACGCGTGGACTTTGGTGTGTGTAAGCCTGACACATCAGCACACCCACCGTGTGCCTGGAATCCAAGCATTTGGTGTTTTATCCTTCTGGGTAAGCCATTGAAAATCTTCAGTATCAGAATTTTACCAATGCATGCAGCTCATTTCATCAGCTTTCTGAAGTTTCTCAGATATCTCAATTGCCCAGTGCTCCCTCTGAGAATAAATAAAAACCTTCTGAGAACTTTGAGGTATTTAGTCAAGTATTTGATTTGCAGCTGGAGTCTTCTATCTATTGCAATTCAGCATAGAAAGTACCAAATGATTTTATATAAAGTAATCCGGTCAATAAATACTAAAGCCAGAAGGACCATTACTGTAACCCTGTCTACTGCAGAGCACAGACACAAGGAATTCATCCAGTAATTCAGAATTCAAGTACATCTGAACACATCTTAGTAAGCCTTCTGTCCCACAAATCAAGAACTTTAATTTTTAGCATGTCTTAATCTGATTAATGCCCTGTCAAAAGCTGAACAAGTTACTTAATAAATATTTAATCAGTCAAAACCATAAACTCAACAAAATATTTTTTTTTTTTATTCAGGAGAATTTCCCGTGTTCTATGCACAGAATAAAAAACGTTTGTGTTCTTCATATGAATAAATTTTGATTTTCATATGTCAGTTAGTATTAGCTTTTTATTTTAAAATAGTAAAGGTAAATAATGATACTACTTTAAATCACTGGAAAAAATGTTTTGCTCCACCTAGACTGGCTTGGGAAGATTTCTGTTTAAAAAAATAAAATTTATGTATTCTGATTTAGGTCAAAACCATTTTTCAGAGACTTCAAAATCCTCATGAGAAGAAATCCTACCAATCCACTTAGAGGAGATTTGTGCTTTTAAATTCATATTCATGCCTCTGCAAATCTCTTTTAAATAAGCACTTGTGCAGTATTTATAGTATAAAAGCGCCATGTGGTTTGTATGTTTCATATTATCACCATTGTTACAACATTGATTACAGCTGCATTAATGGAATATTTTCTGAGCTCAAATTTAATCTTATTTTTACCATTGTAAATACATCAACAAGAGATAAGAATTAATGAATCAGTATGTCCATAGACAACACTGATTATGAGAGACACTATTCTTGGTCTCAGACAAAAAGAATTAATATGTGTTTTGTTATGAAGATCATATTCCACAGGCAGATGAATGCCTCGCTGAAAGTTCAGTCTGGCGATGTGAGACAATAGTCCCAAGGACCAAAGGGATTTTACTGCTTCTTTTGTAGAGCCATGGAGCAGAGGCTTCCTGAAAACAAGAAGTAAATCAGCAGAGAATGTTGGTACATTGTGATGCCGTTACCAGCCATTGCTTTGGAAAATACTTACAGAAACACCACATATCCCAACTGCGACCCAGAGGGGAGAAAAGCCACAAGCCTGGTTGAATTCCCACTTTGCCTCACAGTCACAGAAGTTCAGAAAACTAAGGTGAATTATGGTTATTTATAAATTACTTTAATATAGTAACTTATTTTTGATAATCATTAATGTAAATTAGTAGGCAGAATATGCAAGGGGAACTTAACTCTATTTTATCTTTTACTGAATTATTTATAAATGTCTTTCATCGGCATTGTTTTAGATATGTTAACCTGTGTATCTGAGTAGTGGTTACGGTATAACTATAAATTATACGGTATTACTATAAATTACCTCAATGTACAACAAGGTACTTACACACATGGTATAATAACTCTATTTAACTGGCACTTCAAGTGTTTTCTTAGAGCAAGAGGAAAGATAAAACTATAAATTTCACTGTGACAAATAAGACAATGTGAGATGTGGCTTTTTCAGGAAGTAGAAATCAAAAAGAAGCACAAAAATCACCTAAAATTTATGAGACATTTACGTTAATCTTATCCTCCTTGGTCCGATCTGACAGACTGCTGCTGTCCTATTAAATCAACATTAACTCCTATTTGTGAGCAGGAAGAAGAAAACTCTGACTGAGACCTTATGTTGCTACTGAACCCAGATTTCTGTTTCTCGTAAGACAAGTAAATGCAAGAACCAAGATGGAACAAGGTGAATAAAATTTCAGTTTCTGCCTCTCATTGTATCTTTTCCTCATCAGCCACTGCTGGAGAAATGAGTCCGACCCAATAATCTGACTGGACAGTCCAAAACTGCCACATGTGTGCTACTTGCAGCTTGTGTGGCTGGTCTGCGCTAGCAGTGACACCGACAGACATGAGCCACTCACAGTTGACTGAAGAACCAAATTGGAAGGCAACAAGACAAAAAGAAAACGCCCCAAAACTCCAAAATATATAACACTAGGGAGTTAAAAAAAAAAAAAAAAAAAAAGAAAGAAAAAATAAAGACAGATGGAAAGCAAAGACCATGGCTGTTATCAGGATGCAGCCAGAGCCAGGGAGGAAGTGAAATGTCTTCCTTCAATTTGCCTCTCTGTGGCATTGCTGACTTCAGAGTACAGGGGGCTCAGAGTAAGTTGGCGGCCAGAAAGTAGAGGGTGAACAGCACGTGTAGTGCAAGGATCTGCTTCTAGTTCTTACCCATTGTTTCACTTAATTATATACTTAAAGTTAAGTGATTAAATGAATCATAGAATGGTTGGGGCTGGAAGGGACCTTAAAGATCATCTCATTCCAACCCCCTGTCATGGTTTCCACTAGATCAGGTTGCTCAGAACCCCATCCAACCTGGTCTTAAATCAGACCTGGAAGCTGTGTCTGAAAGCAAATGGTATTTAGCTCTATGGAAAATTATCCATGCCATTTTCTCTGCTTACTTCTTTATAAAGCTTTTAACAATCTAAAGTCATTGAAACGATGGAAGAGTCTCTTTGACTTTCGGAAGTTACGCAAGGGCCTTTGCCAGTCCCCATGGCAATCATGAAAATAGCTTTTCAGCAGTGGACATAGGCTGTGTTGCCCTCCAGTATTTTTCCCAGAGAATGATGCTTTAAGCAGACTCTTCTGCTCTTCTCCTGCTAAGTCTGTGCCTGTAATACTGCATGGTTTTCAAACCATGGTCTTAAACTCATCGCTGTCAAGAGGACAACAGCCTTTGAAAGGGAGCAAACAGCCAAATAAACAAGGCTGAACAGGCACAGTGTGATTACTAGCAATAATACAGACTTTTTGAGTCCTGTGAGACAACACCTGGTGAAGGGCTGGCAGGCAGGGAAGATCTACAGACCAGCTAATTCTTGTTCTGCTTTTCACCTCCCTATATCAGGGAGGGAACACTTTATCCTGCCATAGGTTGTCTAAGGGCAACATACCATGCCCAGGCAGATGCCTCCAGCACTGTCCCCAGACATCCCTAACTCTCCAGGGCCAACTGGAAACACCAGCCTGTGAACAGCCAGCAGCACAAGGGGTTTTGTTTTGTTCTCCATGGGACCCCAGTGCCAGCCCAAAGAGCCAAGGTCCTGTACATGGCCCCGGTAATGGTAACGAAGCTTCCTAGTGCCAACACCAAGAGCCTTTTGGTCTGCTGGGGAGACCTTTCTTGGGGTGAAATGGAGGGAGTTCTGCTCCCATGCCCATTACTGAATTCCCCACAGAAATTGCAGGCAAGGATGCCAATTAACGCTAATTGGAATTTTTTTTTTTTTTTTTTTTTTTATATGTGGACACGTGTCCATTAGGAACTTGATTGATAGATTGAGACAAGTAACTCATTTTGCTGTTGCCATAAAGTAACCATTGTACCATTTGGGGCTCTTTAAAAGGAAAATAAAGCAAGCCTCACCTGCTCCCATTAAAGCCAAAGAGCTTTGCCGCCAACTGAGGAGAGAATTTTTACCTTTGGATTCCAAACACTTGGCCTAGGGGTAAGTATTGCAGTGCCTTGCAGAGCTTTTATCCAGGAAGAACACCTTACTGGATAAATAATATAGTCAGAGATATTGCTACTGATCTTAACAACACCTCATGCTTTCTTTGCAAGTGCTCTTCAAGTTTTTTTTCCCCCTTGATGCACAGTTTAAGACACAATTTGAGCTTTATGTCAGTACTGAAGCTGGCTTTCAATCTCTATTAATCTTTTCCTAAACGCTTCCCAAACACCTATCATTGATTTCTAGTGAGCTGAATACCAAAAGCATATATAAGCTCCTCTGGTGGGAAACTGCTAAGTATGGTCACAGGATGAACCTGACAGCTCCATTATGGGCTTGTCAGAAATCAGCTGCATTTAAAAGAGGACACCAGCCCCTGGGTCTCCTGCCCAGCATGAGGCAGTGAAGGAACAAATGCAGAACAAAGGTGAGGGACCCCAAACACAATTTTCAGCTGCTCACCCAGAGAAGTAGGTAGCCTGCCTAAGGCATCATTCTTACACAACTCTATTGGCAGAGAAACTGGTTTAGACAAATGCTGCTCATTTGGCTTTTCTTTCCCTGACCCATGGTCCTGATGTGTGGATCATACGCAAAGGCAAGATCAGAGACGACAGATCAGTTTTGCTCTCAGATATAGTCAGGTAGGTGAGTAAATTCAGCTCAGTGAGTTTTGGCATTTAGAAGCAACAGCTGGAAAATTCCTTTTAGCACTTCCTTGACATAAATCATTTGATAAACAGGAGGGTTTTCTTTCAGGGCAATCAGCTGCACTGGTGTCCCTGAGCAAGCCCTAGCTCTTCCCAGTGTGGAGCATAGAGCCTACCCTGCTTGAAAGAACCGTGGAGACAAACCTGGTCCTCAAGTTTTCTTACGCATTTTGGTCAGCAGAAGTGAGATAAAGCTTTGTGAAAAAAAAGCAAAGGGGTTTGCCTTTATAATTCTCTTTTTGCCAATCACTTGATTTTGACTGAAACACGATATTATACACAGAAATCTAAGAAGTGTCATTTGATTCTTGCTTAATACCATGCCATGAAGAAACGGTAAAATGTCGTAAGAAAAGTGAGAGAGATTGGTGGACAGAAGACAAGCCAAGGGTGCTGAAAACATCATCCATTGGGATTGGGAAAGATCCCAGAATTCAGTGCTAGTTTTTTTTTCCTGCTTTGGTATCTCTCTTCAGCAGAAAAGTTGCTAGGAGAAAACAAACTATTTGCTAACTCCCCATAGGCCTAGGGACGACAGTGGTAGCAGACGGAGGAAAGAGAGGCTTGTTGTTAGGTGATACCTGGGGAAACATCCACCTAATATAGGTGGGATGATCCTCAGCTTTACCTAAATTTCAGCAAAATGCTGAGCTGGTCCAGGACAGATGCACCATTGCCAATGCTTCACACTCACAACCCTGCCATGTCAAGTGTGTGTTCAGTAATGGGCTGGAAGTAGCTGTATTTATATCAGAGGATATCAGAATTTTCCTGGTTTTTAATCAGTAAGGGGGGTAAATGAAAAGGACATTGTGTTTCTGCGTCACAGACAGGACAGGCAGTTGCAGGGAGAGCAAGGCTCTGTTGGGCACCCATGAGGATGAGCACCTCGTGAGGAGAGCAGCCTGTTGCATACAGTGATCTGTTGCATTTCAGTATCTGGAGGGGCTCAAGATAATTTAAGCCAAAGGTGTGAAATCTTGCTGAACTGAGCAAGACCCTCTAGCATTCAGGCTGCCAACAGCTCACAGCCTTCTGTGAAGGAAACACCTTCTGTGGTTCTCACCATGCAGGGTAAGTCTGGCCAGCTCCAGGATGATGTCAAGCAGCATCCCTTGTCAGAGGCAGAAGACCTCCAGCCATCAGTATCTTTATCTCACCCGTGGCATTGCTCATATATGTGCTTCTCCCAGGTGGTTAGCAGGCATAGCTCCTCTGTGTCTGCCCCTAAAGCAACCACCTTCCTGGAGGTAGAGCCACACGCATGATTGAGCGCCAGCCCGGGACATAAGAGCCCCCTACTTCTGTAAGCCAGACTTGAGTGCAGGGGTGGCAGACACACACTGGAAGCCACAAATCCAGATATTTCCTTCGGTATAAGAATTACTCAGTTTTTCCTCTTCCTGAAGTCCATTCACACTACCTGTAAAGTATTCCTGTCAGCATGCCAAGGAAAACCTTCAGACCTCTCTCTGCAAAGCACAGGGCAATCAGGTCGGTCACCAGGTGATGTAGATGTTTGAGGCAAAGGTTCAGGTGAGACACAGCTGCTGCTGCAGACTGCTGGGCTGTGGTGTTATGGATCGGGGACTTCTGTGAAGTCTCTGTAGTACTGCTTCTAAAAGCAATATAACTGTTTCACCTTAAGGACCTTATTGATAAGCTGAAGTGGCTCCCATTGCATCATACCCTGTAGAAGAGCTGCATTACTGCTGAAATACCAACCATCCAGTCCAGAGTTTGAAGTGCTACAGAAGTTTCAGATTCTGCTGAGAATTCTGGAGTTGTTTAAACTGTAAACTGTTGAGGGAATAAACTGTCTTTTCACTCTATGCTTGGAGAGAATGTTAAGGTCTTTTGAAAAATACCAAATAAAAAACCTCCTTGAGTATCTTTCAATGGAAGCTATTGCATTAGTTTTGCTTGCCTCATCCCACCAAAATAAGTCTATTAACAAGGAAAGTGTGAAGTATCCCCATTAAAAGTCATTTGCAACACATTTTAATCTTTTCAACATAACTTATCAATGAATATTTTATCCCTTCAAAAAAACATCCAAGAATATTGCCCAAATAATTTTATGCATATTCTGAGACTAACAAACAAGAGCTGATTTTCAAAGAAGAAAACCACCACATTTTAATGATTACATAACTGAAGTTACAGCCTGAGTATTCCTTTTTAATTTGGATAAAAATAATTTCCAATAAAATATCATACTAATGCTAATTATCCATAAATGAAAGGGAAAACTTGCATAATATTTCATGCAATTTAAACACATTTATCAGATCTCCTTCACTGTCCTGTCATTAATTTGATGAAGCACTGGTAGTGCCACTGAGGTTGTAACTCAAAGATTCAACAGTATTCAACTGATGAACAGTGAAAGGTGATCTAGATAATAAAGGATGTGAAACACCACTAACAGCACAAAAAGAAAACAAAATAATTCTCACTGAGTTTTTAGATGATATGGAGACCATTTACCTGCTGTTAACAGCCAGCGTGTTAATAAAATACTTTGTGCATGATTCCAGTGGGACTCTTTGTGTGCACAAAGATACTGTGATGTGGCATTGTATGAAGATGAGGATTTGTCCTGAACTTACCAGGGAACAGAAAGCCTAGGAAAAATGCAGCTCAGACAGAGAGGGATGCTCTCTAGAAACACAACAAGGCATTAAATATTAGAGATAAGTAATTACGCCAAAGAAAGCCTTCAAGTAAAGGAACAAAAGCTATTCTACCTGCATCTCTTACTCACTCTACCTAGAAAGAAGTATTTAATTTAGTAGATCAAGTCTCACCAAACTGACCTGCCTTGGACTCTTTCCATGTGATCCCTATTATTGACATCCTATCCCACCCAAATGCACATGGAGGGATCCTGAGGCAGGAGCAGGATGATTTCTTCTGCTCATCTTGTGTCCTCATTCCCAAACTGCCAATCAGCTAAAAGGTACTACTGAAGTCATACAATTCTTTTTATCAGTTATTATTACTCTCATCTGGCATTTAATTTTCCATGAAGAAACCAGTCAGAAAGGTCATCATAATGTTTCCCTTACATAAAACAACCAAACAACCAAAAACTCAAAAAAACAAAACCACCATGCCAAAACTTACAGCACTGTGATGTTCAGGCCAGCTTTTCAATTATTTTTTTTTCCCCAAAAAAACAATGTAAAGCTTTGCACTGGATCTGGCTGAGGCAGGGATAATTTCCTTCACAGTGGCCCATATAGTGCTGTACTTGGGCCCAAAACACTGATGATATCACACCAGTGTTTTATCTGTTGCTGAAAAATGCACAGAATTTATCAGATTCAGAGCATCAAGGCTTCCTCTGCTTCTCATTCTGCTCCTGGAAGAAGTGGGCAGGGCACGAGCAGGCGTGTGGGAGAGAATGCAGATGGACTGCTGACCCCCAGCAAGGTATCCCATACTGTGTAATATCACACTCAACAATAAAACTGCAGGGTGATTTCTCCAAAGAGGCTGTTACTTGTTGACTGACTGGTTATTGGTCTGCCAAAAGTGAGTGATTCTATTTACATCACTTATGTTTTGGTTTTGTTGTTTTTTTTTTTTACTTCACTTATTAGACTGCCTTTATCTCAACCCATACGTTTTCTCACTTCTTGCCTTCCAATTCTCTCCCCCATCTTGCTGAGGGGGAATGAGTAAGAAGATGGATTGGGGTTCACCTGCCAGCCACAGTCAACCCACAGACTTGGTTTCTCCAGTCTTAATCCAGGTGTCCCAAACTGGATCCCTCACTGGAAGATACTCTATAATATGACAGCTCTCAGGCATGTCTCCCTAGAACACACAGCTTTAGAAGAGATACAGCTTTCCTTTGAACTGGGTCTATTTTTCACCACAAAAAAACATGCTAATTTCCATTTAGCAATTCATTACACACTTAGGTAGGCAAGTTGAAACTTAAAATATCACTTCGAATAAGGACTGAATTTTTGCTCTTTAGTTTTATTTAATAATTTATAATTATAAAGTGCTCACAGTAAGGCTTAACTTCCTGCCAAAAGGGCAACACAACAGGGTATAAGGGATCCTGACTGTTTCCAAGATGCGTTAGTGATAACATCTTGTCACCTTCTTGGGTAAGGAGCAGATGGGAGAAGATGCCTTTCTGAATCATCCTTGCAAAGGAGGAAGGACTGTTCAGTGATGAGGGGGTTGAAGGCAGCCTTGGCTGCAGTGACCATGAAGTTGTGAAGTTGAGGGTTCTGATGTGAAGGAAAAGAGCAAATGGCAGGATGACAATCCAATAGATTTCAGCTCTTTCATATACCTACTTGGCAAAATTCCATGGGATATTTTCGTGGATAGGGGGAAGGGAGGACAGAGAGAGAGGAAAAAAAANTCGTGGGAGGGGGGAGGGGGGGAAAGAGAGAAAGAAAAAAAAAAAAAAAAAAAAAAAAAAAAGGCTGACAGATTTTCAATATCCCTTAATTATGGAAAATTAAACAAAAGTTACAGCAGGCCTGTATAGATGAACAAAGTGTTCCTGAAGAAATGAAAATGCAAAAAGAAGCATGGGCAGATGGCCTATGAAGAATTTAGAGATTCAATGACCATGCAGGAGTGGGATCCTAAAACTGAATTTGCCAGCAGATCAAGGAAGGTGACTCTTTCCCTCTGCTCAACAATAGCAGGACACATCTGGAATGCTGGGTCCAGCTCTGGACTTCCCAGGATCAGAGACATAGATGGCCTTGCTGTTGTGAGTCTGGTGAAGGGCCACAAAGATGATAAAGGGACTGAAGTGTGTGTCATGTGTCCCCTGGAGTTGTGTGAGAGGCATCTGGATCTGGTGCAAGGTGATATGGTTTAGGGATTAGTGTGGTAGTGGTGGGTTGATGGTTGGACTGGAATGTCTTAGAGATTTCTTCCAGACTTGAGGATTCTATGGGGAGAGACTGAAAGAGCTGGGACTGGTCAGCCTGGAGAAGGCTCCTGGAATCTTATTGATGTGTGTAAGAGACACTCCTATGGCTAAAGGGAATAAAGAGTATGGAACATAACTCAGTGATGTCCAGCAAAACAACACAACGGGCACCAACTGAAATACAGAAAAATCTGTTTAACTATTCAGCAACTTATTCTGACTCTTTTGAGCAGGAGTGCTGTACCAGACAGCCTCCAGGGAAACTCATAATAC
Source organism: Grallaria varia (assembly GCA_013396735.1). Lineage (NCBI taxonomy): Eukaryota > Metazoa > Chordata > Aves > Passeriformes > Formicariidae > Grallaria > Grallaria varia. Next base: position 1,134,087 of record VWZG01008799.1, on the reverse strand, counting down.
AGAAATAGTCAATCTGACAGGGAGTCTCATTACCATGCATTAGAAATCAATATAAGAAATAAGTGTGGGGGAAAAATTATGCAACAAAACAGACAAACTGAAAATGGAGAGAAAATCTCTACTACACAATGACAGACTTCAAGTTCAGGACTTCTTGGCTCCAGTCTTGCCTCATTTTCTGCCTTTAGGTAGCTTAAAAAAACGTTAATAAAAAATCCTCACCCTAGACAACCCCACAGTTAGCAAAGAATGCATGAGCCCTCACTCCAGACTTGTGCTTCAATTTGAGCAGGAAAATTGGTCTGTCAGACCTTAAGAGCATAGTTCAAACGTTGAGCAGCTCAGTAAAATATATCAGCTGCATCAGACAAGACACACGATGAGACAGGAGCTTCTAGAGATATCCTATATGGTATGGATTGTCAGGCCTGGTCTTCTCCTGAAGTCTTGTAAATAGAAAATAGAGACATCTGTGTGCTCATTTTGTTGCTCTTCCCAAATGTCTGAGTTGGTTTATTTTACTGTTTGGGGAGTTTTTTCCCCCCAGGTTGCTGACTGGAGAACTTGAGACTGTGCTTCTTCTGAAGACACCTAACCCCAAACAAACTTGGCAGTACTGCAACAGGCAAACACTGCTGAGGACTTAAGGAGTCTCCCTAGGGAGAAAAAAGGCATTATTCTACGTGCCAGTTCTGTCCTTACATGAATCTAAGAAGAATCTTTTAAACATAGCCATTGGGATAATCCTATTGTTATTATGATTCAGAAATGGGCTTAAAATCTTCGTGCAGTCTACTTCAGAAGTCTAATAAAGCCACATATTTCCTTCGTTCCAGATCCAGCTGCCATTAAAAAAAAAAAAAAAAAAAAAAAAAACAAAAACCAAAAAAACNAAAAAAAGAAAAGAAAAGAAAAAGAAGTTTTAAAGGAACTTTCAGCCTGTGTTTAATTAGTGGCTTTACCTGATAGTACAAAAGGAAAAAGTACACTCATCACTGTATTTTGTTTCGATTCCACCCAACATGTATTTTGCAACTTCCCATTTCAAGACAAAGTTAAGCTTGAAGGTCCAACTCCTCCCTTTATCTGTACAGTTGCTAATACCCAGAAGATGCTGCAAGTTATTGGTTATTTAGCCACAATTCCAACCACAGTCATGCCAGGAGATATATTCCAGAAGCTAACCTCTTCAAAATTTCTGTAATAGCCAGTTTTAACCGAGATTAATTCTATTAATTTACTTTTTCATATTTCCCTAGACTATTAAATCCGACAATTAACCCACCACCTCGAGGGGCGCTTCTGCCCTCCCGGCTGAATTAGGCTGTTGCGTGAGAACAGAGAAACCCAAGCCCTCTGCAAAAGGGGCAGCCCGGAGGTTTAAGAGATTATACTGGATGAGTCATTACAAAAGATTTACTTCTGGCCGAGGGTTTCAATAAATAATAATGCTTCCTCCAGACAAAACTACCCAGAAAGTGGCACCTAGCCTCCATTTCTTCTCCTCCCAATGACAGCCCCTAGCAAGCAACGCCACCAGGCATCGCTGCCAAGGGCTGCTAAATACCAGGATTTGTAAACAGCGGTGAGAGGGAGCTGTAATGAGATCAATGTCGAGGATTGCAGCAAATGGCCTATAAAGCAATTTTTAAATGGGATTTCCTGCAACAAAAGCCAGCTCCCAATAACCTTTTCCAATAATACGAGGTGAAAAGAATTGGATTTGATTTATAATACCCAATACTAAGGCGAGGACAGACAGCTTTGTACTCTCCATACAGGCGACTGCTCGGGAGATTTGTTAATCACTCATCAGGAAACAAATTCCTAAAATAAATCTATACAGGTACATCCAGCCCCAAGTTATTGTGTCAGAAGAATCCAGCATTGTACAATTGAGAAATAATGACTGGTCCCGTCATTATTTGCTATTATCACACGAAATATTGGATAGAATCGAGGAAATAAGAGCAAGCTGTGATCACAGCCATGTTTGTTTCCCTTTCCCTGTTCCATTTCAGATGTAGACCTCATGGGGGAAAATAATAATAATAAAAAACCCAAAGTCGTGAAACTTAGCTGAAATAGGTGGTTTTCGTTCAAAAATTTCGAACCCCTAAACGTCCCTACTTAGCGTTAGACAAAAGATTTCTTACCTGGGAAAAGCCCCTTCATTTTTTTCAGGGCCGGTCTCTTCCCTCCTCCCGCAAACCCACTCTTAAGGGTCTTTAGTACTTTACCGAAAGAGCTGGGGCGCGGAGGGACCGGCACCGCCTGCGCGCAGCCCGGCACAGAGGGAAGGAGCCCTGCGCGCAGCCCGGCACAGAGGGAAGGAGCCCTGCCCGCAGCCCGGCACAGAGGGAAGGAGCCCTGCCCGCAGCCCGGCACAGAGGGAAGGAGCCCTGCCCGCAGCCCGCCCGGCTCCGGGCAAACCAGGGTATCTTCCCAATGTATAGAAAAGAAGCGAAGAGCCCTAGGCCCCCAGATGCCTCCCTCCCACCCGGGTACAGCGCTGCCCTGGAGGAGCCCAGGTCCTTCGCGCTCTATTTTCAGAGCTGCTCCCCCCTCCAGCTGTGCGTCTCTGCGCAGAGCGCAGCTGCCGCTTGGCCCCGTCTTTTTACAATTGCATCCATGCTAGAACCAAAATTCAAACTATTTAAAAGATTTTTTTTTTTCCTTTTACTTTAGGAGAGGGCATTTTAGCAGAGGAAGCGCCTTTTTAGGTACATCTGGACGTGATTTTCCAGCGCCGCGTTCCCATGAGCCTGCAGTTAAAAATAAATCAAAGACAGAGAACTTGGAGAAGGGAGTTTTTAGTATTTCACCGCTGCCCAGGAGGTTTTCTGGTCGTTAAACTGAATTTATACCACTTGGGGATTTCTTTCCACGTGGGGGCTATTAGCGCTGTATTTAAGGGCTATTAGCGCGTGATTCGTGTTTGTTAATGGTGATGCCTATTTAAAGCTACATGTAACTTCACAAACTTTTACATTATTAGCCCGTGAAAAAGAGAAAAGAGAAAGGTGTCCTTAGGAAAAATAGCAGTCCTTGGTGCAGAGGTGCTGCCCAATGGTTACGTGAAAGTGTCAATCCTGGTAGAGCCTTAATTGCACGCATTAGGAAATGATGTGGTCTTTTGTGGGTTTTTTGTTTTGTTTTTTTTTTTTCTTTTAAGAAGAACGATTGTCTGACTTGTACAGACCAGCAGGAAAATGTCAGGAAAGTTGCGAAGAAGGACTTACCACCACTGTCTACAGTACACCTGAATGTTATTTGGAAACAGAAGCGACGATTGTCCATTCGACCTAGGATCCTCTTTGCCTTTAGCTCTTACCCACCGCCTTCGCTTGTACAGGGGTGTGTGTTTGTGCTGTGTGCTTGATTTTACTTTTTACCTTATTTAAACATTCGAGCAGCGTTTTTCCAAGCCCTGCGGGGAACCTGGCAGCGGGGCTGGGACGACCCTAAAAAAGTCATATTTTATCCACCTGCAAACTCGTGGATAAACTTTTATCCACTGGTCCTCTTCCTGCCGACCCCCGGGAGGGTTAGAGCATCCCAGGGCTGACTCTGGCTCCCCCTCGGGCCTGTCCGGACTGTCACTGCCCGTGTCGGTCAGCGGGTTTTCCTTCGCTCTGTCCCCTGGGAAGGGGACACAGGTCGGCCTGGTCTCTTCTGGTCACGTCCCCGGGTGCTCTCGGTGAGCGCACACGGCACTTGACCGAGGGGTGGCTGCTTTTCGGTGACCGAGGGAAAGAAGGGAACGACATGGTTCGTTCCTGGAAGACAGCCGGGAACGCCGGGTCAGTCCGGTTTGCAAAGGGGGAGCGTAGCTGCTGCGCCGGGGGGCTGCGAGCAGCAGGGCTGGGCAGCAACTCCCTTTCCCCCCCCTCGGCAGCGAGAGAAGCCGCCCCTCTGCCCCGTCCCTCCCTTCCAGCCGCCCGCTTGAGGCTGAACAGAATAGATGGGGCAGAAAGGGGGGTTGGAAGGGAATACATTTGCTCATTAAAAAACTTCAAAGGTGACAGAAGTCTGTCAACCCGTTGATTCAAGCCCTCTGTTCCTCCGGAGGGAAGGGGGGGAGGGTCCCCCACCGCCGAGTTCATCCAGGGATTCCTGCAGGTGACCCCGGCTGGGACGGGGGTGGCCTCGCAAGGGCTTCAGGACCGGCCACGGGCACAGGCAGCCCAGGCGCTGCAGGAGAGGCGTCCCGACCTCCGCCCGCTGCCAGCCGATGGAAGGCTCCCGCTCAGCCGCGATGCGCTGGGGCCGGGAAAGGCACGGCGGCCGGAGCGCAGAGGGCCCAGAGGTGCACACAGGGCGATAAACAGGAAAATAAACAAGAAAGCACATGCGGGGTTCGGGTGGGATTCCTGGCTGGAGCCCAGCTAGCCGCAGGCTGCCACGGCCGCCGAGGTTGCGGGTCCCCGGCTCGCCCGCAGCGCTGGGATGGGGACGATGCGGGAGCGAGGTCTGCAGCGGAGCCCCCAGTTCTTTCCCGTGGCTGAGGGAAGGCGCAGACCCGGGCACGCCTTGACAACTAATCGATCCTCTCCCATTAACCAAGGCTTCCAGGAAACGGTGTGACTCCTCCTGCTTCTCCTTTCGCAGCCAAACAACGGAGCGAATGCGAGTAAAAGATTGCAAACCAGCATGACGGTGTCGGTATCAAACCAAGAAAGCGAACCTTTCCTCTCACCGTTTCACGGGACCATGCCGAGAATCGCAATGTTGCAACCCCTTCCCCCCTCAAAAAAAACCCCAAACCCGCCAACAAACGCCCTCCAAACCAAAAGAAAACAGTCCCCCAAAGAGCCCTAGATTTCAAAGGTGCCCAGGGACGAGCGGGCTCTCACGGCGGCACATTTGTGTTGCACGTCAGTGCTACAAATGGTTTCACAGACACACAAATGTGAGGAGAAGCTGGCGAGGTCCCACTCGACCCCACGGAAGAGATTCAGTTACCCCCGCGGAGCCGCGCACGGCCCGCGGGTCGAGCTTGTGAGCCCAGAGAACAGTAACAGCATCTCCGCTGGTGTGTCAGATGTCACCAGAAGCCCTGTGACCACCTGCACATTCTTTTTTTCCTAAGAGAAATAAACAATTTCGTATTTCTATTTATATTATTTTTCTCCCCTCATTTTTCATTTCCTGTCTTTCATTCTTTCTCCCTTCCCTTCCCTTCCCTTCCCTTCCCTTCCCTTCCTNCCCTTCCCTTCCCTTCCCTTCCCCTCTTCTGCTCCTTCCTCTACTTTCTCATTCTTTCGTTCTTTCCAGTCGTTGGCTCTGGCTTGAGGGAGATCTGATGTGATTAAACTCACAGGGCGTTGGAGGGCAGAGGTAAATTAAGCCAAAGCGACAGAAAAGATGAAAGAGGCTCGCTCGACCAGAGTGCCCAAGGACAGCTGCCCTCCGCCTTCTTCCCCTGGGTCACACAAGCTCTCCGCCGCCTTCCCCGGGACCCTTCTCCTCATCCTGCCCCGGAGCTTCTTCTTCCGACGGCACCAAAAAGGATTATTTTTTCCCGTTATTTTTACCTAAGGCCCCTCGGGGCGTGTGGAGAAATGCGCCCGGCCCGGAGCTCTGCCCGGCCCTGCCCGCCTGCGACGAGCGGGGCAACCTGGTGGAGTTGGTGGGATGCAGAGACGGAGGGAAAGGCGCGACCTGCGGGGGCTTCACGGCGGGCAAAGCCCCGCGGAGGGGGTGTCTGCCCGCAGGAAGGTCTGGCGGCGGCCGGGGCTCGGCCCCATCCCGGCGCTGCCGCTGCCTCGGGGCACCGGGACCCGCCCCGGCGTTCTCCGCTCCCAGGTGGGAAAAGGCAGCCCGCGGCTCTGCCGGGGGCCCCGCATCAAACACGGAGCAGAAAGGAAGGAAGAGAGGGGGTCCCGATCCCTACGCTTCACCTGCAGCGCAGACAGCGCTGAAACACGGTGTAAACCTTGCGTATTTCTTAGTGCAGGAAGTAACGATACTAAAAACCCCACAACCATCCGAAAAGAGTAGACACCTACTCTAATTTAAAATTCCTTATTGCAGAGCAAGGAGAGTACGTCTTTGCTTTTCTGTCCAACAGGACCTTATAAATGTTAAAGATGTTCCGGACAACAATTAATTGTTTCGAAATGCAGCGACGGAAGCAGACAAACAAATCTGATTGTAAATATTGGTAGGTTCCTCTTTATCTTCCAGGGAATCAAAGAAAAACACAAAATGCAGGGACCAAGGAAGAGCCGAAATCCCGAGCTGCGAAAACCCCAGGCATAAATAAATTTCGGGATATTGGCATGGCGATAAAAGTCACCTTAACAGACGCGCAGATGAATTTTAATGTACCACTACATAGCCACCTGCTTAAAAGATCGGCAGCTTTCAAAATAGCCCTTGCTTTGCTCATTTTTCTAAAATAATGTATAAAGCTCATCGCGAGTTTTATTTATAACCGTAACGAAATCAGGCTATGGAAATGGGAGAACAGCGTTAGCCAAAGACGCTGGGATGCAGGAGATCTAACATCAGCCCGAGGCGAAATACATCAAAACCGCCATGCAGAGAAATACTGCGGAGACTTATAGGATTAAAAATGCAAAATAAAACAAAGTACGCAGTTGCTTCCCATCTTAACGATTATGTGTTTTAAGTGAGGAGAGATTGAATTTGCAGTGGTCAATTCCGTGTCAAAAACCTACTTCAGAAAGTTGTGGAGGGTTGAGAAATTTGCATCATGTGTTCACGTGTTTTAAACCGAGACGTGATTTGACGGAACGTAAATATGCAATATTTATTTTATTACAGTCGGAGAGAATTAAACAAACAAATACAAAGCAGACTTAATTCTTTAAACGGGAAAACAAGTAAGTCGGGTGTGGGGTTGTTCCTGTATTGATTTAATTCTCTACTGAATATTTTCTCCAGAGAATTATCAACAGGGAAAAAAAAAAAAAAAATCAGGTGAATATTTCCCAGTGAGAAAGTCTTGGGAGAAAGACACCGAGTTCTACCCCCGGGCCCTCACCCCTCCCGAAATGCAGGGTTTTTCTGGCTGGAGAACCATGAGTGATTTGCGGCGCATCCGCAACTCGCTCCCGGTGACTATTCCCTCCGTGCCCGAGTACGCTTAATTTGTAAATAAGTTTCAGGGCCCCTTTTCACAGAACCCAGTTGAGCAGGTAATTTGTTGTTAGTGTTTGTTTAAATGTTGTGAACCATGCACTCAAAAATAGGAAAACTATACACAAAAGAGGCAAACATGGGAACACAACTGGAAATTACTGAGTTATAAAAACGTCAAAGAAGAGCAATTTGCAAAGAGGCATCAGTAATTGTCTTCTACATTAACGGAAATGATTTGCCAAGCCCAACCCTTTTGTTCTCCCCAGGATGGACGGGCACTTCGCCATAGACCTCAATGGACTGGATCAGGACTTTTTTATCAGGCCCAGGGGCGTGCTCAGGACCCGGGGCCGGATCCTGCCTTGCAGACCTGCAGCCCTGGAGCGGGTTTTCAGGGGGAATCGGGTGGATTTACCGTGATCTGCGTGGATGGGAAGGAAACATATGCGTCTGAGCCTCAGGTTTGTAGGCATCTCCCAAGGATTCAAGGAAAGCAGTCGTAGCTGTCAATAGGAGCACTGAGTGAAAAGCACAGATTGATGGCATGGTTTCCAGCAGGCCTGGGAGTGACATGCTATGGCCCTGCTCATGCCAGCATATGGTGATGTTCTGTGGTCAGGCTGAGATGTCTGGAAGAGTCATACTTCCCACCAACCCTGGGGGGCTTAGGCAAGTCCATCCCCTGCAGCTTATCTCTACCATCTTCCCCCAAACCACATTTTATAAGTGAATTCTCATCATAAAACCAGTCTGGCTTCTCATTCTGTGAAGAGCCCATTTCCCTGCTAGCACATGGGTGTGGGGGGGAAATCTTCTGCTTCACATTCAGCCAGGCAGAAATGAACCCTGTAGAGACAGACTATAACCCTGTGGGGTTATGTTTTGTTGTTTACCCTATTCTGCCTTATTTAGGATGCCCCAATCTTTGAAATTGCCGTGGCAAGCAATAAGCTCAGATTCAGAGTTTCAGACTCCTCCTGCCTGAAGCTACGCTCTTATCTTCAGCTTTCCCCCCCACCCCCCCCACCCCCAAAAAAACTTTTCTTGCATCCGCACAGTCTCAAAAATAATCAAAAGAACTTCCCAAAGCCAGAGCTGGTCGTAAGGCCGTAGATGTCACAGCTGTAACCTGTCCTATTTATGTGTTAAGCCAGCTTACAATCAGAGCCGATTTCTAACTCCTAACATTTACATCTGCAGGGTCTGCCCAGGTCCTTGCTTGTATTTTGAGAAGGAATTTTTTGCACAGACTGGCTCAGTAAAGTGTATCTGGTTAGGGCTGCCAGAAAGGTTTCATCTCAGAATTGCTCACTGTCCAGGGAAGCATAAAACCAACATCCACTATACAACATTGCACTGTGTAAAAAACACTTTATGATTATGCTTGCTTAAAAATAGAGTTACTTGTGCAGCATGTTGCTTGTGAGAGGCACAATAAAACTTGCACAAAAGCTGGGATATTACTGAAGGCTTTGCCTGTGATTTCATTGCTGAAGGTATACCAACCACTAATAACTAACCTACAGAAGGATATAAGATAGCTCCAAGCATATTATTTTCATAAAAGAATGGGCATTTATCTCCATAATTAAAAAAAAAAAAGGAAGTAAAATAAACTTCCAAATTTCAGACATGAAGTTGTCTTTAATGACTGGATTAGAATCTGCTATGCTAATCAACTAAAAATCATAATATTCTATTGATTTCAGGTAGAAATTCCTTTCTTCCTTCTATCTTCTACCTCCCAGTGAATATTTTTTTAATTTAAAAGCAAAAGGAATATTTTCCACTTATCCCACTGAGGATTCTTTTGTTAAGCTGATTTCTCGTATCCCATGAACAGTATTAGGCAACAAGATAATATGGATTTTCCTCACTGAGATCTATAAGATAGGATTAAAGAACTGCTCAGGGCCTGATCCTGTCCTTCTGCATTTTTCAGCCTGTTATGCCTGGTACTGAGGGGCTGAGAGGCCAGCAAGCCCCCATGGAGCAAATTCCAGCTCAGAGGCTCTGAGAAGCAGCCACTTTGCAGCCCTCCCCACTGCGAGCATCACTCAGCCGCCTCGGCCAAGCAGGGTGCCAGAACCCAAACTTCACCTGGAAACGCCAATGTTATTCAGAGCTCTGCTCAGAAGAAAAGTGACACTAATTTGCTTTGATATAGGCTGTTCTTTTGCTTAGGGAATTCATGGAAATCTGGATTTTGACATCCTTCACATATGCTGCCCTTTGCCTTCAAGCCTTTTCATCAGTGCCAGCGGGATGGTCTGAAGAAAACCGCAGCACACAAGCACTCTCTATGCTCATATCATATGGAGAAAATCCAAAATCGGGCCTGCAGGTTTCAAATTTGGCTTTTGATTTTTTTTTAAAGGCAACCTTACACAGGCTCACAAGTATGTTAGGGCAGGATTAGGTGTTAGTGGGACCAGGTGAGGCAGAAGGAAAGCTGAACTCGGCCGCTGTGCAGATGCTTTAAGAAGAAGAAACCCCAGGCGGAATGGATATGGAGACTAAGTTTGTCTGACATTTCCCATTTTTAGACTCTGCTATGACCTGATGCTTAGAACTTTGGTCTGAATCTTACGTGACACAAAGGGAAAGGAATATTTTTGGCAAGGAAAACAGAATGTGTTTGATATTGTTATAAAATGCAAATGATTGCTGCAATGAAGTAACTATATCTTCTGGGCAGATCCTGCAGTTGTGATGGAGCTCCCAGAAGTATTTCAGAAATAACAACAGTAATTGTAACGGTAAGAATAATTTACAGTGGCAAAACTATCACTACCAGCACTACTGGGAATCTTGTGTTTGCACTCGATTGGCAGCAGCCAGGCAGTTATCACACTCTGCAAAACATTCAACAGGTAAGAAAAACGAACACCTGCAAGAAAGAATTATCCTGAAAGCTGTTCTGATGAATAAAATCATTCCTTTTGCTCCACAATATAATTGTACACCAAAGCTTTGTAGGGAAGAAAATGTTTTTAAGGGATTTAGATCCCATCTATATAAAATGTCTGTCTTAACTCCTTTAGATAACTTTGAAAATTGTGCTGTAAACCTTGGAGCAATACCTTGATTGGCCAAACATGTCAATAAGCAAAGGGCTTATTGAGGAAAGTTAAGGAAAAGAAAATTTGAGGAAAGACTTACAGTTCTATATCAATTTGCTATTGATTTACGAAGGCAGGAGTTAATCCTTCCCAGGGAGCTTCTATTTTTACTTTCAGATATGTTACTGAGTGCGTGTGTTGCATTTAATGCACTGACATTGTTAGGTACTTTCAGCACACTTTTGTTTCTCTGAAAATACAACCATAAAGAGATTTTTAAAAGTCTAGGTGAATTTAAACCTTCTTTTGAAAGAAAATTTCATTACTTCTCACTGGGTTTTTATAAGTGGAGGGAAAAATACACGTGTGCATTTGTGTGTGAGTGAGTAGGATGAGACCAGACATGCTCTGCAGATTGTTTGCTCAACAAGATTTTATTTACACAGAGTTGTTTAAATTTGGAATTGTAATTTGCACTCACCAATTGGCGTAACTGATAAANTCCCCCCCCCCCCTTTTTTTTTTGATATCCCCTCAGAAACCTAGTAGTTTCTTTTTTTGCCTGATTTGTTAAGGTTCATTTTTTGATCTACCAGTTTTCTCTGTAGTCACAGCAACTGAGCCCAGCTGACAAAAGGAATTTCAATAATATTGAGAGATTTTTAGGAGTTTTGCTACTATTGCTATAATCCTCTCACAATCAGAAGCAGCTACCGAAGAGCCAGAACATGTCATGCCTCCTACCTTGTCTCCTGATGAGGAGTAAATATGCACATACTGCTGCCCTTCAGTTAGAGCCTCATCATCTGCAGTGGTAGAGCTGTATTTGCGAGGTATCTGTATCGGGCTGCCTTAGGTCTCTCTGACAATCTATAACTTCCCTTTACATGAAGCTCTGACATTTTAACTTGTAGAAGGTTGACATGAGATGATTATTAGGTACCAGAAATGAACTGGGATGTGCTGTATGGTCTATCTCATAGTAATGTGACATTGCCATTTGTTTTTACATAAATAATACATATATGAAACACGGCTCCTGAATATATTTTCAGAGGTATTTCTGCTTTCTTGTTAAGCACATCTTTATTGTCCAAAGATTTGCTTTCCCACTGTTAATTTACAGCTTTAGAAACTCTACCCAAGACTTTAACTAGTTATTCCTTATTTAACATCATCCTTGCTAACAAAGTTTCAAATTTAAAAAGTGCAATCCAGGGCTGTAAGACAGGTGACTCAATTTTTCTATACAACACCCTCAGATACGTCTTTGTCTCACCCAGTCCGAGAGTGTCTCCAAGCAGACACTGCAATCTTCTTCTTGTGAACTATTTTCAGTATTTCCAAACTACTTTCTGAAATACACTTGTATTAAGCTCAGCAAGGATACTTAGGTATGTGAAATGCAGGGTCTGTGAGGTTCTTGTTCTTTTTTAATGTCTTCTCAGATTCTGTTCTTTTGCTACTATGTGGGAGTCATTTAGGATATGCAAGGGTCTGTCTTGAACTTTCATGTATCTTGTTTAATAACTCTTTTCTGAGGTAAGGCAGTATTCAAGGGGTATGTATGCACCATGGGTTTATTAAAGTGGCATCATTCTCTGTGTTGATCCCTCTTCCTTCCTAACACCCTATTTTTCTGCTTGACTATGGCAGAACACTGAAAAGACTCTTTCAAAGATTTATGCAAAGTGACTCATCGTTCCTTTGCAGATGGTGATAACTGGGTGAGAGTCCAGCTCTGTGTACATGTACACATGTAGATACAGATTTATTTATTTATTCTTCAGTGTTGAATTTGCCATCTTTTGTCCATTTTGTATCAAAAGACACTTCTGAAAGGTTTCATAAATGTTTTTAATTCTGGCCACTCCAGACAATTTTGTATCATTAAAAAAACCTGCTACCTCACTACTCACCTTCTTTCCAGACCATTCACAAATATGTTGAACATCTGGATGCCTGCGGGATTTCATTAGCAATTACCTTCGACCATTTATCATCACTTTTTGTTACAAATCTTTTGAGCAGTTATTAATCCAAAGGAGGATCTTCCCTCTTATCCCATTAAATCCTATCTACTTTAAATGATTCTGATAACTGACCTCATCAAAAGCTTTTTAGAAATCTAAGAACATTACTTCAACTATGTGACCTTTATCCACAAGCATATTTTCTGCTTTGAAGAACTTTACTACACTAGGAGATATAACTTCTCTCTATGAAAGCCATTTCAACTCTATTTCTACCAATGCTTGAGACAGAAGTCAGACATACTGATGTCTGGCTCTCCAGACATGCAACAGATCCTTTAAAAACTGGATGGCGCATGAACCTCTCTCCCTTCCTCTGATCATGACACTGATTTTAATATTTAATTTAGGAGTTTCAAATCTACATTTGTTAGGCACTTCCTGGGGGTTATTTTCTGTCCTAGAGTTTTGTCACAATTTATTGTATTGACCCATTCTGTAACTTCTGCTGGTTCTGGGAAGAACCTTTAGCTTATGGTTTAGAATCCACATACAAGGGAAGAAATGTGGTTTGAATTTCCTCAAGCTGTTGAAGGAATGGGATGTGGATCTTTTTCTTCCCTATGGACTACCAGTGTGTGTACGCTACATTTTGTGTTCTGTTGAGCCTTACTAGATCAGCCCCTTTTTGAGGTGGATAGTCTGAAGAATGGCTATTTTACAGTTAAGCTAAAAATGCCAGCCCTGTGAAGGGCAAGATAAGTCTGACTGAGCGCATAGATGGAAGCTCTGCTGTTTAGGCACGTGAATGTTAAGAGTGAGGTGTCTGTAGAATTCAGGAGCTGTGCACTTGAGTTCTTCTTGTATTATCCACATGTCTGCCATTTTATTTCTATAGTTACAGTCAGCAAATAGGAGTGAACTCATTAAATGCAATTTTTTTTTTTTTAATAGAGAAATCATTCTGTAAGGATGTGCTTTGGTAAAGCCCATGAAAGTGGAGTAATAAAATTTTTGTCATTAATTTGCTACTTAAATAGGTCTCATACCCGAAACTTTACTGTTACAAAGAAAGATAACAGTCACTCATTTCTGCAAGGGTTCATGCCAGACTCTTGTTGAAATCTGGCCCTTGGATTTGCAGTGCTTCACTACCATGTATAAATAAAAGCAGCGGAACATCCTGGCTTTGGGAGATGGAGAAGAGTCCAGATGTTGTGGATTATGTAAAGGAAATATATAGTCATTGTCAGACTGGGCAAACAGCAACATTCAAAATGTTTTCAACAAACCAATAAAAGGTGAATAAATAGAAAGGTATCCCCAGGACTGAAGCCGCAAAGCAATGTCACTGTCTACCCTACAGCATGATACATACTAAAAATCAAATCCCATGCCTCTGTTAAATAGACTTTTGTAATAATGCCTATCTATGTGTAACCAGGTATTGAGGCAAATATTTTTTTTTCCTTGTATGTTTTATTTTATTTCTTAAGAAACAATATTCAAGGTGATATTCAGAAACTCCCCACTGTGGATACAAGTTGTTTGAGCAAATAGAAGTCACAGTGTCATCTGCAATTTTATTTAAGAGGCACTATGGACCAGTGTGTGTACAAAGCAGCCAGACGGTGGATCCCGCTGGGACCTCCATGGAGTGACACGCCTGCCTGCTGCACAATTCCCATTTTGCTCTCTACTTTTGTCAGCCCGATGCAGATGGACAACTTCTACATTTTGCAAGTGTGCAAGTAGTTGCAGACCACTGAAGGTGACATTGTCAAATGTATTATTTCACTCTTGATCTTAATGTACATGTAAGAGTGTCTCTCTACATGTATGCTTTAAAGAGCTTAATCTAAGAGGCAGCTCGTAACAACAGCTTTCATGGTCTCTTGCTACTACTGGTTTGTAGTTTTATTAACCATGATTTGCATAATGATCTAATAAGACAGCATTAGATTTTCTAGGGTAGGATCAGGACACATTTGCAGTAATGGGTGTCAATATCAAAGATTGCGACCCAGGTTTTTAAAAGCAGCCAGAATAATTCACCACCACCTAAATTCTGCTTGGTTTCCTCAGGAATTAAGATATCATTTCTCTCATAACAACCTTTGTGGATTTTTGCCTCTGCCCTCCAAGCCTGAATGACTGACCTTTTCCCACGAAGCACTGAAGCGGGGAAAATTACTTGATATCATCCAACTCATGAAGTTCACAATAGGCCCATGTAGGCACAGTTTTTCAGAGCATTATGACTTAACACAGGGAAAGGTGACATCAGTGGGTGAGGTGAGGATGCAGACAGAGGGAAGAGAAGTTCTCTGACTAGTAGCAGGATTTTTATTGTCATCACAATAAATCCTTCTCAGAGGAAATACAAACCCCATAACTGCAGATGTCCATGTTTCTGTCCTGTCTTAATCCCAAAACCTAAGGGGAGGGGATCTAGCTGGTACGTTACACATGTGGTGAAGTCTGAACAGTTGCTAAAAAACATGGAGAGTCTCAAAGTGTCAACACTTCTCAGCTTGCTTTCTGAACAGAATGAATCACAAGCTGGGTGGATTTACCTTGCACTGAATTGATTGATGATGGACAGAAACAGGATAAATCCAAAGCAAGAAAAAAAGCAAGTGAGGGCCTGAAGAGCTGAGGAGAAGAGTAGAACTGGCAATGTGACACTTTGCCAAAAAAATTTAAAATAATAGTACTTGAAAAGATTGACTCATACTAGGCTTGCAGTGTAATTCAGCACAGTGTGGGGTTACTGTGCTGTGGGGAGAGGCAGGAAAATACCCGCGTGACTGCAGAACTCCCTGAACTGGTGTTGCATTCCCCCCTGTGGTGTAAGGTGTGCACAGACAGGTAACTGTGCAGAAAAACACATAAATATTTGGGAAAACGATGTATTGATGGCTCTCCTTAGGTCAAGGCCTTCATTCCATGAAATACAAAATCACAGAAACCCGTGTGTAAAGACAGATCTTTGTTCTCCTCCTGTCCTAAACCATAGGCAGAGTTCATACAATGTTTTGTCGTGAGTAATATTGTGGGGTACAAAAGTACTCAGATGTTACTCACAATAATTCCCTTCTGATTTGCATGTGTGGCTTAATTTCAGTTTGACACACTGTAAAATACAAATCCTGATAGAACATTTATGCACTGTGGTAATGCCACCTCAAATTGTACAGTAATTAATGGAAACCTGATTTCTAACTGTGGGCAAACCCCTGAAAGTAATGCTCACGTACTGGTGTCAGCATCAGTAGGCTTGCGTGCTGTGGAGGAAGGTGGAAGATGTTTTTCTGTAGGATGCTAGAAAAGCAGAGCCAGCTCAACACTCAGCTGCACAGGCAATGAGGAAGTAAGCTGAAAAAATAAACCAAAAAGAAAGAGAAAGAAAGAAAGAAAGAAAGACAGAAATACATAGACATGAACAAATATTAACGCTGATGACTGAACAGCCTGATTTGAAAGGGTTGACCCACCAGTAAAGTTAAGAATGCCACTGCATGATCTGCAGTTTTTCAGACTAGGGCAGAAAACATTGATTTAGCCTAAAGAATATTAAAGGTACAAGGCACCACGTCCCTGAAAAGACAACCTGACTGTTCCCCTGCAAATTTAGCCATAAGAGTCTTAACTTTCGATTCTTTTTTTTTTTTTTTTCTTTAATCTTGACCTAACTGCATTCCAGGGACTCTTAGTGATGGATTAAGCGCATATTTAGCTGTGACCAATCTGTTATAGCCGAACTTCTGAGTCATCTGCAGTCTCCTGACTCGTGTGAATTGATGCCTGTCAATGCAAATTATCTCTCTGTATAACTTGTATTTACTCCACACGAGGTTTATTTCTGACTTACACTTCAAGAAATAGGATCTTTTTTTTACTTTGAACACCTTCAAATTTTCCTAAAAGTTTCTGAATTTGTACTGACTGAAATTTTTGCTGCCTTTTTTTTTTTTTTAGCAATAGTTTTTGAAATGGTGATTTTATTTTCCACTCATTCTATCTGGTTTGCATGTTAAAACACAAATTTGGTCCTCTTTGCTTCCATCAGGCTCCTAAGCAGAAGTACACTGCAATTTTGATGAACTAGGAAACTAATACAAATTTCCAAAGGATTTATGAATTTATAGTCATACAATTAATCACCCGAAGAAAGAAATTGCGTGCTGGGGTAGTTTCATCATCCCAAGATGTTCTTCCCCATGGGTGTGCACACACAGCCACAACACAGACCCGTGTACTTTGTGAGCTTGGAAAGAATCAACTGTGGCTCCCTGTGTGTGTCACTGCTCTGATATAGATGAATTATTTCCCATAAAACAAAAACTGGATTCCTGGGCCGTCAGTGTGTGTTTCAGAGATAAAAAAAAGATCCTTCAATATCCTTGATTTCCACTTATAAACACTGAAATCCACTCAGAAGATGTAATTTTCCTTATAAAACCAGACATTCACAAGTCTTATCACAGTGCTAAGACCAGCCTTACTTTCAGCAAAGCCTACGAAAGCAGCAGCCCTGGGATCAGGCTCAGTATTTCCTGTAGAATGGAATGGAACACATTGTAGTCTATGCCTTAATACAGGTGAAATAAAAAAAAAAAANTAAAAAAGGTGAAAAAAAAAAAAAAAAAAAAAGAAAAAAAAAGAAAAAGAAAAAAGAAAAAAAAGTCTAATGGCTATTAAAACTCAAATGCAATTGATTGTCCAGTCCTTACAGGGATGAAACCGTGTGTTTTCACATTGTCCTATAAATAACTGTTGCCAATGCAACACCCACTACCTGCTATCACTGTAGAAAGAGGAATCAAAACTCCCTTTTTGTCAATGGATGATTTACCCTCACTTTACAGAATTCAGGAATTAACAGATAATGGGCTGCTTACATATTTCTGTATTTATTTGCCTGCATTAGATGATGATTATTACATAAACAAAAAATCTCAGTGGAATAAAGCTGAAAATGTTCGATATGTTGAACATTAGCTAACAGCAGAAGAAAGAAAAAATCCATTTAAAAAAGTCTTGTTCTTTTAAAAAGTCTTGTTCTTTATTTTCACTTTTGTATTTGCATTTCTCATAGTGAAAAATTGTTGTTGGATGATGAAAATACTAAAAATTCATATTAAAAGATGCTCACGTGTTTTCTTGATTTCATCGTGGTTTCCACCTATTCTCTCAGATCCAAGTCCTGAGGATTAAAAGTGTCAAAAATACCTGTATTCCTGGGTTTCAGACGGACTGCCATAGCTCCGGGCACTTATATCAAGATGGGGACAGCCCGCAGCCCTGCCGAACCCTTCCCCTTGCCTGGAGCATCAGTGACATCTAGCGGCGAGATCAGGTGCTTCAGAAAGCGGGAAAATAGGAATAAATAAATAAATGAATAAATAAATTAATAAATGAATGAATGAATGAATGAATGAATGAATGAATGAATGAATGAATGAATGAATGAATAAATAAATAAATAAGGTGGCTTGGGCAATTGTCTGTATTTGCTTCCACCAAATATCTGTAGATAGTCCTTCTCAGACCAAGAAAATCTTTCCCACCACTTTCTCAGCCCAGCCTGGCCACGCCGCCCCTCCTCAAACTGCAGTTCCCATGTGAAATTTCTCACCACATGCCGTATTTTTAGGCTGCTGATGTCAAACGAATTTATAACCTGTGAGGCTGAAGCAATACGCAGAGAGTTTAGAGCAGTGCACTTCCCTCATTCACAGCCAAGTGGGACAAACTCCCGAAGTGAACTTTGTGTTACTGGAGAACAACTTGGGCACTACAAAAAGAAGAGGAGAATGAATTTAGGACTGTCAGCTCCCAGCTAAACCCAAACATTTCTCACTGAGAAGCTTTCCAAATCTCCTACAAAAGTTATAGGAGCTCCAAGGGTAGGGAGTCAGGGAAAGGAGAAAGGGCACTGGGGTTGGACCAGCTAATCATAGGAGAGATGCCTGCTTCACTTAGAACTATCCTACTGACCCTGCCAAGCACCTCTGCTGCCTCTGACAGTCCTGGGCAGTGACTCAAGTGTGGTGCTGAGATAAGCTGAGATAGAGGGGCCATATCAGGTCCAGTGGCTGGCACTAAATCCCTTTGCTCTTTTACTGTGAGTAAAAGTTAGAAGCAGAGCTCATATAATTTATCTTTGCTGTTCCATCTGAACGCCTTTTTACCTCCTTTCGGTGACACCATGGAAATAATTCCTTATCCCTCCTTGTGGGTGTCTTTGCTATTAAGGCAGGGGCAGTGCCTGGGAGCCCCAGCCACAGAGCAGGACACGTGAGGTGCCTTGCCAGCAGTGAAAGGCTGACCTACACCACAGGCTCCAAGAGGTTGGTCTCCGGAATCCAACTTCCCAGGGGCTCCTCTTGCTTATTGTGCTGCATCTGCCACCATCCGAGATCCATCAAAAATACTGAGCTTGGATATAGTGCCCTTTATTCATCAGAGGAGTGTTTCTCTTGCCCTCTCTTTGCCACAGTCACGGTACTTAAGATAAGAGTCATAGAAAAAAGTATGAGAGGGAGGAAAGTAAAGAAGTGGGGCAACCCCTTGTGCACCAATTGGCTCAAAGTTTTTTGATAGATTAGGTCCTCTTGGGAACTATTGCTTGGGCTGAAATGAGTGACTGAAAGTGAGCAACTTTCATTCAATTTTGACCCCAAATAATTAAAAAACCCTAGGTATAATATAATTTCTAAATGCTGCAGCACTAAAGAGGAGGTGATGAAGATATTCCCATTTAAAAAAAAATTACAATCTGTTAGGTAATGTGGACTTTAAATTTTCAGAAACATTTCAGAATATCATGTCTTTCCATGAAGTAGGAAACCTTAGTTTCATCTGGACTTTGCTGAAACTAAAAGGTATTGTAACATCTATTTTGGATCACTTTGTTTTGTTTTTATAGGTAGCAGTTCCAATTGAATAGCCAGAATATATTCTTCAAGAGCAAGCTGGTAACACCAGATGAGATTCAAAATCATTTTCTTCTAGAACTTCTTCTAGAGCACATGTACCCAGAAAAGAAAAAGGAAGCATGGTCTTAATATATAGACATAACAGAGCTCTTTGAAGAGATTCAAGAACTGCTGTTTGATTTTGAACCCTGGAAGATTAATAGGATCCTTTCATATGCCCAGCCCAGCAATGGCCACTAACCTAACTGATGACTGAAGGAGAACAACAATTCTCGAGTTCATGTATTCCCCCTAATAAAGTGTTATAAAGTAAAACAGTGGAATATTGAGATCATCCATCATTATCAGCTCATGCACAACTTGCAAACTGCTGAAATGGAATTGCTCTGAGATTTCCCAGCATAATTTAAATTCTCAGAGCAAGTTCCTCTTATTATGTGACCCTAGATAAGGAGCAAACAGGGAATTTCAGACTGGAAAGTACTGCTGCTTCCAATCAGCATCAGCATCTCTCTACAGCAGTTAAATATGCAGCAGTGGAGCTGCCTCTTGGGCTCTCTGGTCACAAGCAAGTTGTGCTCCAGGTCTTCTGCAAGGCAGCTTCTTGGTTATATTTATAGTCTTTGTATTTCTCCTGCCCCTGTTCCCAGCTCCTCAAAATGTATTTATTGGCAGCAGCTTCACCCAATTCTTTAAACAAAGTAGGACGACAATATTTTTAAATTTCTTGACAAGTTTATGAATAGTGAATGGTGATATTTTTAGACAACAGATAAAAAAGGAGGAAAAAAGTGATCAGACAAAATGATGTGTGGGCAAAAGAGAAATTAGAGTTGAAGTAACCTAGTCCAGCTCTGCACAGACTGTACCTTGCTGCCGTATTTAAAGAGAGGTCTTGCAGAACAAGCTAGACAGGAGTCAACACTCTGGTGAGTGGTACTGCAAGCTCTGTTATTAAAAGTCAAACACATTATACTTGGAAGCAACTTCTGGATGATGAGCACTCATTTATTGCGAAAGAGAATTTGGGGTTATAGGATGATTTCAGTTTTGCACAAGGTTAAATAAGGTCAATCGTAAATTTTTATTGTGGTTTTGTCCCATTGCTTGTCCTGTCAGCCACAGACATGAAAAATTGGTTATTCCCTTTGTTTACCTCAATAGGCTTTTCTATATTTTTCTCTGCGTGTATCTCAATCCGCCTCTCATCCTTCTTTCCTTCAGGCTCTCTAACCTCAGCTTCTCTTCTGATTTTGGCTGGGACTCCTCCAGCCTTTCTGAGTCTGTTTTCCTGCTTCCGAGTGAATTCTTAGTGTTCTCACCAAGTCTGTTTTCAAATAGTTCGTATTTGGCACAGAAACACAAAAAGAGTATTTTAGCACGAAGCAGAGAAAAGTACTCCATATATTCCAGGCAAGATTGTTTATACACCTTGATATATTGATGCAGCAGGATGTTATTAACTCAGCTTTGCCCTGCGTGGCACCATCACCCACGTATTTTTTCCACGCATTCCCATCTCTCTCTGCCTTGCTGAGATCACACTGACTTATAACCCTGGCCTAAAATTTTCTGAAGAATTGCAAATTCCGTGGTATCTGCAAAAGATAGGTTTGTTGAACCAAACAGGAGACAGGATGTACCTTTTACATTTTGGCACTACATTGCTGAGAGCAATACCCAAATATTTTTCCTGACAAGTTTCATATCCACCCATGGAAGTTCTATCAAGGCAAAAATTTCATTTGCATTTTTTTTGGAAAACATCATGCAATCCTCCCACTGAAGTTCACTACAGTCTGGAGATACCACATTGCTGCCATTTTTTCACTAAGTCTCACTGTTCTACCATGAAAGTAAATTGAATTATTAAGCAATTTTTTTAAACAATTTGCTTATCCAGAATATGTTAAGACTCAAATGGTGGGAGGTAAGGAACATTTAGGAAGCCATATCCGAAGCTCTTACTCCAGCAGCCAGCTCTTGTAACCACATAAAAATAACAGCAGATACATTAAATATATTGCACAGTGAAAATCCCCACATCACATCTCCTTACATTTGTTAACCTGGATGACAAGGAGATGGACATTTATTTCTACCTGTATTCCTAGCCTGAGCCCCATCTCCAGAATTTAGCTAGTGCACTTTAAAGTTGCTTGTACTATACTTACACTTTACTCAGTATTTATCCTTAATAAGAGTTCATTTCAAGAAGGGCTTCAGAGCCCAAACTGACTCAGCTTAATTAATTTATTGATGGAGACTATAAGGACCTTAATCAATCAGGCAGACAGTCAGCCATTAGAATTGCAAAAAGTGCTGGGATTCTTCTGCAGTAACTGAAGCAATGTGAAGGGGCAAATTCAGTCAAGCTTGGATAAATGAACCAGCAGAAAATGCGTTATGTTAGCAGAAACTTGTAAAAAATGTTATTGTTCAAAGTATGTTACACTGTGATCCACACACATATATATGTGTGTGTATGTAAATGTATGTGTATAAATTATTATCACCATGCTCTTCTAGCAAGAGTAAAAAGAATATATTTTCTTGGACACATTTTCTTATCTTTCCTCTCTGACCTTTTTGTATAACACAGGGAAAGCCATTCCAAGGGAAATTAAAGACTGGCTAAACAGACAAACCTTAGATGTTGGACCTTCCCTTGAAGTCAACGTTTTAGTACCTGAACATGCTTCTATGGCCAAGGATGAAAAGGAGCAAAACCGTAAGCCTTTTTTGGATTGCCTGATGTCCTTCACTTCTGTGCAGTCCAGCCCTTGGGTTAATTGCCACAATTCTTTTTCTTTGCCCCAATTTTGACTCAGAAAGTGATTAGAAATTTTTACCTAGAACAGTTTTGGAATATTATGTCGATGCATCAACTTTCAAAGATTTTCCCTGTACTGTGCACTATTTTGTCCTCAATTAATTCAGGTATATGCATAGTGCTTATGTGTATACATACATACATACATACATACATATATATATATATATATAAACAGACTCTTCTGTTGTTTTCTCAGGTTAACTGCTTGCCTCAGCTGAGGATACTGTACTTTGTTAATTGCAGGCATTGGGAATACTTCTGTTCACCCATTGCCTAGGTTCAAAGCAATGATTTTTAAACCATACACAGCCAAAAAGGGTCTTGTTTGAGGGGGAAGCACCTGCTGACAACAGAAGAAGTGGCAAGAGTGACGTCATTAAGAAGGTGTCCTGGTTTCAGTTGAGATAGAGTTAATTTTCTTCCTAGTAGCAGGTACAGTGCTGTGGTTTGGATTCAGTATGAGAATAAAACTTTGATGTCTTAGTTGTTACTAAGCAGTGCTTATCCTAAGGCAAGGACTTTTCAGCTTCCCATGCTCTGCCAGTGAGAAGTTGCACAAGAAGCTGGGAGGGAGCATGACCAGGACAGCTGACCTGAACTGGCCAAAGGGATGTTCTGTACCACAGAGTGTGATTTTCAGTACAGAGATAGCAGGGAGGTGGCTCTGAGCCACTGATCACTGCTGAGGGATGGGCTGAGTGTTGGCCAGTGGGTGGTGAGCAATGGGGTTGTGCATCACTTGTTCTTCTGGGGTGTGATTCCTCTCTCTCTCCTTTTCATTACAATTACTAACACTATCATTATCAATTTTTACTTTATTTCAATTGTTAAGCTGAATTTCAACCCATGAGTTTCACTTTATTCTGATTCTCCTCCTCCTCCCACCGGGGGTGTGGAATGAGCGAGTGGTGGTGTGGTGCTTAGTTGCTGTCTGGAGTTAAGCTATGACAGAAGGTGAAGAAAAGTGGTAAGAGGCAAGTTCTCCTATATTCAACTAGTTATACAGATGACACTTTTAGAACGGCAGATGGCTCAGAATACATTTACTTTAGCATGACAAAGAAGTTATTATCCACATGCAAAATAAAAATCCAGGATCTGAAAGCCAGAGTTGCTTCTCTCTGTATTGCCATGAGTATCTTCATAAGGGGCCAGGGAATGATAGTCTGCTCTTAAACTGAGAAGGTAACACAAAAATCTGGCTATTCAGAGCAAGACTAATTAACAAGCTCCAGTGAA
Source organism: Grallaria varia (assembly GCA_013396735.1). Classification (NCBI taxonomy): domain Eukaryota; kingdom Metazoa; phylum Chordata; class Aves; order Passeriformes; family Formicariidae; genus Grallaria; species Grallaria varia. The sequence continues at coordinate 1,110,923 of VWZG01008799.1, read as the reverse complement.
GGACAAGAGCACTGTGTTCAGTTCTGGGACCTTGACATTAGAAGGACATGGACCTGCTGGAGCGTGTCCAGAGGAGGGACACAAAGATGACCAGAGGGCTGGAGCACCTCTCCCATGGAGACAGGCTGAGAGAGTTGGGGATGCTCAGCCTGGGGAGGAAAAGACTCTTGGGAGAACTTCCAACAGCTTTTCAGTATCTAAAGGGCTTTCAAGAGAGCTAGAGAGGGACTTTTGACAAAGGCACAGAGTGATAGGACAAGGGGGAATGGCTATAAATTGAAAGAGGTGAGGTTTAGGTTAGATATTAGGAAGGCATTCTTTACTCTGAGGACAATGAGACATTGAGACAGGGTGCCCAGAGAAGCTGGGGCTGCCCCATCCCTGGAAGTGTTCAAGGCCAGGCTGGAGGGTCTTGAAGCAACCTGTTCTAGTGGAAGGTGTCCCTGTGCATGGCAGGGCAGTTGGAAAAAGATGATCTTCGAGGTCCCTTCCAACCCAAAGCGTTCTATGAATAGAGCAATAGCAAGGCAATCTCTGATTAGATATCGGAGAGTGACCCAGTGACCCTCCAGTAGCTGTATCAGACATTCCAACATCCAATCCAGCACAGGGCCAGTGGCACCTACATGTGGGCCCACCCCTAAGAAGCAGTGACCAGACACCCGAGGAGTCATTTTCTGCAGGTGAGCAAAGAGCCTCCGGTGTCCAGCACAGTCTCCTCCAGACACCCACAGAATGCCCTGCACACAGATGCTTGTGGAGAGCAGAGAATGAAGAGCTGAGGAAGTTGTGCACAGAGGTGCTTGGTACAGTGCATTTGGTGGGAATTCTCCAAATTATTGTTACTTTAAGCAGCACTGATTGATGCTGGACCCAGGTACATGAACTTGACATCAGACAAAACATGGGTTTCAGAGTTTCTTTTTACTGAAAGTAAGTATGGCCTTAATGAGCAAACAAAGCATTTGGTTTAAAACTGTGGTTAGATTTTTAATTTTTTTATGCTTCTGTTTTCCTCTTGTGTTTGGAAACCAGTTTGCTATATGTTAAACCCCAGTAATTTCTAGTCTTTTCCTCTCTGCAGAATTACGGGCTTGTGAGTGGGAAAGATCTCACTGACACCTTTTTAGAGACTTCAGTGAAGAAAGCAATTAAGTTGGTGACATGATTCTTTTTTTTTAAAGAAGGAATCAAACTAATTCCTTCTGAGCAATTAAAAAAGTAACTTTGATCTGCCCATACAGGAACATTTCTATTTAATTACAGATCAGTTCTATTGATTTTAAAAATTCTAGAGCCCAAGAGATTATTTAAGGTTTATACATATCATCCAGTGAGGAAATTGAACAATAGGCCAGACAACTCAGTATTTTTAAGCTTATATAAATTGCTCCATAGATGATTCTGTGTTTCTTCCTTCAGGGGAAAGCAGAATATACAACCCTGTTGATAGTAACAGCACAAACTTTGCTGTTACCTGTTTTCTACACAAGCACAGTCTGATGAACCATTCTAGAAGGTGTCTGAGAAGGGGTAATTGAATGTTGAAAACAACAATAATATTTACACGAATTTCCAACCTTTGCAATACAACCCTATCTCCAAGAAGATAAGCTGCAGATAAGCACCTAAAGGCTGAATGTCTAATCCCATACTATTGCTATCAAACTGGCAATCACTATCACCCTTGAAATCCTATTTTAAGGGAGGAACAAAGATAAATACAGAGGAGTTTCTTTAAAAGTAATTTTTCACTTTGTCATTGAAATTGGTGTCAGCTTTCATCCCTCAGACCTGCTCGGATTCTGCTCAGTAACTGACTTGTGCCAAAGGGAAACTCTTCATGAGAGTGCAGAACCTGCTGCTGGACCACTACATATCCCCTTTGTCAGAGATGCAAAACAACCTAAAGCCACAGTCCCACCAAGATCAAAGGTTTCAGCGTGTTAACTGTGAAAAGGCAACAAAATCTTTGGCTTAAAGTATGAACAGCTATGGGAGGATATTTAAGGAAGCTCTTCTTGCATTTCAGGAGTTGTGGTAGAAAACAAAAAGACAGTTTTTTAACCACTCCTCTTTTTTGGTAAGCCCACACATGCTGCAGTCTCAGTAATGCCTCTGTGCTTCCCAGTTGGAGCTACATAGATACCAATTCCATCTGTTAAACACAGGCCTGGGTAATTGTTCACTCCTTTATTATGCCAGGATATATTCTTGGTTGATAGAGTCTTTAACTTGGGGAAATTTTTGCCAAAAATACTTTGCAATCCAGTATTTTAAACAACTGGCCCTATTTATTTTTCAAGGCAGATTGGTGACCTTCCCAGAAAGGGTAAGGAAAGTGAATCTCTCCCTTGACAGCTACGAAGTTGCTGTAGGCTTCTTATTTGTGCTTTCTGAGACTTCAGCAGGAGGTTTTTTCTGGCTCCTAGAGGCAGTGTGTAAGTATTACATACTTAATTCAATGCTAAAGAGCTTTTTGTTGCATGATTGTGTTTCCCAGTTTATGAAAAGGAAAGTGCACCAGCAAGGGCGTTCACTCAGGCTTTTCAATATGACAGAACCATCCATACTGCAGAGGCCCCTGTACGAACAGTGATCTGTTATATGAAATATTATAGACATAATGAATAACATTACACATCATTCCCAAATGCATTGATTCATTTTATTGCTTTGTGGAAAGAAAAGGTAACTAAATAATAGAGTATGCACAGCACCAGGTTTTTCACAGTAGCTGTAACTGGATTATCTTAGCCAGTGTTACTAAGATACAAAACATACATTTTTCCATGAGCTGCATTATAAACGTTTGGAGCTTAAGAAATAAATATCCAAACACTTTTATGTGCCTTTAGCAAAGTTTTTGAAGACTGAAACAAAGTTTTTTCAGGAATCACGTTTACCATAACTGATCGACAGAGGGCAGCAAATTCCTTGTAAAATCCTGGCGCGCCATAGATTTACGAGATTGAAGAAAGTATTGTAATGATTATATCTCTGAGCTTCAAAAAGCAGATAGAGAAATACATGATTTACAGAGTATCCGCTGTTAACTCAGCAAGTTCTTCAGTGTTCTGTTACATCAGCTGATGAAGCATAAAGGCTTCAATTCAACAGAGCACTTCCCAGCATCCTAAATTTCTGCTTAATGAAATTTCAGCTTGATAAAATGTCTGTTTTGCTTTAAGCATAGATTCATGAAACTGGAATAGACTCAAAGCACGGGAGGAGTTTTGGGAATCTATGTTCAGTTTTGAGAAATATTAATCCTTCTGCGTGGTTTTTGGATGAGAAACCTTCCTGTGCCCAGTGCCCAGACACAAGTCCCCATCTCCAGCTCAGCCTCAGCAGGTTGCTTGGATGGCAATTTCTCTCTGCCACTGACTAGATTTGAGGCTGCCTGTCTTATGCGGGGCAGGGGGGGAACATTCTACACAAGATTTCAATAAAAAAGAGTATAAATAAAACTCAGTTTCAAGTAGAGTTCCTGGGGTTGGATACTCAGTATCCAATGCAATACAAATTGAAGATTTCCCTGTAGCTGAAGAATCCCAAATATAGTTTCTTCGATGTGTACTAGGGAAGGAGTTCCTGCCATATTCTTTCACTCAGTAGAAACTACAACAATTGGGTTTTTTTTTTCCTTTTCTTCTATCCAACTACCTGCCTACTTAAATGAAAACTGGAGAAAATTAAAACTTTTGAATCCTTTAGCACTCAGTCAAAATCTGCTGAAATTAGACAGCATGGTTAAACACCCAAAACATACCAAATCCATTTTCTACAGGGTGGGAGAGAGAGTTGACTCACTGTGGAGAGTATGAGCTTAATTTTCTTAAAAAAGAAAAAAAAAAAAAAGGCAAAGACCTCTACAGAATAATAATGTTTTCTTCACTGGGAAATAAGTTTAAGACGTATTAAACATCTGTAGAGGAAGGTTTCAGGAACACAATCAACATCCTTGGAAAGCTGCTTTTCTGTTTCTGTCACACCTGAGATAGTAGCAACAGTTTGAGAAAAATGAACTAACAAAACCCTTCAAAGGAGTTTACCTCTTTATTGAATTGTGTTTATTTAGGACATCATTGAATTAATAATTCAATATTCATCTACTGTCCCTTTTCTCACTGCATCTTGACAAAAAGTGAAGTTTGATTTCACCACAGCTCAGGAAAAGTGTTACCTGCTAATGTTACAAGGTTGAACTTGCCCATTAGAACAGAAGAAAATGCATAGTATAGAGATACTTAAGTTTCATTTAATACTCATATGGATAGAAGTAAAAAATATGTAAGTACAAAAATAATGGTTGAGACTATACTGTATGTCTTAAAACAAACATAATATATGCAAGGAAAATTCTCTGCTCAATTATTTATAACCCATCCTTTCTCTCACCAAATCATTTAGTATCTGTAAGATAGGCGGTGAAAAAGAAGATTTTTGATTTATTTAGGCACCTTAATGTAATGAAAAGTCTGTCCTTGAAAGTGTGTTCTTACTCATTCCTATAACTTGAGCTTGTATCTTTCCATTAGATTTTTTAATGACAATGGCACAGAATTAAAGATCCTTATGCATTTAAACAGCAGCCTAGGGGGAGTAAAAAAAGACAGCAAATCTAAGTACTTCTATCTTTTTCCTTCCTTCATTAAGGTATTTGAATGATTTGTATTTATCTATTCAGTTATACCCTCCTGGCAGGCACCTTAGGAAGGCCCACATCACTTACATAAGAGGATTTATTATTTTCTTCTCATTATCCTGCAGAAACCCCAGATCAGGTGCATTGCTTGATTTTGTCCCTACTGATACCACTAACATGCCACAGAGCGTTGCTCCAATTTACCAGTTGCTTTACAGCAGCTTTAACAATCCATTCCAAAAGCTAGTGATGTTGAAAATGCAGAAGACACTGACAGGATATCCCCAAGGAAATGTATCACACAGGTTGGTTGATTATTCTCTATTCAACTCATGACAGGCATAGAAGAAGGTCTCAGTCTTATTTTATTCTAAAAGTAAGTTTATAAAGCAGATTCAAAACTCACCTCTATCTGAACATTTAGCTATATTGCTTGAATCACGAGAAAAGAAAACAAGGCAAAAACTTTTTAACAGGCTTTATCTCTGTCTGCTCCTGCTTCTGTGCTGTTAAAGGAGAGGTTTACACCCTTCAGCAGGCCCAGAGAACCTTCTTGACTTTTCCTCAGCCTAATTAATATGCAAGAAACCAATGTAAGTTCTAGACAAAACGGGCAGCAACCCATAAAGATAATGCTGGCAAAACTACACAGGAACTACAAGAAACGTACCTGGAAATCAAGTCTTTAAAGAGTCACTAGGAAAAGAAAACAAATTAAATGAAACTAACAGGCCAAAGCTCCAAGAGCTGAATAATGCATGGAGGAAGGAGGAAGCTGGCACGTGTGAGATGCGGGAAGCTGATGAGTTTGGATGAGGCCGCGTGGCAACAGGCTCTCGGCTTCGCCACCAAACTCTCTGAAGAACAGTTTTGTAGCAATTACATAACATCCAAATCCAGCAAAGGCAACAGCTGCTAGTGATCGCTCCTTATCCAGAGCAAAGCCAAGATCAGAGACCTGTTGAAAGGCAATGCATTTAATTAACTCCGTACACTACAAATGCACCCAGAAATTCCTCTAGCTGTAGTACTGCTGAGGGAGAAGCACTTAAAAACTAAACACGGGCGTTTTCCTGCTAAAAGGTTCTTCCTAGCTGAAGAGTGGGAGGGTCAAGTCCCTGCAGGTGATGGAAAGTCCCAGTTACACCAGCTGAAACAATCAAGAGCAGCAGTAACTAGAAAAAAGCCAGTCCCTTAAATAAAGGCAGAAAAGTAGAAAGTGTTCTCTCTCTTAAGTGAAAAAGCGCAAGTGAATAGTTGTCTGAATGTGTTTGTGTTTTACTTTAGCTTTGTTAAGGTAAGGCTAATGTATAATTGAGTTATTTTATTAGGGAATTTGACTTGAGGTTCCTGATTTATGTGGATTATAGGCATTTAAAGAAGCTGGAAGTCTTTCTAATGAGGTTTTTGTACCTTAACTTATAACAGACATAGTTTTTATCAGAGGATCTGCAAAAAATGTAATTTAATTTTTCTCTTTCATTATTTTAGGAGTGAAGTTGGATCCTCATATTGTGGGTTTCTGAGACTGAGGAAACAGCCTCAGGAGTATTTTATCCATTTGAGGTGTTTTGCATTTAAAATGGATAGTTTGATAGGGGAATAATTGAATGTGTTGGCTTATGAGGTAAGAGACAAACTGGTAATCTATTGAGGTGCCTGTGCTTGATACTTGGCTTTTTCTATTTAACACTTTTTAAATGCCTAGTAGCCTTCAGTTATTGTGGAACAGGTGAGAGAGAGCACCATGGAAAGAACTAAGTTCAAATAATGAACCAAAGATATTATAAGAGGAGCTTTGAGCATGCTTTAAGAAATACCTTTTTTCCCCTTGAATATTAATTTTTGAGTTTTAGCATATGTCAACTGTTTCATATTTTTAATCTTATCTCTGAACTACTTAAATGATCATTCTCTAGGGAATTAAAGTTTTAGAAGAGAAACTTGAAAATTATACTGAATGTATTCAGCATAAAATCTGCTAACCTGATTAGCTCTTTTGACTGTGATGACTCACGTCTCGATTGATAGAGGGCTTAGTGATTTGGGTTCTGGTTGCTGAGGAATTTCCCATGTGACTCCTGATGCCTCTGCCCCAGGTAAAGAATTGCGTGTTAAATGTGCATCAGTCTGTGTTTGTGATCAAGGGGCACTGAATGTTTTTCTTTTCTATTTTGTATGGGTAAAGGCCTACTTGGATTATGGTAACGCCAGGGAAAAGGGCAGGTGCACAGCCTGTTTGATTGGAAAACCTGATGAAATAGAGGCTGTATCAGTGAAAGAGTGAAGCACCACATTGAAAGCAGTTGTAGGAGGAGAGGGGAATTCTGGTGCGACTCTCTCAGTTCTTAGGCTGCTGTGGAGAACAGAATAACTAATGCCAGAAAAGACCTTTAAGATCATTGAGTCCAACCATTAATGTAACACTGCCAGGTCCACCACTAAGCCATGTCCCTAAATGCCACATCTACATGTGTTTTTAATGCTTCCAGGGGTGGTGATTCCACCACTTCCATGGGGAGACTGTTCCAACACTTTACCACACTTGCAGTGAAAAATTTTTTCCTAATATCCCATCTATCTCCTGTCACAACTCAAGGCTGTTTCATCTCATCCTCTTGGTTGTTAACGGGGAGAAGAGAGCAACCCCAACTGGCTACAACCTCCTTTCAGGTAGCTATAGAGAGCAATAAGGTCTCTCCTGAGTGCCCTTTTCTCTCAGCTAAACACCCCTGGCTGCTCTTTATGAGACTTGTGCTCCAGACCAGCTCTATTGCCCTTCTCTGAATATGCTTCAGCACCTCAATGTCTTTTTTTGCAGTGAGTGGACCCAGAACTGGACACAGCACTCGAGGTGTGGCCTCACCAGTGCTGGGTACAGGGGGACAATCACTGCTCTGATCCTGCTGGACACACAGATACTGCAGACCAGGATGCATATTTTGAAGCACCTCTCTTACTTCCCTTTAAATCCGTGTATGAACTTTTAGTAATTTAGTCCATTATAGGTGCAGGTTGTTGCTCTTCATTACTTAGGTTTTCAAGGACAAAGAGTAAGAAGGTAAATTCACAATACTGGAATGTGCTTCAAGTCTCCCGTTTTCTTTTCTCTTTGGCAGTAAATGTAAAACAAGTCATTAGTTACACTCTACTGTAGTTTAGTTGATACCTTATGCTCAGTGCCAAAGTACTTTGTATTAATTTAAACCTTGAGCATGTAAGCACTTGAGCATGTATCCAGAATTACTCACATGAGTAAAGCTATTGACTTCGAAGTTATTGACAACCATATGAATCAAGTCCAGCTTTGTAAGGTTAAAGGTTTGGAGCCATTATTTCTTGACTAGACAGAAAAATGAAGGCTAAGCACGCTGTGGCTTTAGTACTGTTGGCAGACTTTTCTCACAGATAAAGATCTATAATGAAAATAGTTTTCAATATTGTTATTCTGGAGATGCCAAGAACAGAGAAGTGAATAAAGTGTCACATTTCAGAGAGCTATCTCAGGGTGTTCAAGTTATTGTACACAGTATGACTGATTTTTTTTTTTT
>VWZG01008799.1:991424-1102693 GCA_013396735.1 Grallaria varia | reverse complement strand
AAATTACTGTCTTCTGGGAATATACCATGATTCTCAGAGTCTCTGTAGAAGCAATAGATATCTGGATTTCTTCTGAGTAGACCAAGGAATATAGAGTCACGTCTGACACGACTAACTTGGTGCTGCTGAAAGCCACTTCTATATGGGACTTCAGTGCTGTCTAGAACTATACGTCAAAATCCCTGGGTAAAAACTCCCTTAATTCCATCTATAAAAAGCCTGGCTTTTAAAGAGTAAATCCCAGCAATATCTGCTGAAAGCTATCTGAACTATTCAGCTCTGTGTGACTAATAGATTCCGTTGCTACCAAGATCCACTGTCAAGATGACCGAGATTTCTGTTGTGAGATCTTCTTTGCGAGAAAACAGCAAGTTATTAGAAAAAAACAAACAAACACCCAACCAAAACACCCCAAACAAAAAACCCAACAAACAAATGTCAAAGCTAGCAAACAAAAAAACCCCCAAAAATATACATGTCCCCACAACTAACCAAAATAAAACCACCCTAAGCAAAAAACATCCACACCTCTCACCCCTTTTTAGGTGAAACACTCTTTATTTAATAAAAGAGCTACTTTTTTTTTCTTCCCATTGTGAAAAAGGTTAATACAGGGTTTGAGCTGAGAACCTGGGGCAGGGGAGGTTCTCTGCCCACTAGACTAGTGGGCACTCCACTCGTGGAGTGTTCTGAGAAGAATATCACTCTAATTCTACAGTTTTTGCCAAGGATTCAGAAGATCAAGAGGGCACCACTTCCCTGGCCTTAGTGGTTTTTTTGCCTTCTTTGTTTGTTTGCGGGTATTTTGTTGTTGCCGTTTGTTTTTTTAGAGTTAGTAAAGACTATAGAGTTGAGTAGTCCCTTCTGAGCTGAAAAGGAGGCTATTTTGGGGATTGTCTCCTTAGTTTGCAGATGCCTTAGTGTCCTTTGTGAGGCGCTGTGCCATGAAGTGCTAGTGCAGGTGGGGTTATTGCTGGAACAGGTGGAGCTCTGATACTGGAACGATGCTGTTCCTTTCCGATCAGTTGCCTGCTGAAACCCAATGTCTGCTACAGCTGCTCTGGAGTTGCATGTGGGCTCGTGGAGAAGGACAGCAGTTGTGGTTTGCACTGCAAATCTGCAATACAGGAGGAGTGTAACAGATTTCAGCCTGTCCAGTGGTGACAGATGTTGCTCTGCACTATTTCTGATGAATATAAATGTAGCTGCTGAACAACAGGTTGTTGCAGATTCAGAAAGCTTGATGGGCTGCTTGAATCTCGGGGGAAGCTCCAGTGTTTGCTCCTTGTAATGGTTGATACCTTGCAAGCTGTTCCTCTTTTGTTTCAGTCATAATCTAACCCTTTTGGCTCCTTGTAGGAATTATTCTGAATATTCTGATACATTGCTCTCTGAGTCCTGCTCAAGCAGATATACTGCATGAAAGCTATATACCTTGTACATGCAGAAGGACTGTCAATAGTTCTAGGACCTGCAAGAAGCTCTGTGGATGTCCTGGTTCTGAATCATGTTTTATCCTTCTAGCCTCTTAGCATGCATCATTTTACTTCAAGGTAAGACTTCTACCAGAGGCCGTGCAAAGAAATGATAGATGCCTTCTTAAGGAAGACAAGTCATTGCAGAGGATACCTGTATGTTTCAGCACAGTAGCATTGAGATGATAGTCTGATGAGCACAACAACCTGATTCAAAGCTGCGTTGTCACCAATGTTATACGCTATCATTAAGTTTCTTGCTTTTAGCAGGGCCAACAAAGCCTTGTAGAAGGAGAAGCAGTATTGGCAAGAGTACAGAACTAAGAATACTGGCTAATATAAAATGAATACTGTCAAACACCACTGTTATTTCGTTGCAAGCATAGCTTGGAATAGACAATCAGAGGTGTAAATTAGCAGCAACAGATATAAGCTGATATTTTTGGCTGAAATGCAGCCCAAAATAAAAAGTTACTTGACTAATTTAAGGAACATAACATGCTCTGTGTTTTCCCCAGGTTTGTTTGCTGCTTACTTTCTATAAAAGCTGTTTTTCACTTTACTGGATCTTTTGTCGAACAACACTGTAACCTTGATTCTCTTGTGAATACTGTTGTTATTGTTGGTATTGTCCCTGATTATTGCTAGTAGTGTCACTGGGTGGTCCCTGGTGACCACCTCTTCCACTGTGTAGCATGGCTAAAACTGGAAACATGGGAGGCTCTTTGGCTGTCCCAGTCAGCTTTGGATAATAAAAAACAGGGGATGTAGGGCTTCGTCAGCCAAGCTGGGATCCCTGGAAAGCTGTTTTCAGTGGCTAATTTGGTCCACAAGACACCAGTTTCAAGCAACTATCTCACTTCTAGACTTTATTAAAACCTCGTGGCCATGATTTATTCGACAGTGTTAAAGAAGCCTGATGTGTGTATACCCAGAGGGAATGCATTACAGCCCCCTGCTCTCAGTTCTTCTCAGTTTCAATGAAGCAAGGAAGATGCTGAGAACCAGAGAGGTATAAGACTTTCTGATATCATTTGTGCGGAGCCGTCCAGGTGTGCACTTGTATAAACGTAAGGCAGCTGGGGGACCTGACAAAAAGCTGTTTTGTCATGGTTTGAGGACTGACTCGAACTGGAGCTACAGCTGGGATCTCTGTACAGCACTACATTTTGTGTAACCAAGTCTCTAGCACGCCCATGGAGCATGGCTCCTGTGCGCAGTTTTTTTTCTCAGTTCAAAGCGTCATTCAGTGACCAGGTCAAGAAGCCTTGAGTGCAAAGCCCCGTGACTGAATTTACATTTGTGATAAGATGTGGTGTCATAGGAGTAAATGTAGTCCTATATCCAGGGAGTTTTCTCAAAGGAAAAATAGAAAAGGCAAATGACTAACTGGATAAAGTACAAAGAAAAGCACAAACAATTCTTGGTGAAAAGAACTTGTTCTTTTGGTGGCATAGACTTATACTTGGAACACACAAGCTATTTTCTAAGAATCCAGCTAATAAATGTAATGAAGAAACACAGCATGTGATATCTGTGAATGTCAAAAACAACACTGAGAAAGTATAATTGGACTCCTGTTGCAGTTAGCTAAGGGTGGAATTGTTTCAGTCAGGCAGCTTCTCTTAGATGTGAAGTACATTACCTGACCAGTGCAGCCAGCTCTGAGGCGTGACCACCATGGAGAGGAAGAGGCAGCAAGGATTTGCAGATTGACTGAAAGAATAAGGCAGTGTATGTGTGTGAAACTACTCTGTACAAGATCCTTAAATATATCCTCCTAACACATGGGGAGTTCACTGCCTAATTCTCTGGCCTTCTTGTGGTTTAGTGATGCAGTATAATTGCCATCCTTCAGTCAAGGAATCAAAGTATGTATTGACTTGCCCAAGCATAAACAGGCAGTCTTGTGGGTAGAAATGAACTCGGGTCTTCTGTCCACAAGACAGTTTCCTTTCTCTCCTGTCTAGTCTTGCCTGCCTAAAAGATTGCAGGGAGCAAGAAGCAAGGAAAGGGACAGTGTCCAATATGAGCAGTTTAAATATTATGCTGGTCTTCTCACTGTTGATGAGGGGTTGCATGGGAGGAAAACGTGTGTGAACCGATATATTCACACGTGTTGTCCTGCAGCTGTTCTGGTGATCATTCATGTTTTTCTGATCTCATTTCCTTTCTCTTTTAGCCCCCTAGCTGTGTGAATAGTTCCAGTCATCGAAGTGATGGGCAGGGAGATAAGACTGCATACTATTTCTTGTATTTGAACGTATGCCTGTAGAAATACTAATCTCAACACTTACCTTCATCTGGTCGTCAGTTGGCTCAGTCTCATCCAGTAAAATATGTGATCCTCCAAACAATGCACTTATTGTGAATAATCAGAGTATTTTCCGTCAGGGGAGGTTTAGGTTGGATATTAGAAGAAAGTTCTTCACCCAGAGGGTTGTTGGATGCTGGAACAGGCTCTCCAGGGCAGTGGTCACAGCTCCAAGTGGGACAGAGTTCAAGAAGCCTTTGGATGATACTCTCAGGCACGTGGTATGACTCTTGGGGATGTTCTTGTGCAGGACCAGGAGTCGGACTCGATGGTTCTTGTGGGTCCCCTGCAGCTCTGCATACTCTCTGATTCTGTGACAATTCAGGGAGAGGTAGAAGTAGCATTACATTGCATCAGGCAATGCCAAAGTAATACCAAGACTTATTCATATTTAGATTAATTGGTCTAGGATTTAGTTGCTAAATTGCCATTTGGCTTTAGCTAACAGGAATAATACCAGGCCAACAGAGAAAACTGCAGCTAAGGAGAAGGTTGCTTTTATTAAACTCTGGATTCATTAAGAGTGGTTGGTTTAAATGCATCATTCTGGGAAACAGAACAGTGTTAACTTTCGGCTTTTAAGTGCCTAATCATCATATGTTTTACAGAATTGAATATACTGCAAGGCTAAACAGTACTTGGGTGGTTCAATAATTGGATTGTGGGGTGGTTTTATTGTTGTTTGTTTTTGTTAGTAGGGTATTTTTTAAATTAAAATATGAAACTTCATAGTATAGGTAACAAACTGCTGTAGTGAAGTAGTAAATTAACCTTTACTGTAAAATACAGATTTGTATGCCTAAAGGGGAAAATACTCTAACATTTGCAAGGGCTCTTAAAAGCAAAAGAGAATGTGTTTAATTTGATAGGCTAATCTGACTCTCACCCCCAATAGCCAATTCCTAAATGTCACTGGGAACTCAAGGGGCTTGAGTAGAATAGTTGCTCTTGAACTTTTTACCCTAAAACTCTTTTGAGTAAAGTTGAACTGATGGATAAACCCTCGAGGAGCCAATGGAATCAGTGAATAAAAATGGAAATGGGACTTCTGGGCTTAACACAGTAGAAATAAACACAGTAAGGACTTCTGCGTGTCTCTTGAGTTCCTGCCTTTCTTGGATTAAAACACTGTGGTGTTCTGCCACAGGCTGCAGCACAGTTACTTATGGTGGATGGAAAGGAGAGAAGAAATGGTGAAAACGAACTGGATAGTACAAAGAACACAACTGTACAAAAGTTTCTATAAATTTTATTGATGTCTGAATAAAAACTGAGGAGAAGATGATACCCCTTGTGTAAGGGGAGACTGCTCCACAAACTGGTTAAACTGCTTCCTGCTTGGTAACTGATTACAGTAAAGCCCAGAGGGCTTTGAAAGAAGAAACTGAATTTTCAGGGGATTTTATAGCCCCTCACAAAATAGATGACAGTAGTATTGTATTCCTTTGTTTCTCTGCCCTTCAGTTTAAGAATGTTATATAAACTACATGTGATGAAGCCTGACCCCTTTCCTTTTCAAGTTTATCTGGGAAGAAACCTAAATGATAGGCCTCAAATTAGAGGGCTAATGTGTATGCCAGGATGATGTACTTGGTATCTTGCTAAAAATGAAGTGGTTTGTTGTTTTAGTTTTGTAACTAGAGTATAGCTTTATTTCATGGGGCATCTCTGAGTATTTGTTTGGCTGGGAGACTGATGGGGGTAGGAGGAAGAGAAGAGATGTAGTCCTCTAAGGGTTATTTTCCATAAAGATTTATACAGCTCCAAAGAGTGTCTGGAATATTTAGAAACTGAGTTTGTCTCCCAACATTTCCTTTTTGGTAATTATGTATTCAAGATAAATCACTAATAGTTTGGACTTATCTATTTTGGGTGAGAAAAATTGCCAAACCTGTTCCTTTGCTATATTTACCCTGTGCTGCTTTATAGCATACTTTAGAAAATGTACTGTTTCCTTTCTGTACAGGGAAGCTGACTGCCAGGAGAGGTGACCAAATGAAACTTGCAGCTCTGATTTATGTTCTTTAGAACTGCTTTGTCTCATGAGCTACTTTATAAAATCATAAAATGGTTTGGATTGGAAGGGACCTTAAATATCATCTTGTTCTAAGCCCCCTGCCATGGGCAGGGACAACTTCCACTAGATCAGGCTGCTCAAAGGCCCATCCAGCTTGGCCTTGAACACTTCCAGGGATGGGGAAGCCACAGCTTCTCTGGGAAATCCATGCTACTGTCTCACCAGCCTCCCAGAAAAGAATTTCTTCCTAATGTCTCATCTAAATCTCTCCTCTTTCCATTTAAAGCTGATACTCCTTGTCCCATCACACCATGCCTTTATCAAAAGTCCCTCTCCAGCTCTCTTGTAGACCCCCTTTAGGTACTGGAAGTCTGCTATAAGTTCTCCCTAGAGCTGTCTTGCCTCAAAACAGCCCCATCTCTTTCAGCATTTCCTTGTAGGAGAGGTGCTCCAGTGGTCTAGTTATCTTTGTGGTCCTCCTCTGAATTTGCTCCAACATCTCCACATCCTTCCTTTGCTGGGGGCCCCAGGATGGACACAGCACTCAAGGTGGGGTCTCACAAGAGAGGAGTAGAGGGGGAGAATCACCTCCCTTGACCTGTTGATCATGCTGCTTTTGCAGCCCAGGATACATTGGCTTTCTGGGCTGCAAGTGCCCGTTGATGGGTCATGTGGAGCTTTTCATCAACTGACACTTCTAAGTCCTCTTCCTCAGGGCTACTCTCAATTCCACCTCCCAAGCCTGTCAAAGTCCCCCTGGATGGCATCCCTTCCCTCCAGTGTGTCAATTGCATCACAGAGTTTGGTGTCATTGGTAAAACTGCTGAGGGAACGCTCAATTCCACTGTCCATGTTGCCAACAAAGATGTTAAACAGCACCGGTCCCAATGCCAGCCCCTGAGGAAAATCACTAGTCACTGCTCTCCACTTGGACTGCAACTCTGAGTGCAACTACTCAGGCAATTTCTTATCCACCAAGCGATCCATCCATCAAATCCATGTCTCTCCAGTTTAGAGACATGGATGTCCTGTGATACACTTTTCATAAGTCCGGGTAGACGATGTCAATTGCTCTCCCTTGTCCACTGATGCTGTAATCCTGTCATAGAAGGCCACCACATTTGTCAGGAATGATTTTCACTTAGTGAAGCCACACTGGCTGTCACCAATCACCTCCTTATTTTCCATGTGCCTTAAGGTAGTTTCTGGGAGGACCTGCTCCATGATCTTGCCAGGCACAGAGGTGAGACTGACTGGCTTGTAGAGTCACAGGTCTTCTTTTTTCCCTTTTTAAAAATATGGGTAATGTTTCCCCTTTTCCAGTAAATGGGGACTTCAGCAGACTGTCATGACTTCTCAAATATGATGGATAGTGGCTTGGTCACTTCCACTTCTAGTTCCCTTAGGGGCCCGTCAATGGATTTCATCAGGTCCCATGGACTTGTGCACCCCCAGGTTTCTTAAATGGCTTTGAGCCTGGTCTCCTGCAGTGGGCAGTTTTATATTCTCCCAGTCCCTGCCTTTGCTTTCTGTGACGTGGGTGGTGTGGCTGGAGTACTTGCTGGGGAAGACTAAGGCAAAAAAGTCACTGAGTATCTTGGCCTACTCCATATCTCAGGTAACCAGGTCTCCCAATTCCTTCTGGAAGGGTCCCATACTTTTTGCAGTCTTCCTTTTATCACCAACACACCTATCGAAACTTTTCTTATTGCCTTTGATTTTCTTAGCCAGATTTAATTCTGTCAGGGCTTTAGCTTTCCTGCCTCGACCCCTGGCTGCTCAAACAACTTCTTTGTATTCCTTTAAGGCTACCTGTCCTTGCTTTCACCATCTCTAGCTTCCTTTTTGTGTTTGAGTTTGTCCAGAAACTCTTTGCTTATCCATATGGGCCTTCTGGCATTTCTGCCTCACTTCCTCTTGTTGGGATGCATCGCTGCTGAACGTGGAGGAGGTGACCCTTGAATATCAGCCAGCTTCCTTGGGTTATCTTCCCCCCCCAGGGCTCTATCCCATGGTACTCTACCCTAAAGATCCCTGAAAAGGCCAACGTCTGCTTTCCCGAAGTCCAGGGTGAGTTGTTTTAGGCCAAAGTAATTTTTTTTGTTTATGAGTTGAGCAGGTTATTTTGTTTTCATATAACTTAAATCAAAACACAGCCCTGTTTTTCATGGGGTTAAATCAGAGACCTTACTAAGTGGAAGAGAAGTTCATTTTGGTGTGAGTATGGCACTAGCTGGGCTAGGCACCTCAAATATAATTAGAGGAATGGAGTATAGTTTTCTTGAACTGGTTTTTGTTGCTGTGTGTTGTGATTTCTTAAATAGTTTGTGCAAATTAATTAGAAGTGGAGAGATAAATATGAAGAAGTAGGTGCTCATAAACGAGACCTATAAGACTTACAAAATTGGTAGTAACTCTGTTTTTCATAATTTATTTCCATGCTGCGCTGTTTGGTCTCAGAACTGAATTCCATCAGACCAAAAGGCATATTTCCTTGGTTTGCAGGATTTTTTTTTTCATTCATTTTGGTATGTCTGAGTATTTATGAAGATGACAATGCCAGTAGGAACATTAGATTACAAATGTAATTCTGAAAAGGTCAGCAGGTCTGACATGCAATTTGTCTTGTTCAATTAGGTTTTATATTGATGTCCTGCCTGTCTAACCAATGTACTAATCACTTCAAATATAAATGATGTGTGGGCAATTATTGTATGTTTTTGTTTGAAAAACAATTAGAACCCTGAACATCTACAGTGACACAGCTAATAAATGTTTAAGCTACAGTATGTGCTTCTGTGTTGGCTTTGATCATTAGCTCTTGTAGTCTACTTGATTTAAGAATTTAATAGACAAAAGAAGTGTCCGGCTGTGGCATCTGTAAATAAGTTAAGAAATACTGTCTGGTTTTCATTACTGCTCTGAATGAACACATATACAGAACTAAACAGAAATGCATGAGGCACACTCACTACATCCTCCTTAATCTAATGCCTGCTGTTTT
Source organism: Grallaria varia (assembly GCA_013396735.1). Classification (NCBI taxonomy): domain Eukaryota; kingdom Metazoa; phylum Chordata; class Aves; order Passeriformes; family Formicariidae; genus Grallaria; species Grallaria varia. The sequence goes on along the minus strand of VWZG01008799.1, from coordinate 1,093,883 downwards.
GATTTAGCATCATATTGCAAAAGTAAAAATATATTGACTAGTATAATCCTCCAAAATACTTGCTCTGCTTATTTACTACATGTCTGATGCTGTTCAATGCAATATAAAGAGCAGCTGTCTACACTGATTTGCTAGAAGAAATGAAGGGAGGATAAGTGTCTTAAGTTTAAATAAAATAGGTGTAAGCAGCAAATAATTCAGGAGAATTAGAATTTCAAATCCAATCCATTTCAATTACCTATCATGGCTTGCCAGTATCCAAGGATTTTCTTAATTTGCTTCAACTTTGTGTTCCAACAATTCTGAAATGAAATTGGAAATTATGAGAAAGATCAACATCCTGCCCTTTCTTGTGCAGTCACAGCAACCTGCCTGATTATTTCATGGAATGGTCTTTCTTCATCTTAATGAAACAGGAATACTCATTTATAATTCTACAGTGCAAAGGAACATTTTAGGAATTTCAGTCAGTTGGAATAAAGCTTATGAAGTTATACTTCTTGCTAGTCCTAATGCTACTAAGAAACATAATAGATTAGTATTTGGAACAGACAACCATCCTTCTTAAATCTTTCAAATCATACTTAAAACTAATTGGTGTTTGAATGTCCTTTTATGGACTATTACTTCTGCAATGCCATTGAAAGTTTGTCTTAATCTTCTCTTAACACTCATTTTGGAGTCTCTTCTCCCTTTAGTGACTGAAGTATTGATATTATTTATCAGGTAACAGAAATTTATGTATTTGCTCTAAATTATTTTATATTTCCATAATGGTGATTCAAGAATTAAGGTACTTTAAAATTACCTTAAGTACTGCCCACTTTTACTAAGGCACTTTTAATCAGAACTTCTTTACCTCACTCTAATTTTACTGTTGAGTAAGGAAGAAACCTGACTGCCAGAGGGTCTTCCTTGACCTTGGTTGTGCAACCAGGTTTTTAGAGTTTTAGGGAAGAGAAGAAGAATAATATCCTTATCTCAGAGAAGAGACTCTTCGATCTCACCTGTTGGTGTCTAACATGGGATTGTGGCCCAGACAACACAGTGGTTCTTTCATTGTTTTCCTTGGAAATATTGAAGTCTAAACTCACTGTAGGGATTCACATTTCTTGCCTTTTGGATAAGAAATTGAGAATGAGACTATTTGCTTGTACCTTCAGTGGTCCTGAAATACAGGAGTATGTCCTGTGTCCCTCTGTAACTGCCAAGGATGCAGTGCTGCTCAGGAGAGGCTAGTTTTCTTCCTGCTGCCCATAAGCTTTGCAACATTAGGTAGAACTTCTTACATGTTATAGAAGCCTAAGCACTAACTGCCTAAGCAGAAGTGCTGAAAATGTGTCCCTCTGGAGACAAAATGGCATATCAAAAGGTAAAGAATGTTCTTTAAAACTCCCGCAATGTTTTTCTGTGGTTGCATGATTTTAGAAATCAAAGTAAACAGGTGACGATGAGTGTTCAAACACCTCCAAGATCCATTTTTGAAGTAGAAAGTAGGAGTATTTCATGAACTCTGAGGGTCTTGCTGCTCTGCAAGCATGTCAGAACTTTGCATAGATCAGAAAGGAACTGTAAAAATGTTCCAGTGACTGGGAAAAGGGACCTCGTGGGAAATCCTGGGGAGTTGTCCACGGTTATAACCAGTCTTGGGAAACAGTCCAGGTATAATTGCCCTTATGGAGGGAATACATCTGGAGCTAAAGGGGTTTTGCACTAGCAAAGCAAAGCTTTAACTGGAACTTGTGCTTGGGAAGCTGATCCAAGGCCAGACTGGTATGTCTAAACAAAAAGAACAGTCTTGCACCCTCTCCTTCTTTCAAAATGACTAAGATTATTCCAAAAGCTAAAATAATAAACATTAAAAGCCCCTTCATAAGAGATAAATGAGAAACTTATTTTAACTGTGGTGTTTGGCTTTTAGTGACTCCGGCATTCCGAAGGAGAAAGGCTGTAAGACTTACAGAAATAAGCAAAAATAGTGTAATGAAAATGGATAGGTATCTAAATGTGTTTTGTATCCTACCACACCAGTTTATCACACTTGAAACAGAAGACAATTCTGAAAAACCTACTTGAGGACTTTTTTCATCTACCCAAATGGTTTAAGGTATTTTAGTAGAATGAACGGTTTACTGATTTTTGTCTTGTAAGGCAGAAGGAATATTCACCCTTCCTGAGGTGTAATTCTTTTGAATTGAAAATTTTTATTCACATAGCTTTAATTGCACATCTTGATGGAAAAATTCACATGGTTCTAGGTATCCTGAGCATATTAGAAAAGCTTTAGTGAAGTCCAAGTGTCTGGCATTAGTCTGTCCATCTGTGCCAAAAAGAGCATATCATGGAATATATGATCTCTTGAAGATCTTGGGAGATGGATCAGTTTTGAATGTCACTAGGTGACAGCAGGCCCTGGAAGGCCTGTTCTTCAAGAAGAGCCCTGCTTCACCTACAAAACAGGGCTTGTTTTGTCTGTAGGTCGACTGCCAAATGTGTCAGCACAACAGCTGACGCTGTGCAAGCCTTTTAAAAAAATTAACTGTCTCTGTATTCATTCCCGCCCCACCAGACCATATGTTGTTGGCCACCCTCAAGACTACTACACGAATTGAGAGTACAAACCCATGAAGGATGGCAGCTTGATGTTCAGGTGGATTTTTTTGGCATGTTTTGTGGTGGGGGGCGGGAGAACCTTGGCACCAGTCTGCATCCTAGCATAGATAAGGTTTCCAGATTCTCTGCAGGACAATCTGGTGTGGGTTTTCTCTGGGAATCACACATTTTATACTTGAGATGATTTTGATGTGGGATAAATAACAGTGTATTTTGAAAGAAGATGTGGTGATGTAGGGAGGATAGAGGGCACCCTTGAACTTGAGTTTCTCCTGTGATTGCTCTAGTCTCAGGGAGGTCAGAGCATGGCTCTGCCAGCCTGTCTCCTCCTCAGTCTCTGATACTTCTTAACCTTTCTACCTTCTCTCTTAGCTCTTCCACCAAGCTGAGCAGATCATCTACCTGGTCACGTCTCAACAGGTGTTGCCTCTGCTGCCATCCAACACCAGCGCCAGGCTCTGGCACTCCCGGCAGCCTGAGACCTGGGCAGCAGGTTTTGGTGGGAGCTCCCTCTGTGTTGCCACAAACTTCCTGGTACGTGCAGGGAATGTGGCTCTCAGTCAAGTGCATACCATGGTTAAGCTATGTCCAGAAGGGTGATGGCCACCAACTGAGAGCACCCCTTGAGCAGGTGGGTGATTCCACCCTGCTGAGGAGTCAGAGCTGCCTCTGAGGCAGGGCTGCAGATCCTCCCGCTCAGAGGGTTGGGGTGCTAATTTTGAGGTCTCTCTAGTTTGGGAAAGCTCCCCACAGTCCCTGAACATGATCCTCAGCCCCAGAGCATGGCTGCTGGAGCAGTTCACCTCGGCATCTTCACTGAAATAAATGATGGTTGGAGCAGTTTTGAACCACGGCCATCAGTCCTGGCCCTGCCAGGGTGAGTCAGAGTTGCCTCTGAGGCTGAGCTGCAGTACTTCCCACTCAGGAATGGAGGGATGACAATGCAACGCCTCTCTTGGTGCTGATTTTTGCAGTTTTGCAGGATTAGAAAAGCCCCTCAGAGTCCCTCAGTATGATCCTCAGCTCCAGAGCACATCTGCTACAGCAGTTTGTGTCAGAGTCCTATCCTATCAGCAATCCTGATATAAAGAAAAATACCAGTTGACTGGAGCTTGGCAAATGTTCTGCCCATCTTCAGGAAGGGCTGGAAGGAGGATCCAGGGTACTACAGGCCTGTCAGCCTCACCTCGGTACCATGGAAGATCATGGAGCAAAGCACTTGGAGTGCCATCACACAGCACGTACAGGACGAGCAGAGGATCAGACCCAGCCAGCATGGGTTTGTGAAAGGCAGGTCCTGCCTGACCAACCCGATCTCCTTCTATGACAAGGTGGACACTTGGTGGATGAGGGAAAGGAGAACAGGGAGGTGGAATTTTGTCTCTTCCCAGGGAAATGTAGCTCTTCATCTCAAGAAAACTGGGGTGAGACAACCTGGTCCAGAAAACTTTGCAGCTCTCTTGACATATCAGGGACGTACACCTACAGCCCCTGCTTTTGTTGCAGTTATGGCTTTGGGGATTGTCTGCCTGCTTTGTCAAGAGACCCCCAGGGAGATGCTACAGGTGGTTTTGTACTTGGGGTGATGATGCCCAAAACCCCCTGAGCTGGGAGGTGGGGATGAAGGGTGGGGCTTGCTGGTCAGGTGATGCAGCTCCGGCAACTTTCGGTTAAAACATCATACTAGTTGGAATTTTCTCTGGAAATTCTGGCAAAATTGACCATATTTCAACCTTAACTCATTGGAAGGCATATTTTAGGGGCACGCACATTTGATAAGGTCTCTAATGGAAATGATAGCAAATGCTTGATATTAACTCCTTGGAGAAAGTAGTTCTATCGTCAAGCTTTTAATTTATTTATCAGCTGACAAAGATATCACAGTATCTTAGTATTCTGTGGGATCAGCTTTTCCAGGAATGTACACCCCGAGCTAAAGGCAGTATTAGAAAAACTGTTCCTGAGAAAGTTTTGGCAAAGGAGACTCTAAGTGTTTTGTGTGTCTGTCAGCCCAGCTCTGAGCAGGTACAACATGTCACACCTGCTCTGTGATGGCTTATGCCAAGGGATGTAATGACCACTGTTACCATTCATAATACCCAGGGAGGAAGGCTCCTTGATTTTGACAACCATCCCGAAGTTTGCATAATAAAAAGAATCAATTCTAGTATAGAATCAGCAGCAACAATGCACAAGCCTTATGTTTAGCTGATATTGGGCAGTAGTTTGATGCGATGGCAGTCCTCAAGTTGTAGTAAAATAAAGGAAAAGGGAAAATATCATGAACCTGGCCCATATGAGTTCTGTAGTTGGTATGTGTAAAATTTCTATTCTACTGACACTAAACACCTCCAGGATTAATACTCAAACCCCTTGTATTTCCTGTAATTCAAGTTATGACAATTCAAAACCTTCTGACAGTTCAATTAGCTCAGCAAGTGCTGGACTGAGATGATGATCTTGGGAAATCTGTGCTTCAGTGATGGACTTCAGGGGCAGGTTTTCTACCTGTCTAGTTTTGCCTACAAAAGTGACTGTGATTCTTCTGAGGAATAACAATGCAAAGAATTTTGTCTACAGTTAGAAACCTGCAATCTGTGGCCCAAATGTGTCTGGGACATGCTTGAAGGACTGCTTAGACTAGAGATCTCCAAATTGGTATTCAGTTTTTGTCATTGTCACGGTGTAGCACTTAAACTTGTTGTCAGATTAGAGGCCAAGAAAAGAGGCTAATTGTTAGTATTTTCATGATTTGCCCTTTCTACTTACATTATGGACTCTTAAAAGTGATGCTTTCCAGTCGACATTACCTGTGTTTGTCTTAGCAGTCTCATATAGTTGGTAGTTTCAAGCTTTTAAAATAGGAGCTGTTACAGTTTTACCATTCTTTTTGTAAGAAAAAGTCTTGTAAAAGCTTAGTAAATTTAGATGATGATATGCATGTCCTACCTAAATGGTGCAGCAGTTTAATTAGATTAATAACTTTGGGTTTATCTCCAGAGTTGCATATGCATTTTCTAAGTCTCAGTTTGAATTGTTCAGCAAGAGATAATTCATGGCTTCTGGAATGAAGCTTCTTCTTGCCAAAAAGACTAGGTCTGCATCTTAATTGGTAGGTTACTGCTTGGCGTACTGTCTCACTGGGCAATGAGTTACAAACAGGCAGTGCCTGTACTGTTAAATAACACAAGCCCATGGCACAGATGTGAGCACAGGATCACAACCATCAGTACCATTCACAGAATGGGTAAGCTTGGAAGGCACCACAGTGGGTCAAACTCCCCTGCCCAAGCAGGGTCCTTCTAGAGCATGTGGCACACAATTGCTTCAGTCTGTAAGCATCGTCTCTGGTAGCCTCTGTGCCACCAGCAGCCCAGATTGCCATCAGAATAACTTCCACATGGAAATCACTTTCAGTGGTAGTTTAAATATGAGTTCACAGATACACAACCAGAAGCTATGAGTGACAGTGCATTTGAAGTGCTACAGCTTTCATGACCCAGGATTCAGTGTCATTTTCTCTGCCAGTGCCTCCCCACTTTACATTGAGCTGGTGGGCCTCTTGGGATCAGGATGTACAACATGCGGCTCAGTGATGTACCCTGATGTACAGCTGGTTCCTTTGAGAATGTACGCAGAATCAGTCTCGAGGAGAAACGACAACGCAGAAAGAACCGTGCCTCACCAACACCGCCTATGGAGACTTTCTGCTGTGCCTTTTGCAACCGGCCTTGCCTATCTCGCATTGGCCTCTTCAGCCATCAGCGCGCTTGCAGGAAGGGGGGGTAGAGCCCTGCCCAAATCTTCATTCATGAAGCCGAGCCATGATGATGATGATGTACCCTGACACATGGGAAAATAATTGTTTATTTTTCTTATATCTGCAGACTTCTCCAAGTCTCTCTTTTACCTAGTTCATGACTACTTGGCCAGAGGAATACCCGCGTGCATAAACTCTGTTCCATGAGGCTAGGAACTCTTAAGAGGAAACCATTTTGAATCAGTACGTTTACCAAAACATTTGGTGATGACTAAGGAGAAAGATGATGTTCCATTGGGTTGGTCCTGTCACCAGCACTGACCTTACCACCTGACATGGCAGCAGAATCCTGAGCAGAGCTGTGGGGAGACATGGTTTCTGTGCTTGCTCTCCCTGATCAAAAGGATCCCCAAGGGTTAACAGGAGAGAAGAAACTTCTGGCTCCATTCCTGGGATAGCCCCCAGGGAGCCATGGAAGAAAAACTGTTCTTACTGGCAGAGACAACTTTTGTGATGTGACCATGTTGTGCTCAAAGAGAACTGGCTGTTCCAGGAGAGAGGGCAGTTTGGTGGGGGATGTGGGTGTTGGTATCTCCTGAGCCATGAGCAGCTTGCCCAGGTGGGCAGTGTAGTTATACTTGGCCAGGTGAGACTGAAGCTCCAGGCTGCTGAAACAGAAACTGGGAACGATGGAATACTTTCTTTTTCCTTACCTATCCCCATATACACATGGATGATATCTATTCAAATAAATGCTAATTACGCTTTTGTTTCCCCTCCCTTGTGGTGATGAAATAGATCTTCAAAAGATTATTTGCAAATAGAAGTTGAAATCCACATCAGGGCCTTTCAGTCAGGGAGTTACAGAGACTGCTTGTCTTAGTTCAGAGTAAGCTAAAACAATTTAGAATTCCTTTCTCAAATTGACCATGTCTCTTTTAAATTTAAAACAAAATTTTAATTTGGAAAATGTGTAGAAGGAAAGATAACAGTTCTCAACTACTAAATATATTTATATTTATATATATCCAAAACAGTAGAACAGAACAAATAACTCTGTAACCAAAACCTCTAAACAAATGAGTCTCTGAAGACACGGAGTTGGATCCTCTCCCGTAGGCAGTGTGGGCTCTTCCCTCCTTTGTCCTCCGTCCAAAAGGTGTTGGCCTGGCGTGGGCAGGGGTGGGGGGGCCGGGGGCTCCCATGTGGGTGCCTCAGGAAAACTGCAGCAACTCCGAGGCGATGGTGAGTGTCCGTCTGAAGCACAGGGCACACCGGGCTTGGAACGGGAGGCAGGGAAGAAGCCAAGAAAGCAGGAGTCCCTCCGAGGTGCTTCCTTCCCCAAAGCCGCCACCGAAGGAGGAAAAAACCAACTCCCCAGACCGAAAAAAAAAAGAAACTGAGCCTTTTGTGGTGGGGAGGGTGTTGGCCCCCCAACTCTGCTGGTAGGGAAAGAAAAATTCGGACAAATTCTACAACTATAACACTACTCCTGATGGGAGGCTGGCAGGTGCTTCTGTAGGGGTTACACAAGTAGAGAGGTGGCAAGAGGTTATATGTGAATTGAGAGGAGGGTATAAGAACGTAGACCCTTAGTTACAACAGTGCTCAACATGACTCATGAAAAAGAAGAGTTAACAGTATGAGCTGTCAGCATGATTATCATCTATTCCATACAGCCTGGTGGGAAGGCAAGGCACAGACAGAGGAGGGCTTGCATGTAGGGAGGGGGTGAAAGCTGCTGAGGGCTTGTGAGGCACATCATCCAACCTGCCACCTCCAGTTCTGGAATTAGAGCAGCCAGATGAGTGTGCATGGCCATCTGTGCCTGTGAGGCCAAGCAGCATGTATGGGAACCGGAGGGCCCAGCCCTGCTGTGATCCCTCTGTCTGGCACGAGGACAATGGTGAGCCATTTGGGTGGTGCAGCAGGCAATGGCACTGTGAGCACTGTCGGTATGAATTTCCAGGATCTAACACCTTGTGGTCAGCCAGCTGGACACACACTCCATTGAGATGGTGGCCATTGTAAACTGACCTATGACCTACGGTAAAGGGGGAACACAACATTTTTTTCACGTACAGTGTTCCCAGCAACTACCTCTAATCCCAAGCAGGAAGAACATGTTTAAGGAGCACTGCTATTGTCCCAAACTAGAAATTAATCTGCCATGGAGCCCCTAACTGAGGGCAGCTTGCCTGGCTTCAACCTGAAGAGTGAGGCAGGACTACAGATGGGCCATACAAAGCATCCATGGTTGTCTGACAAGCATAAGGAGAAAATGCTGGGATAGGGAGATTATCCACAGCAGACAGCGGGATATTTGCACACCTGGTGCCCAGCACAGATTTCCAGCCTGCAAGTCGTGCTGAAAGGTTTCATACCCTGCTGCCTGCTTCTGAAGTGAAGTGAGTGTGACCATTTAAGGGGCTGTGGGGATTAATAAGGGCCAAAGTGTGTCAGAGTTCTGAGCCAGGGCTGACTACCAACAATTTTCAACTTGGATGCAATGACAGTATTTTGGGAGTGGCTGTGTGGATATGAATCAGCCTGTGCCATTTGGCTTTGGAGCCCAAGGGTCTCTGGCCTTCTTTTTCTCAATATAAAAAAATTTGTCTAGGTTTACTGAGTTTTATATCAGCTTTTTCTCTCTTCTTCAGCTGGATCTCTAAGTTTCCATTCTCAGAGCTGTAACTGCATGTCTCTGAGCAAGTACAAAACTTGTGGAGTATGAAAGAGTAAGAAAAGAGCAGGTAATAAGGAAAGGGACTTAGTGAAATTATTAACCTGTCAGTTTAACGTCAATTAAGAGAAAAATTCTGGAATGAAAAAAAAATCAAACCATCTGTAAGGTCCTGGAAAATCATCAAAGAGCTGAGTAACTGCCAACATGGTCCATTTGTTCAGCCTAGTTCCCTTCTGTGACTGAGTAATTGGCCAGTGGATAAAGGAGGCACATTAGATGTCACATTTTTAGATTAGGAGAGCTTTTGCTACTCCCTTGCATCACACTTTCTCAAATACGTAGGTAAATTAAATCACATGGTGAAAAGCCAAGCGATTTAGCAAATCATGCTCAGAAAATTGATCTGATATTTGACCCAACAGAAACATCAAATGAATTTTTACAGGATGTTTTGAATAGAATAGAGAGCTAGCCTACTACCTACAATTTCAGTAGCAAGTTAGAAGCAAGCAGACTAGTTTTATTGCTAAGCTAATCTTTCAGTCTTGGTAAACTCAGGATATAATCACAAATAAGGATAAAGAATCATAGAATGATTTAGTTGGAAGGAACCTTTAAAAGTCATCAAGTCCAACCATCCTATAGTAAGCTAGATCACGAGTGGGGCATTGTAGTGGGTACACTACAGGCATGTACAACTTCTTCAGGCAACCTGTTCCAGAGTCTGACTGCCGTCATTGTAAAAAATTGCTTCTTTATATCTATTATAGAATCATAAAATACCCTGATTGGAAGGGAACTACAAGAATCATTGAAGTCCAGCTCCTGGCCCTGCACAGAACCACACCATGTGCCTGAGAGCATCATCCAAGTGCTTCTTGTCCAGCCTTCTGATCATTCTTGTGGCTCCCCTGTGGTCCTGATCCAAACCTGTGGACCTGATCCAACAGGTCCAGGACTTTCTTGTGCTGAGGACCTCCGAGCTGGATGCAGTACTCCAGGTGGGTTTGGAGCAGTGTGTAGTGGAGCAGCAGAATCACTTCTCTCAACCTGCTGGTCATGCTGCTTTTTCTGCGGCCTGGGGTATGATTTGCTTTCTGGGCTGCAAGGGCACACTGCCGGGTCATGTCCAGCTTTTCATTCACCAGCACCCCTAAGTTCTTCTCTGGAGGGCTGCTCTTGATCTCATCACCCACCAGCCTTTGCTGATACCAGGGGTTGCTCTGACACAGGTACAACACCTTGCAGTTTAGAGGGGGAAGTCTAAGGTGTCAAATTCAGTTGGGAGTAAATACAGGATGAGTGGTTCTGAAAGGTTCCTGGAAAAAGGAGATGGGCAATCATGGGACTTAGGATGATATATGACTCAGAAGCATGATGCTGGTTTCATCTGGTGTGAGAAGGAAGCAAATGTTGTATCAATAAATATTTATATTCCTTGCAAAATACAGAATGTACTCTTGTTCTGTTCAATGTTACCAAGGCCTTAGTTATGGTGATTTGTCCGGTACCCTTCAATGAAAATACGAACACCCTGGCGGCTTTATGGTGAAGGAAAGCTGGAGTGATCATCTGGTTTAGAACTGGTGTTCTTCAATTCAAGAAGGCTGAATGTAATAAATAATTCTAATAAATAAAAGCAGTTATGAATCAGTTCAACAAGCCTGTGATGCACAGAATCAGGCAGAGCATTGCCAGCCAGCTGAGGGAAGGGATTGTCCTGTCCTGCTCTGCACTGGGACAGCTTCACCTTGAATATTTTGTGCAGTTTTGGTCTGACTTTTTCTATATAGTTGCACCACATGTTAGGAACAAGATAAGGAGCACCTGTACAGTGTAACACAGCTCTCGGGCCTCAGAGCAGCTGGTACCTGCAGGAAAATAGGGCATATTCTGGTGATACAAAACTCTTGCAAACTAGATTTGAGTGTCAGCTGCTCAGCCTCTCATTGCAATTGAGGGGTTGTAGCCTTGGCTGTCCCCTGACTGGTGGCAGTTCAGATGGCAAAGGTATAGAGGGAGATAAGAGCCCCTTTTCTACTGGCTTAGATTTTCAAGAGGTGTGGGGAATGCTCTGGAGAGCCTTCCCAGTCTTCCCCTTGCTGAAAGCACAACCTGGTTGGCTATCACCATGAATTTTAGAGAATCATATATGCTGTGCCCAACAAGTCCATCATGCCCTGGAGTGGCCTCCAGGTTATGTACAACTGAGTTAGGATTTTTTTTCTGCACCAGTGTGATGGTGAGGTTACACCCAACCCATCCAAAAAATAGGTTATCCAGCCCTTCCCTAAGTCTGTGGTGCTTGGCTGGCGTGATGTAATGCTCCCCACTGCTGATACGGTCTCCCGTAAATATTGGTCCTGGTTTTTGGAATGATATGGTCCTTTCATGATTTGGTGCAGGAACTTTTGAGTTGCGATAAGGAACCTCTTTTTTCTTTCCAGTAAAAGTCTGCTGAAACATAACCAAGTTACCAGGCTTCATGCTGCCCCTGCCCTGCTGGGGGAGGGCTGACCAGTTTGTGCGGGTCACTGGAGAGCAGCAGCTTTTATAGGCACTGCGTCCATCCGAGCACATCCCTTCTGTGGTGAGCTGGCCTGACTGCCCAGCCCAGGCTGAGACTAGAGGGGTACAGGCAGGCATATAATTATTAATCTCTGTTAAAGCCATCACCTGGCACCAGAAGAGAGGGCTGGGTGTAAAGAATTCAATTGCTTTTACCTAGTGCACAGTGAAAGCTACTCAAAGCTTGTCTCAGTTAATAAGCAGCTAATGACCTTCAGAGGTTAGAGTTTATTAGTAAGAGCGTAGTACGCTGCTACACTTCAAAAAACCTGCCACCTGCATAAGGATCACCGTTTTCCCTCCCTTTCTGCTCTCCTATGGGAGGAGAAACAGAATAGCCCAGGCTGAATTGTATAGGTAAGAGGACAGGGAGTTAAAGAGCAGATAAAAACAAAAAAACCCAAATCAAAACAAAGACAGAGACAGAAAGGGGCTTTAAGGGGAGTTAAATTAGTCTGCTCTCAAATAAAGCCTTGAGAATTAACCAGAATTCCCATGTCTCAGTTAGCCAGTTAGGACCTGCAAAGTGCCAAGGCTTTCACACTGTGTTGTCCTGGCAGGGTGTCCATCCGTTTTGAATGTCAGAATCACAAACTTGCATGTTAGCTGCTGGTGTGGTGTCACTCCTGCTGCTGCGGTTTGCCTTTGTAGAAGATAATCCCATTATTGCCTGTTTTTTTAGGTCTGTGATCTGGTCCTTCAGATCACAGCATGATTAAATTCTTAGTGAAAGAAGGTACCAGTGTGCTACATCATGTCCTATATTTTGCCTGACCTACTCTCTAGTTTATGGGCTTTGACCAATTTCTACTGCCTATGTGAGCAGTTTAACGTACAGATCTGCAGAGCAAAGTTAACACTAAAAGCCTCCTGAAAATCCCAACTTTGCAGCCTCGGGGCACACAGGCTTTTATTAAAAAGCAGCAAACCTCCCGAGACTGCAGGAGAACATACGTAAGTGTGTGTTGTGGAGTAACCAGCAAGGGTGTTTACTGAAACAGGAGCTTTGTTTATTGCCTTATTGGAGTAAGTTAGGTGATGTTTATCCTGAAAAGCTGCACTGACCTTCCACTGGGTGCAAATACATGGGTGTGGGTTGGATTTCTGTGATGAAAGTAAGAACAGGCTTTGGTCCTTGCCATTTTCTGGAGCTCTGAAGTTGCCTGTAGATTCTATTACTAGTTTTCATTGAAATTCAGAATATAAGAGGGTGAGTGCTTAAGGTTCTTACGTGCCATAGATTTGGGGTTTTTTTTAATGAAAAGTTTGAGTGTTTTAGTTCTGCAGAGTAAACTTCTCTGTTTTTAAAGGGCATGGCTTGTACTTGTGATTCACTGCTCACTGCAGGGGGGGTTGGTCTAGATGACCTTTGCAGGTCCCTTCCAACGCAAATTATTCCATGTTTATGTGATTCTAGTCTAGTACATACCAAACATATCAGGAGCTGAGCGGTCAGAAATGTGCATTTTCGCATGGGAGGAGTTCACATGGGCCAAAGGCTGGAAAAACTTCAGAGCTACTTTAAAGCACATTTCCTACACATTTTCTGTTTAATATTACAGTTAATTAATTTAAACATCATTATCCAGTATTGAAATTTGACTTTGTTCTTTTGGATTTTTCTTGAGGTTTTTCCCTCATTTATACCTTTGAAGTGGAAGGCTCTTTATACGACTGCATTTCAGGCACTTAGTGTTTTATGGATGCTTGTAGCTCATCTGTAAATATAAAAATCTTTTACTATCCAGGAAAGCTCAATTTTCTTTTACTTTTGTCATTTTTTTTTTTTTTAAATTATTGTTGAAGTGTTGTAGAAGAGAATGTTTCAAGTCTTGCTGTAAATAAATATGTCATTTCTGGGAGAGACAGAGCTGCTTTTGTAAATCAAATTTTGCTTACAGCATGGTACTTCAGGTTTCTCTTAGTTGGTACAAATCCACTGAAAACTATGCACAGTTAGGCTGCTCTCCTGATGTCCTCAGTAAAAGGGATCTGCTGTCTTGAAGCTTTCTTCTAGGCAGAATCAACAGCTATATTATAACAAAATAGCAGTGGTTTTATACTGCTGTTGCTTCAGGTTTTTGTGCCCTAGCTCACAAAACAAGAGAGCAAAGTTAATCGCAGTACATTTTCCTAAAGGTATTTCACTGAATGGTTCAAAATCTACTAAAATTCCATTAACTAGCCCGGCACTCATATTGTTACTTCTATTTTTAAAGTGTCATAAGATTAATTCCACATCAGAATGGATTATAGAACTGTAGATAATGGAGGAGAGCTGAGGACTTCATGTATCTAGCATGCATTCAAACAAACACACGTGTTCCACCAAATCCAGACTAGCAGATCTTCAGTGGCAAACATGTTTTAGAATGTTTTTTAAGCTAATCCAATGAGTAATGTACTAAGCATCAGAAAATTAGAGTTAAATTTTTGCCACGAGGGAGCCCCAGAATTTGTCCTAGATAGCTCATCTTGCAGATAAAGGTTTAGTTTGAAAAGTAAGGGATGCTGTCATTGGGGACAGCTGCTAAGTGGAGTACTAATGTCTTCAAAAACATCCTTCTCAAAACCGTTAAAGGCATCTGCTTTTCATTTGGGGTTTGAAACCACATACATCACTTGTGGTGCTACCATAGCGTTAGAAAATATAATGACTTCAATTAAAAAAAAGAAATTATTCTAACATTTTGGTTATATACATTTTGCATTATTACCAAAGGGATGATTTGAGGCCGGTTAGAGGTAAGGCCAACTCAGAAACAGATGTGCCCAATGGAGGTTTATCCAGAACTGCTCAGGGTGACATGGAAGCAGATGGCCACGAGAACTTTGTGCTTTCATGGCTGACTTCACTTCTCACTGTAGGCTGATGAGGCTTTCCGGTGACCATACAAAGTAAGGACCACAGTCATAGTGAAAAATTTCACATTTGTTTCTCAATTTGAAGCAAAGTAACAGTACAAGAGTATCTACACACCAGCAACAAGAAAAAGAAAAGTCTGCTCCCCCACTAACCAAGCCGTAGTGCACTTCTGTCTCTTTAAGAAGAGCTTTTAATCTGTAGAGCTGCTCTGTGACTGACCTCCTCACGTAATCATCTGAGACAAGAATCTAGTGTATGTGCTCTTCCTTGTGAGCTGGAAGCCACTTCTGCCAACACTTTTGCTTAGCTTTCCTTTTAGAGTAGAGCCAGCTGTTCTTCAGGGTCTCTGGAGTATCAGTATGTTCTCTTAAACTCTCTTTTTTGGCTAGAAAATAGGGACAGTAGCTAGATAGTTTCCCATACCAAAAGTTTAACAACCATGGGTATTATTACATTGCTCAGATATGTCCATGGCCATAGGTCAGTCCCTGCTTCCCCTTGCTTGAGTCTTCAGACCTGTGCTCCAGGCTCAGCTCTTGGAGCAGTGCTGGCTGGTGTCAGCCCCCTGACACAGCCCATCTACTCTTTGCTTTTGAGAGGTGGTGGCAGCTGAATGACAGTTGGGTTTTCTCTCATGACCTCCATCTCATCCAGGAAAAAGTGGAAGGGATTATGTTATTTGAAATTAATTAGGAGTTAATGAAGCTTGTCTGAAGCCAGCAATGGGAGTCACAAAGCAGCTGCTGATTAGAAGGGTCACGAAAAGAGCTGTGCTTAGTCATTAATCAGGGGGAAAGAAGAAAACAAGTAATACTGATTTAGGGATTTTTTTCCCCCTGTTTTCTAAGTATGAAATTAATGTCTAGTATTAAACAAAACCTTTTTAGAAGTGAGACAGAACAGTTTTATGAAAGGTTAATGATACTAAGCAGGAGACAGAGGAAATAAGAGGGAAGCAAGTTTTATTCAGTTTGGTCACTGGCCATGGACTTCATTCCATCTCCTACTGAAGGATGCATGAACTGTGCTGCCTGTCTCCCAGAATGATGACTGTTGACACCACGCCATCTTCTCCCAAGTGAATACACATATTTAGACTTGTTCTTCCCCTCCCGCTCTCAGCACAATGAGTAATCAAATATCTTACCACAGATTTGGGGACAATGGAGAGTCATTTTTGCAGGCTCTTGTGGCCTGTTCTCTCTGGCACATCCACCGGAAACAATGCACGTTTGTTTGAAGGCAGAAACTAATGTGGACCGTGTGGACCACGTGCCTCTGGTAGCCAAGCTGGTGGAGCTGCCCTGCATCATCAAAAGCTTGAAAACCATCTAAAAGAAAACCTTCTACAAGACAGCGGGTGTTTGCCAGATCCTTGTCTGCACCATGGATGGTGATCTCTACCCACCTTTGTGACGTACTAAGTACAACTGGGCTATCCAGTGGATTCCAGCATCATACCGGGATAAGAACATGTAGCCACAAGTGTGTTTTGAGCAAACAAGTATAATCCAAGGGATTGGTTTTTTTATAGTTTTGACTATGGTGTCTTTTGTTTGTTTGTACTGGGTTTATTTATTCCCCACCCCAGATGTGACAGCTGAGTAAAGTGAGTTTCCTGTAGTGTTTTCCCCACTCTCTTCCTGCTTCCCCCAAGTATGGAATGTAATTTATGAAAAATTTGTTTAGAGAAAAATCTCAGAACTGACATATTCACCTAGTGTCCAGGTACTGGACAAAGGAATTTTCAGTTAGTACTGCTTATTTTTCTCTTCAGTCAATGCCTTTTTCAAATGGGCGGAATCCTCATGTCTTTTATGTTTCTGAATTCAAAATATTTGTGGGGGCTTCTCTCCCCTTTCAAGTACTTAAATTATTTGAAATTATTCCTTCCATAAATATTAATTTGCATACAATGATGTGCCTGATCCTGCAATGAAAATGGCTACAAAGTCAACTAAAGCAAATTTAATTTTATCTTTTATGAATAAAAATACTGAAATATTTGTCCAGTTCAGACATAGACATTTCCTTTCCTTGTTTTACTGTGGAACTTTGACATTGGTTCCATTGTTTGTTACATCCTGCTGTGTTTAGAAGATTCTAACATTTTAATAGGTGAGAAGAAAGTGAATGAAGAAAGCTAATGAATGCCTTTATCTGAAAATATAATGTGTATTCTCACAAGCTTCATGTGAACAGTAGTATTCCAACAGGAACTCTGGATCTCCCAGTCAATGGTGCCAAGATCATCCTTTCCCTAGACCTTATTTTAATTATTTTTTTGGACCTGAAGTAATGAACTGACTATAATATTCAGGGAGCGTTGAGTATAATGATTTTATGTAAATGATATTGCATTTTCACTTCTTTTTTCCCTTCTTAATGAAGCCTATTTTTGACTGCTATGCACTAAGCAGGCTCCCTTAGTGAGCTGCAGAGTGACAGTGTGCAAGTCTTTTCAGTGAAATGTGAAATGTTGAGCAGAAATTATCTGTATGAAGCTTGTTTTTTCTCCTTACCACTCTTTATTCCCTTGTATTAAATTTTCACTGCCATGTTTATTTTGGCTTTCTTCATAAACCTACTGTGACCTCTGTCATCAGGTTCTTATATTTTTCCCTGCCTCGTGTGTCTCCTCTGTTTACTTCACAGAACTGAACAAGACCAGTGTTGATCTAACATCTATTCACAGCTATGTTTACTGGCAGTATTTTCCCATGACAAAACTGTTGTTTTATTTTCCCTGGCTTTTAACAAGTTCCTAATGTATAACAGGGCTTAATTTTCTGTCCAGTTACCCTGCTTTCCCCTCCCCAATTTTCTTTAATGTTCTCTCCAGAGATAGCTTTATAACTGTGGAAACTGCTATTAAACATATGACTAGAGTTTTCCATGATCTTAGACTTCCAGGGAGGATCTCTGGATCCACTCCACCCAGAAAATGGAAAAAGATATCCAGCCTGGGATATTTAAGGTGCTGTTGGTCATGCCATGCCACATCACTGCCAGTTAATCTTCCAGAGCTGAGGATGAAGGGGACGCTTCTCCAGAGCAGGATATGCCCTTTCTAAAGTCATAAAACTGCTGCAGTGAGTTGGGTGATATGAATTCCTTCCACTGTCAAGGATACCTGCTTCTAAATGTTTAATTTAGCCAAGTGAATTCTACCTAAAGGGTTGCCTTGTCTCTGAAATGGGGCTTGCTCCATGTTGTGGATTGGCCTCAACTTTTGTAGGACAAGGCAGGGGAGCCCTGAAAATGTTGTTGCAGCAATTCTCCTGCTCTGATCTGACAGACCTGCAGTGTCGCAGGAGGCTACAGGAGTTACTTCTGCCTCAAGGATCTTCTGTAATCTAGATCATTCAACCTTGAAAGGGCTGTTCAGAAGAATTTCTACTGAGTCGTCTTTGTATGTGAAATCATAAAAGATACAATTCTTACCCTCATAAACAAATATCAAGTTGAGCTTATATGAAGACAATTAGGGATCAAAGTGATATTCAGACTCTTGTCTGCGTTATGCAGATGTATGCTGGAAAATGGAGAGAATGATGATGCTTCATCAGGTGAAAGGAACCTTGTGGGCTTCGTCTAGAGAACAGATCTTACGAGGCTGTGGCTCTACAGTGAATGTATCCAATGCCTGGGTATTACAACAGCTTTCAGAGGGGAGGACTTCAGGCTTAGTGTAAAACCCTTACTGAATGGAAAACAAACTGTGTGAGATCTGGAATAATGCCTCTGGTTTGCCAGGGATGTGAATGTTTAACTAACAAGGAAAATACCATCCTTGTTTTGTGAACATTTTGAAAGGCTTCCAGTTATCGTGGTCTGGAATAAAGGAAGCAAGTCTTTGGCTGCCTTGTTTTCTGTCTGTTCCTTGTGGTGATAATTCTTATCAAACAACATTCGACATGTGTGGGACTCAGCAGGAAAAATTCAGATGTTGTTGGTTTTCTGCTGCTACTCATATATCAGAGAAGTGGCACATTGACACCGAGTGACAGATGAACTTGCCCGAACCAAAATGCAACCATTTGCAAATATGTAAATGAGACAGCAGAATAACCACTCTGTTAGGAGAAGGCATCAGGAATGTTCAAGGGGGTGCTGAGCTACCTTCTAACCTATTTAAGCAGAATATTGGATGCTTATTTTTAATGAGTAATTTTCTCTGTCCATATAAAAGGTTTTCTAGGTGATAAATATAATTGAACACCAGTTTTCTACAGGTATATTGCAAGTATGTGAAAAAATTATCTATCTTTACTTAACTGAAATAATACTCTATGTCTACAGCACTCTTTTAGAATAATCCACCTCTATGCTTTTCACTAATTTATTTTTAATAGTATTACTGCATTCCATAGTAAAACATCACATACAACTTGCAGAATTCAGCCATGTAGCAGTAAGTTTCATGGAAATTGAAAATATCTAAAATATTTTATGTAGTCTGGGGTACTAGTTAATTTAAAAGCTGATGAATAACAGTGTGAGTATAAGTTTACTTTTTAAGTGAATATTAGTATTTCTTGTCTCTTGTAAAAGGCAATTCTCTGACCAAATTAATGAACCCTAACTGAAGACTCCAACATGTCAATCCCCAATGAATTTAGCATGAGTGTTCAGATCCTATTTTTTGACAATATGAACACAAACCCAATATCTCATTCTCCTAGGGGAAAGAAAGAAAAAAGGCTTCAACCACAAGTGATGCAATCTACCCTATACTGAGGAACTGTATCAAATCCAGCAGCTTCTTCCCAGGACTGCTATTGATTTGTGCCGATTTTCTCCAGCAGTTATGTCAGCGCTGACTCTTCAAATTCTTAACTGCCGTGGTATTTCTGTTTGAATAGCTAAGGATAGCCTTTGTGGATACCTAAAAAGCAAAGGGAATGATGGACAGTGCTTTTTTGCAGTGGAAGGCAAGTTTCTGTGATGAGAGAATTGGGCTGGCAGAAACTGACCACTCAAATAATTGCCTCCATGGGGCATAACTGCCTATAGGCAAGGAGTTGGGTGAGAGGGAGGTTCTTTTAATGCTGTGATGATTCACCCATTGTTTCGAGGTGATGATGCTTCAGATGTGCTATCAGGGTGAAGCAAAATGTACTTCAGCTGCTGGTATTTATTATGGTCCAGTACATATTCTGGTAAGGATACAGGCCACTTTTTAAACTCTTTAATATATATTTCTGTTTTATTTCTCTGCTTTCTGAAATAGAGCTGCTCATCATGTGAGTTAATTAATTTTAAGGTCTTAGACAGGCAGTTGTAGCTTCATCTCTCACTTTGAAACTAAATTTCATTATAAAAGTGCTCTTTCAGATTTATGAGTCTGGGGAATTTTCCCACCTCCCTCCCTCCCCCCTAGAAGTGGCCACAGCTACTGTATGAATTACTTTCTTCTCTTACAGTTCTTACTGATAGTTTCTGAGACAAACATTTTTGAGCCAAAAATAACTCAAATTAACATGAAAGTTGGATGGATCTAATACTTCTCTCTATTGCTAAGTCAAAGAGATTGCAACCTTTATTTCAATTGTCTATAAATATCTTTCTTAAACTCCTTCCCAATTTCTGCTTGAAGAAAATAAATTGTAGTTGAGCAGATTTGTTTATGAGTTTTTTGAGGTTAAATATTTTTAGAGCCATGTCTTGATCTGAATAGGCTTTTTTGAACAGTGGCCTACTTATAATAACATTTACTGTTGAGAATCATTTGTCATTTGACTTGGCAAATGAAAATGTGTGTTGCACTTTTGATCACGTCTCCATTTGGCCGCTTGCACTTCCTGTCTTCTTTTAAAACCGCATTCTGGTTCACCACAGCAGGTAACTGGGACAGTGGCACATCCAAGAGTGATGTGCCATGACACCTGGAGAAGTTGTTTCTGCACACAAGTATCTCTTGCCTGAGTTGATTCCCAGTTAATGGGTAAGTTTATAGCCAGGGACAGTCCCAGCCTTCAGCCGCTGCCTTGCCCGCTTTGTGTTTAGACCCGTTTGTTTACACCCCGGAGTTATTTAGGATAGGAGCCGTGTTTCACCATCTTTCTGTGCAGCGTTCAGCAGCCTCAAAGCGCTGCTGTGATGCTGATGGCAGCGCTGCATCGGCACCTGGCGCCGGGGCACACGGCGCTCACGTTGATTCGAGGTGAAGGCTCTTGCCTACTCTGGGTGGAGGAAAGTACTGACCTTGTGCCTCCGGGCTGTTTATTGTGCAGAGACCAGTTAGCCACAGTTAAATCTGTAGCTGCAGCAGAGCTCTCTTCAGGGCTGCCTTCAACTGGATTGTCAAGTCTAAGGCAAGAAGAAGGACACATACCCTCTCACATCTTGCAAAGAGTTTTAACAATGACTGAGATGTCCTAAAATTTGAATCGCCTCAGTTTAAAGGCAGATTTTGGAAGACAGCTGGGTGGGGTTTTTAATATTATAAATAAACCCCAAGATATATTCAGTATTTCACAGAGTCCCTTGGAGTGCTGAACATCCATTTTAAATGGATTAATTTTAAACATTAGCAATTACTGAAGTTGGACTCTGTAATAGACCATCTGCAAGTCAGAAATAATTAAAAGGTTGAAGAAATATCCACTGATTGAAATGGGGAGCATTCTTTGTTAGCAAAGCCAATAGGAGAAAAGACAAAATTAGACGTGAATGAACTGTTTGTACTCTCAAATAGGAAGGGTAATTCCAGTGTTTAGGAGAGTGGGGAGCATAATAAGGAGAATATTAGTTGTTTTTTATGAGAATTGTGCCATTAGTTCATTATCTCTGAATTCACTTGTTCAGGATCACATTTTTCTTCAAGTCTGTTTTGTCTTTTTTTCCCCCCTCACACCTCCCTTATTTATTTATTTGTTTGTTTGTTTTCTTTTTTTTTTTTTTCCTTCCCTGGATTGTTAACTGCTTCCCTAGCGTAGAAAAGCATTGAAAGTATATGTAACCTAAGAAAGGTCTCTATCCTTTCTCAGTCAGCATTCTAAGAATTAGTTCTGTGGGAACCTGAAATTTCAGCTTCTTTCCAGGTGTGATGTAAATTCAGCAACAGTTGCAAAATGTCACGGAGGTGTTTGTTCAGCTCACCTCTGCCTTTTGGTAGCCTTTGAGTCTTGTCCAGATGTCAGATGGGGAGAATATGATGGAAACTTCATCTCATTTAGACAGAGCAGGTCTAAATGCCATTTAGACTCTTTACCAGACTGCTGGAATAGAAGCAGTGAAATAAAATGAAAGAGCAGTGACTGTTTTCGGAAGGGTCCGATTGTCTTGGTGTAGGTAAATGAAGTCTGCAGGGGGAACGCCACCGTTGTTATGCCCTGGGTCCTGCTCCGCTTGGTTTCTGGATCAGAGCAGTTGTGAGTCCAGGGCAGGGTCCATGAGGAAATGGAAACCCCGAGAGAACTGAGGAGGTCATGAAAAGGAGAAGACTGGCCACTGACCATGGGCTTGGGGGGCCCTAATTGGCCTGAAGTTTCGAGAAACACTAATGTTACACATCAACAATTGTTGCTTAACTGATATGGCTTAAAATAAATATTTTAAAATAAAATAAAATTATGCTTAATGTTCTTCTTCGGGCTAATTGTCTTGTGATTACAGAAGTGCCTTAAGGAATCTCAAAGAAGTTTTAAATTTCTGACAAGTTTTGGAAAGGTCTTAACTTCCTATTTACCCACAGATTAGCATTTGGGGATAACGCCTGGGAAAAATAAAGGTTGTCATAAGGTTGCCATTTTGCTGACAAGAACCTATGGATAAAGCTTTTTGGTTGGTGGTGGGTTTTTGTATGTGTTTGTTTTTTAAGATCCTGAGCTAATTTTTGGAAACTGTCTTATTTTTCTCACCTTTGCAAATTGGAAAATTGAGTGCATTGAATTGATGTTGACGTGGACTACTTGCAGAAACTGTTATTTTTCATAGTTTATTCAATTTAAATGCAAAATAACCACTTGTGTTTGACTGGAATGATTTACTTAAGGTCAAACTAATCTTTTTTTTTTTTTTTTCTGTGAACAAAACACTTCAGCCTCAGATTCATTTTTGGCAGCTGTAAAAATGCTTATGATTCCTATTCCCCATGCCAAGGCTGACATGTGAAAAGATAACTTACCAGTAATGTTCTTTCTACCAAGAGAATCTTGTCCTTCCCATGCTGATTAGCACTTTATTTTTCAAATCCTCTGGAAGGTCTTGGAATTTCCTTGTTCTCTCTATTAAAAATATTTAAATCCACCTATATAATTTTTTTTTACAAAAGAAAAGTATTCCTCCTCAGATCCAAGACTCAAAATCCTGTAACAAATACTAGATGTTGCCTAGCAGCCCTAATAGGCTTTTGCAATCAAGTTTCCAGAAAAAAATCACATTTGTGTGAGACTGCTGAAACACGAGGACAACAAAAATAGTAAAAAATTGCTTGTTTTCAATAAGCTAATGAGCTTTAAGAATCTGAAAGTGAGTTTATTACTTTTCCTTTTGAATTTTGCAAATGTTTTGCCCACTTCTAATCTTTAGCTTGCTGAGTGATGTCTGAATTTGGCTTGCTCTGAGCCACAGTATTTTTCCCTCTTGTAAGATCACAGAAACTGATTCAGTTAAATCGAATAGTTGTCATATTCTCTTCTCTGTCTAAACCCCTAATTCCAGTTTCTTCCATGAGTGTTCGTTTTATTTTAGGAAAAATTTATCATCTAAGACGATGAAAGCTATGATTTTCTCAGCAAGCTGTCAAACAACTGATCTATTATCCTGTCATTTGCACATGAATAAAATGTCTGTTAGAACTAATAATAAATTTGCCTTCATTTTAATGAGACTAGTGATTTCTTGCTATCTCAAGGAAGACCGCAGAATACTACAGGAAATGCAAACTGAGCAGGCTGTGAGAACGTCATTTTAGCCCATCCTCAATGATATGAGAAACCCATTGCAATCTGAAAATATTTATTACTGTATATAAAGTATGGGAGATTAAGATCTGACTGAACTAGTGTTTATTTAACTACTATGACTGAAGGGTGACAGTATGGGAGTTTGAGTGTATGAAGTCCTGTGGACTGCTCGGTGAATAAACAATGTGACAGGGGTTTCACTCTAAGTTTATCAGTTTATCACTGCTATTTGCTTTTGTTGTTTTTTTTTTTATTATTATTATTCTTGTTGTGAATATTGCTCAAAGACAGGATTTTTTTTTTTTTTTAGTGTTCCCTTAAATGTTTGAGAGAAATAGTCATGCGAGCATGTTCAGTGTAAATACACAAATATTTCTATTTCAGATTCTCTTTTGGGTTTAGGAATGAGATTAGTCAAAGGGAGGAGGGGAGAAGGGAGAGCATGCAGTCAGCTGGAGAAAAGATTAAATGCTCTTTGATCACAAGCAGCAGGACTGCTCTTCCCTTGCTGTGTCCTGCAGCTCTGACTTTAAAGTCGTAGAGCTGAGAAATGCACAGCTTCCACTTCTTTTTGTCTAGGGGCAGCTGTTGCCCCCTGAAATGTGGAGGACTGGATCTATGGGGAGGTTTGAAGCCCGACTGCCTTGTCAGGCTGCTGTCTAAAAGCAAGCACGTCGCCTCCACAGCCATGTATCTGTGCATCCCATGTACCATGGTACATCGCATCCAGCAGATGTACCTGGTGCTTATGGGCTCACAGCTGAAATTAGAAGGTCTGTAAAAAAGCGACCCTAAGACGTTCCACCTTGTCACGGGGTTTATGTTCTGAGAGAGTTTTATGTAAAGCTGTGTAAACTCGCAAATGGCTGAACGGCCTTGCACAATTCTCCAACTGGTGGCTTTTTGGGGAGTATGTTCCTCAGACCATGAAGACCCTTGACATTGGGGGAATGCCAGCAGATGCCTTTCTCCCTGTGTAGGAGATGGCATAGCTGGTTACCAAAGAGCAGACAGGAGCCATGCTAGCCAGGCTATGGGAATGGCTAAGGGCAGGGAAACATCCTGAGCTGTGTCCCTAAGACAGCTCACTTATCTGTGCCTCCATTTGTAATAATGGCCTAAAGAAAGGAGACAAAACTCTCCTTCCAGAGATCAAATAGAGCACAATTTGAAACTGGTGATTGTGTTATTTTTTTCTCCAGTGTCTGGAACAGCCAAGAGAAGCCATATCTTTTCCCTGCCATATTGCCTTAAACACTGGCTTGTAGCTGGCATTCCTTCAGGTCCCAATTGATTATCTGTCTCTCTAGGGTATCTCAGCTGCACGGGAACTACCAGAATCTCTACCCAAACATTTATGGAAGTCTTATGGGAGGCAAGGAATGTGTGTTTGAATTTCTTTGGGCAAATACTGATCTTGCCTAAATCCACAATCAGAGGTCTGGCTTCTGAGTTAATGTACAGGGAGGGACGGGCAGGGAAGAACATAACTGAGGAAGAGCAGGTTTTAGGTCTGACATAAACACTGTGCTGCTGGGTCACACTGGGTCAGGCCAAGGGACTGTCTGGACCAGTAAATTCTGTCTGAGACCATCCCAGTCACCATGCCAAACCCAGGTTACAGCTCAATTTCTGACAACTCTGCTAATCCTTCTTGTAAGTCCTGTTTAAATGATACAATTCCCAAACATGAGGTTGTATGCTGCTTTGGGCCAGCAACAGGAGAATCAATGGGAGGAAAGTGCAGCACCTGCTGAGATCTTACTGTTCTGTATCGCCACCGTGTTTTGCAGGAGGTAAAGAACATGAACGTACTCTGATCTTCCTATACTGACAAGCAAAAATTACAGCAGGAAATCAGAGGCAGTCTTAGCCATCCAAAAGGAATTTCATGGAATTCACCAAACTATATTCAGTACATGGGTAAGAGTCAAATGTTTAATGTGAAGGATCTAAGGCACCTCTGTCCTAACCTACCTCATGAAGCTGTAACTGCTGGTGCATTTTAACCTACTGCTCAATGTAGCAAGTACATACATGCTTTGAAAAAATTATTTTTATTCTTTAGTAAATATGTAGCCTGACAGGGACAAGTGTTTCGATTACTTCCATGTCATTAACACTTTTCTTAAGTTTGCATCTCCTTTAAATTTTTTTCTTATTGCGAGCATGAAAAGGAATCCTGGAAAGAATTTCTGAGAGGTGTTGATATGTCCTTCAGCCCCTGTTATCTCCTAGCCCTCTTTAAACCACTTCTAATACACAGCAAGTAGGGATTCTTGATTAGAAATATGGTTCTTGAGAACTGTAGAGTTAAACTGTTAGTCTTTAGATAAATCATGGTTCTTTTTTTTTTTTTTTTTTACAGAAGTATTTGCAAAGCCTTTTGATTTGAGTAGCCCATTTAGGGCCTGTACAGGTCAAAGTACGAAACAGTGCAAAGCCAATAACAATCACAAGAAAATGGATTTTTTTCTGTGGCAAGAGCTATTGAACTTCTAAGTGTGAAACTCAGGTGTGTCTTTTGGTTGTAATGAAGGAGCAGCTGAGTGCCGAGGCTGTGCCTGTGTGCATGACCAGCACTCTTCAATCATGAACTCATCGGCTGGCTCAAGAACTCTGAGGCTCCTCATGAGCACAGGTGAGATAATTGCTGGTTTGAGACAAGGAACTAGCTTGGAACAAGTTGATTGACTGCACAGACAGACATCTTCTCAGCAAAATATTTGATTAATTGGCACAAGAGCTCCTCTGTAGGTGGGAAAGTCACAATAATCTGGAGTCTTTCCAAGCAGTTCCTGCTGTTCCTGAGTCAATTCTTGTGCTTGAACATTTTGACATCCCAGGTGGTCAATTGGACTTTCCTCCCACAGGCTCCACTACCGGTTCATGTTGTAAAATTAAGCATACATACATAGGTAAGATGCTTCTAAATGGTCAGTAGAAACTCTCCTTGCAGATGCAAAAATGGTCAAATAGAACACAGAGTTTCTGTCTGTAGTTACAATGATCTGTAGCAATGGATTCAGCTGCATGTGCTGGGGCAGTCATGTAGGACCATGGGCCACCTGGATTACAAGAACTCAGGCAAGCAGTGGTTCAGGGAGTCTCACGCCGTGTAGGTCAAAGGCTCTCGCAAGAGAGACTCCTGTTGCCATTTGGACAGCAACCAGACACCCTGTTCAAGAGTTCAATCCCATTCATTAGTCCTATCCTATGCCAAGACCCCAGAAAGATAGGGTTAGGGTTTTTTAAAAAGTTAGGGTTTTTTAACAAACACTATGTCCATGGCTGCCTATGGTAGTGTTACCCCAGGAACTCCCAGCCCTTTAAAAAGTGCTATCCAGGCAGTCCTGAGCTCTAGATTAGTCCTTGTGCCTTGAAGAAGGCTTCACAGCCCTGGCTTGAGCTGAAATTTAAAAGGTCTGAGCATTGTAGTGACTCATGTCAGGTTGCCTGGAAGTAATTAACTCTGTTTCTGTGAAATTCGTTTCTGACTTCAGCTTTAGGAAGTGATAGTAAAATGTTTTCATCAGGAAAAAATCCAAATGCTTCTAATCACAGTAGGAGTGGAACTAGACTCTCCTCCAATTTCTCTATCAAGTGTTGTCAGACATAACATGTTTTCACAAAAATGTCATTTAAAAAAAAAAAGCTAGACATCTCAAACAGTAAGTATTTTTGAAATTGGGGATTTGATGGAAACCTTGGAGTGAGGAATTCATGAACATCTTAGAGGCAACAGTAGAAGAAATTTCAAGGAACAGAATTATTTTGATTTATTAATTACTGACAGCTTAGGTGTGTGTCTGCTTTATTTTAATTGTTTATATTCAAATTTGTATGGCACCCACTAACTAGAATTTTCTGAATTACCAGATTAAGAAGCTGAGCAATTTTTTATGACAGCTTGCTGGACCACTCGCTCTAAATTCCATTCCCTCCCTCTTGATCTGGGCTGAAAAAGATATAAAGATGCTGTCTCATATCTTAGATGTATTATTTTATATATCCTTATTTCAGTAGGAAGCATACAGTTGCCTGCATTCAGTGTGCTTCAGCACTGACCTTAAAAGAACTTGTATGACAAAGGTAAATATGACCAGCCACTGATATGCACTAGTAAACAACCTGCATAAGTTGCTGAAGTTTGCTTGTCTTTTTGACATTAGATAGAAAATAAGGAATTTTCACAGTTTGCTTTTTTTTCTTTGCTGTACAGTGGAGTTCGTATAGTTATGTTTTGTTTTATTTTGCAGTTCTGTTTCCTGTACAGAAGGAGAATTTCAAGCAGTTAAATTTAGGTTTCATTAAGAATTGGCTGAACTACTTCTCACTCGGGTTACAACAAAATGCATTTTTTTTCAAGAACTGTTTATGCTGTTCAATGTCTGTTTGTTCCTTTGGTTTAGTTCTTTGTGTAAATAAAGTTAGCAGCTAACACATACAAGAAACAATTTCCCTCTCTGCTACGTTCATTGTTTTTTTCAGTAACACCTCAGACTATAATTCGCTTCAGATCTTGGCAGAAACTTCAAGCTCTAAAAACTCCAATTAATGTTTAATATTATGCCAGAAGCAAAGAGTAAGGCCACAAGATGCTTTGGGTTCCCCTCCTCCCTCTGTCCTTGAGCTGTTTCTGGTACCACGATTGTGTCTGTGTAAGGAGGTAGGAATAAATCTTATCCAGCAAATATCTGGTGCAAAAGAACTCCTGCCACTGAAAATACTGGGTTATTCTTTCACCCATTTATACAGACATTGTTGGTTGGTCTTTTCTGGCTTTCAAAACATAAAACTTGTCACAGCTCAACTTTAAAAAGAAGAAATAAAACTGTTATATTGGATTGTGAAGATGAAAAGATTTCCTGTCTAAAACTTCAGAAATCAGAGAGCATTTCTTGTTTCCACAGAGTCAGCATTTCTGTCATTGCAACTGCCAGGGATAAATTCCTTTCAGGCCCAAAGGAAAAATGCTGTACAGCTCAATGTACCTGTCTAAGGGGGGGACCTGTCTCCAATAATTTGCTCAACTGCAGGCTTTGTGTGAGACTTGGAGTAAATGAGCTTTGCTCCTGGGGAAAAAAAAAAAAAAGCCTTTCTGCATATCCTTTTTATTTTTTTTGTCTAAGCCAGACAATGCAGAGCTTATTAAGAAAGACACAAGACATGATCTTTCTGCAAGTACTGTATACAGCGTGAAGTGTAGGAAGTACCAGCGGGTGAGTGTCCACCAGAGCTACAGCCTTGGAATTTGCCCTCCATATGCTTGTTTCCCTGGCTTTGGGGATAAATTTAAATGGGGACACTGTAGGAAGTTGCTCTCCAAGTCTTTCTGCATGTTGCCTCAAGTAATGCTGCTCCCGGAGAAGTTTGTACCTCTCAGGGGGACAGGATTTTTCCAGAGTCTGGATTTATTGTCCCTGCGTTTGGTGGTAATAGAACATGATGAATGGAAAAATAAGAGGGTCATGATGTCTTTTAGCTGTTTCCTCTTATATGAATGTGTTAAACTATTACCAATCCAGAGTCTTAAAATGAAAGACAGGTGAAGTCTTTGGGAAAGGTTTTTTTAATCTATCTGCATTATCTGTTAGTTTAGTCTGACAGGTCTTTTCATAGTTCGATAAGAAAAAAAAGTGAACAAAATGTACTTTCTCATTTAGATTTGCTTGCTTTTTGCACATCAGCAACTGTGGGTTTGTTTCTTTAAAAGAAGTCTGAAAATAGTGGTTTAGATTGCAAGGTGGTAATTTATTTCTATCTTAAAATTGGGGTTACACTTACCTTGCTTCTCAGTAATAACTCCAGAATTCTACATTGACACACAAATAAAGGTTTGCTCTAAGCCACTCACTGGTTTTTGAGGGCAGTTCATGGCTGACCATAAAATAAATACATGTACACCTAAATTGTTCCCTAGCTGGAAAGAAGCTCCCTGTCAGGTTGCACAGTGCACTGTGAGAAAGGACAAGGTGGTAACTATTTCACTGATCTGTTCACCACTGCTTGCTTTGGCCTCCTCCGCACCAAGCTATGTGGTGCTACCACCTACTTTCCAGTTGTCCCAGAAAT
Organism: Grallaria varia; assembly: GCA_013396735.1. Lineage (NCBI taxonomy): Eukaryota > Metazoa > Chordata > Aves > Passeriformes > Formicariidae > Grallaria > Grallaria varia. The sequence goes on along the minus strand of VWZG01008799.1, from coordinate 1,064,403 downwards.
TGTCACACTTTGCCCTGTGCCACTTTAACCCACTAAACCTGCAGAAACATAGTCTGGGTTTTTCTACTGGGCTGTTGAGCTGAATCTGTTCATAGGGCCTTCCAGCAGCTGCCGGATCTGTCAGGTCAAGTTGTGACTGAGCATGACTGACAAGGTGAAAAGAGAGAAAAAAAAGAAGAGTGAGGAGAGAAGAGCCAGAAAAACCTCCTGACTCCTATTTTTGAGGATGATTGACTGTCTTGTCTTGTGATGTGACAGTTCCCAGTGGGAAGAGTCAACAAACTCAAGCCCTGAACTCTCATCTTCCATAGTACACAGGAATCACTGCGGCGGGGAGCAATATTGTAGGACGTTACTTTTGAAAATAATGACAAATTTCAGTGCTCTGGAACACGTCAGAGGGACAAGTCTCCCCTCACTGAGTATTTCATGCATCTGGAGCAATCAGTCTCAAAAAATTAGCCTTTGCAATGCTTTCCCTAAAGTTGTGTTCTCAGCTCTCTTCCGTTCTGGCCATTACTGCCCCTTGTGTCCTGGGCCTTTCAGGACATCTGGGCTCTTCTGACTGCTCTGAGCCAGAGGATCTGCCAGTTTATTCTTAAGCTCTCCTGTGTCATGGAAGAGGTACAGAGCTTGCTGCTTCACACGCTAAAAATGACAGTCTGGTTGCCCTTTTAAACTGTCCCTTGATGCTTCTGTAGACCAGGGAGGCAGGGTAATTTTTCCATTTTTCCACTATACTTTTTTGGTTTTTAATTATGATGAAATTTCTTCTGGGTCCCACCCCTTTTCAGCTTTCAAAACATTAAAACTAAAGAGCTTTAATTGGGTGACACAAGTTAGAATTCCCAAAGACTGTAGGGGATAATCTGAGCAACAGTGTAACTTCTTCCCAATATATTTTAAGCAGTACTTTTGCATTAACCTCCTTATTTCAATGCCACTTGAGTGGATTAAAAAAAAAAAATCTGATTGCACAATTAGGTGCAACAGAAGTGTGGTTGCAATTTAACCATTATAAAGAGCCTGGTCTCACCAGACCCCTAGCAGTGCTGAAATGCTGGTGGCTTTTTCTCTCTTCTTGTCTGTTCTACATCTTAAGGCCAAGATTATAAACAGCATCTAAATCTTTTTCTTTTTAATTGAGAAAAGATTTTGTTACATTAAAAGGTAAAAACACAGCCATGTTTAATAAAGTCCATATTTAGTCTCAGTGAATGCCTTGTTGGAACAATCCTGGGCACTTTTTTTCTTTGCTTACCAACATATTCCCTTTTTGTTTTACAACTCTGAATTGACAACTTGTTTGATCTTTTGTTACCTTTGTTTCTCTTCTATAACTGTATTCCTTAAAGGTCTTCATAATCTATCTCTGTGTGTGAGTGAATGGAAGTGAGTGTTTTATGCATATACATAAAATGCTGCCTTCAACTGAAAGAGTACCATTAAAATCCCTCTGCTCTGGAATAGTGTCATTCCTGTTCACTGCAGCTCCTATAAACACATGGACTGTGTGTTTCTGGCCTGTCTCCAACATCTCCATTCTCCTCCTCTGCCAGTTCTAAGATTTGGCATTTTGCTGCACCCTGTGCTCAGGGTGGAATTCCCAAACTTTTCGGGTCCCTATTTTCCAACTTACACTTTTAACTTTTGATTTAATTTGCATTTCCTGAGTAATGTGATGCATTAGCAATTCTCAAGCATTATTCTGATTTCTGTCTTAAATAAAGTGTTTTAACACTCTGCTACCTTCTAGTTCAGAAGGTCACCTAATGTTTTTGGTTACTATATCAAGGAATTGAAGATTGACCCATGGTGAAAAACAAACTCATTTATAAAATCCAGAGGTATATGGAAGAATAGTTAATTTAAAAAAATTGGAGAGGGAAAGTGTGAAGGCAGCTTGTCTGCTCTGGTTTGTGTAGGTCAGGGGTTCAGTGGGGACTGGGACAGGGGTTATACAGAGGGAACGGTGTCAAATAAACACAGTCTCAAAGGTCAGCAGAGCCAGTTATCTATGCATAGGAATCAGAAAGTAAGCAGATTTAGACATGAAATGTACTTGAATATTTTGCCATTGCCTACAGTCAGAGAAGAGGGGGAGAAGTAAGATTCTGACTTACTGTATTGCCACTACTGTTGCAGAGTGTCTGAGCTCTGAGCGCATCAGTCCATCTTCAGACCGGTTTTGAAGTGTTGCTGGATGAATAACTGAAGCACAGGGAGACTGGCTGACCCAGACAGCCAAAGGCAACCTATCAGCAGGCTCCACAACCCTGAATCAGGGATCAGATGTCTTTCAAAGGATAAAAGACAGGTAGCCTTCTCAGGGTGGGAATGGGGAAATTCAGGATCCTGAGCAGAGAGATGGTTATTGCAGCTCTACAGTTCACACAGGCAGTTCAGTGTCTCACTGGGGCTTCTGCAATGGGTGGCTGGGAGAAGATGATGGTGATTTGGAGCTGCTGAAATGGATTTACCAAGGGCAAGCCTTGCTTGACCAATCTGACTGCCCTCTGTGATAAAACAACTAGCTTTGTGACGAGGGGAGAGCAGTGGGTGTCGCTTCCCTGGACTTTAATAATGTTTTCAGTAGTGTCTCCCACAGTATTTTTGTGTCCAAGCTGGGACATCAAGTCTGGATGGCAGGATCACAAGGTGTGTTGATAACTGTTCAGAGGGTTGGGCTCGGAGGGTTAAGAAAGCTGCCATACATGGAACACTGCAGCAATCTATCATGGGATTGCTCACCTGTTACATCTTTGACCTTTGAAGCTGATGGGGTTCAGGTTGTTCAGCCTGGAGACAAGAAGGCTTTAGGGGCACTAAAGAGTGGCTTCCAATTAGGGGATTATTGAAAAGATGCAGTCAGTCTCTACAGTGGAGCATGGCAGAAGGATGGCAATGAACATCTGTAAAGGTGACTTTTTTTTTTTCACTGTGATGACAGGCAAGTCTGGAGCAGGTTGCTCTGTGAAGCTGTACAATTTTCCTCCTCGGAGGTTTTTGTGCCCTGCCTGGATATGGCACTAAACAGGCTGGTGTAATTTCATTGGTGACATGTTATGAACAGGAGACTGGACTAGACACCCTGAAGTCCCTTCCATACTGACTGATCCTAGGAATCTCTGATTCTGATGTCTAGACACACAGCTGATTGTCCAATTGGCCAGACCACAGAGCTGCCTTCACGTTGATAGTAGGAGAACACTGAACCTGACATGATGATTCTGTAGTGGTACCCTTCCTGTCAAAATATTGTTAGCAAATTTATTGTAAAAAACCGCAGGTTCATATCACATTGTTTTCTGCCACACACAAACAAAGGCCTTTGATTTAGTGGTATTAATGGCAACTGTAACACAGCACACCCACTTGCCAATGTAAGGTTTTCAAGTTGCCTGTCCTCAGCATTTCATGTTGGTTATGTCTTGGACTACATTGCATCTTGCATCCCACCTTTTATGAGAGGGTTTTACATTTCGAAGGCTGCAGGAATCTAGATACGAAACATGCTCAAGGGCTGAACAAGAGCAAATTGGTCTCCATGTTGAATATTTTTCTACAGACAGGTAGGAATTTCTATGCTTTTCTAATTTTTTTGTCCCATCTTGTTCCCAAGGCCGTCTGTGTTCTGGCCATGGGTGTGGTGGTTTGACTCTGGTTTTCATCTGCAGTGAAATTTACTAAAGGGAAGGAGAGAGACCCTTTTGCTACAGTCTTCAGGGTGCCTTCAGGGAGAGATATGACTTTGAATGCCTGGAAAAGACAGAATTTATCCACCAAAATACGTTTGGGTTCATGCCTTTTTGCAGGAAGACAGACATCTTCCATAGATTTAAACTTGTTGGCAGACCACATGCCAAATCCTGTCTTTGGGATGAAACATATGGAGAAACTTGTGGCAGGGTATCCTGCCATAGTCCCAAGGGAGGACCAGATCTGTGCAGCCATGGGCCAAGATGGACACATACACGGGATGAAAACACAGATATGTTTGCACTTGGGTACTCTCATAAGCTACTTGTCATCTTGGGGAACTTGCTCTTTCATGGAGCTAGCCCTAGCTGTTATGTTCCTAAGGAGCCTGCTGCAGGACAAGGATTTTGAGCACCAATATCCTGAGCCCCTGGCAATGCACATAGCCCCGACTTTCTTCTTGGCACTGTGGTGAAGGAGTGAAAAGTTTGACCCAGGCCTCCACAAGGGCAAAGAAAGTTGTAAACCCAAGCCGCTATCTGTTTTGCATTGTCTCATCCTTGCATTTTTAGACACTGAGGGCAGACAAAACTTAAGGCACAGATTTTGTAGCATGTTAGTTCATCCGTTCAGACTCTCTCTGCTAAAAGCCCTGTTGACTTTGCATTTACTCTGCACTTGCCCTGTTTTCAAAGTAAGGTGAGTTACCTTGTTTTGTGTCATTCTTAGTTCTTGTTAAGCCTATCTGCATTGAGCACTAAAGCAAAAACCATAGGTCTCTGCAAATTCACACTTTTCTTTGTGTATGGTTATATCCTTGCAAATCCCATCTATACATAAGCCTTGTCTCTTAATCAAAATATATTTTACTGTTACCAGAATTCAGTCTTCACTGGCTGAGAATAAAATTCAGTATGAATACATAATTTTTCTTTTCTTTCTTCTTGAAGTTATGTCCTGATGTTGGACATATTGTCAGTTTTTCTGGTGCTATTCCCTCACCAGTGCTGCACATGACTTTGGATAAGTAAGAACATAAATCTGCAGAATAGTCATTTCAACTACAAAATGAGGTATAAACCTAATAATTTTTCTTTTTTCTCTCCATATAGAAAGTAAGGGTAATGTGAGGCTATCTCAACCTATATTCTTCCTTAGATCTTGAATCAGGCCCAGAAATGTGTCTGGTTTTTCTACATCTAAGCTACAAATCCTGAACCTTGCTGTAATGGTGCTATCTATCTTTCCTATGACAACGTGGAGGAGGAAAAACTGCTTTTTGTCTTTTTGAGTTTTAATAAATTAGGTGTCTTTTTTTTTTTTTTTCCCCGAAGCATTAGTCTTGAATTTATTTCTGTGGTAACAAAAAAAAAAAATCAGCTTTTTCTGTTGGAAATCTAACATTTCACGCCCTCAAAGGCCAAAGTGTTGTTTGACCTGGTCATTGCTCCAGATCACTGTTTCCTCAACACTCCAGAACTTCATTTTCACTCAATCCTTCCTTCCTTAAGAAATTCCATTATAGGCTATAAACAGAAACTTCAGGCAGGAGTTCTCAGCTTGCCTGTAGCAGTATGACTGCTGATCTAGACCTGAAGAAAAGCTTGTGTGCTTGAAAGTTTGCTGCTTTTTTGTTGTTTATTTATATTTTTCACACCTGGCAATGATGGTTGGTTTAACAATAGAGCTTTTTTACTCCTTGTGTGAATTTTGGCTCTCTAGATAATGATTAGTTAGAACATAATCTTAGATTATGATCATTAAAACAACAGTTAAGTAGCAGTATTGACTCCAGAGTTAGCAGCAACTCTGAGAACCAAATGGATGGCCAAGTGATACAGAAGACAGGTACTTTTTGCTTCAGAGAAATGTGGGAAACCAACATCCTTCCTAACTCGTGCAAGGAAAATGTTTGCAGAACTCATGAGACATTTTAATGAAACTAAAGAAAATCAGTTCTCATTGCAAAGAAATAAAGCTTATTTATTGCAGTCTGCTATCTGCTTTTTTTGTAGACTGTAAAATTCAAACTTCAAATGAAATATAAAAACTGTTCCATTACTCGGTTTTCTCTTTCTTTAGAGCACACGGGAAAACAAGCATGTTGTCAGAGGCCCTTTTTGAAAGGTTACTAAGAAATAAAAACTGACCCAGTCCCTAGTGTACTGTGCTGCCTACAAACAGAATAAAAATACTCCAATTTTCCCCCCACAAAGTCGGCTGTGTAAACACAGGAGGCAATGGTTGCGTTCAGGCAAATAGAAAATTCACTCAGACACCACTACTGCCTTGGTGGCAGGCACAGAGCAGTCTCTACCCACCAACCACCAGCTTTAATAGCCCGTGCCTGGCGCAGAGCCTCCGAGGCAGTTCTGTGCCACGCTGTGGCAAACGCTGCAGCTGACGAAGCTGCCTCAGGTACTGACATTACCTGCCTGGGGACAGTTGGCTGCCCTTTGCCAGTCCTCTTGCATTCCTGCCGTGGCTTGCATTTTACAAACACTCTTAAGAGTGTTTCATAAATGTCTCCGCCTTGGGAAGACACAGAAAAGGTACGTGTGTGGAAACTTGAAGTGTTGCAAGCTGTTAGCACTGTCTCAAATCCCATCAGGCGTTTGATTTTTGAAAATGAGAGAATGTTCTTACTGTCACTGAAACATCCACAGAAAAAGGGCAGTGGGGTGGGGTGGATGGAGGACTGGAGAGGGACGTATGTTTGTGTTTCTAATTTTGATCTGATTTGTTTAGCATATGTAGCTGTTCCATCGGTTTTGTACATTCCGAGTTACTGCCCTGAGCTGTTCAGCTCTGAAGTAAAAGAACTTCATAATCTCACAGGTCTGGACCATGACTGTGAAGAGATTGAAGAGAAGAAAGTAAATGTAACTTCCGAGCTTTATTAGATGTATACTTATTGTGTTGTGCATACACGGCACGAGGAGAACCCTGATGTTGCTGCTCATTACACCATTGCTGTGGCAGCCTTCCATCCCTGTGCTTGTTTATCCTGGAGTTTGCCCCTAGTGAATTTAAATGAGAAGCGTGCAGGGATGGGAACTATCTATATGCACATACATGTATGTGCTCAGTACAGGAAGATTATTCTAAGTCAGAGTGTCTACCACTGTGGGGATCTCACCAGAGTGCCCCTGCTGCTATCCCAGCAATCAGAGAGCACAGGTCTGTGTAGGCAGCAATGGGTTGGAGAACAGAGAAATGGCACAGTACCATTTTCTTTTTTTTTTTCGCTGCCTCAGTTGTTTGGATTTTGTCATCAGGTTCTTCAAGAGCAGCTGTAAATCTTTCTTTCAGGTGTCCAATTTATTTCCTTCATAACAAAAAGTATTTGGGTGTCTTCATTGCAGAGTAGCTGGGATTTCACGTTCCCTTGTACCAAGCCTGGGAGCCGCTGTGATGCTGAGCTATTCTCCCATCTTAACTTCTTCGCCTGGTATGGTTCATGCTCAGCACTAGGTTCCACTTAAAGAGGGGGCCCACCCTTGATCTCAGTGTACTCTGATTTCCCAGTACATTTCCATAGATTAGCTCAAGTTTTGACTCCCTCTTTGTCAGGACCATTTTATCATTCTTGTATCAGTTTTCTTCAGCTGAACTTAGGAAGCAAACATTCCTTGATTTTTTTTTTTTAAACTATTTTTAGACTTGAAAAGCATATTGAAAATTAAAGGCGAAATTTGTGGTAACATGCAGTACCATTTTCTCTGGAGAAGGACACTTTCAAGGACACCACAGTCAGGGCACTTTCAAGCCCTGCAGATGCCTTAAATGTTCTGACAGTGCTTAACAGGATTTGTAGGGTACCATGACAAAGCGAAGTCAAAAGTACACCTGAGTAGCCTTGGCTTTCAGTGATCTCAGTGAGGCTCCTTTTCTTTCAGTGGTGCCTGTGTGTTTTGCCTTTTTTTTTTTTTTTTTAATGGATCTGCAGTACACTCCCATCATTTTCTGCAGTTTATCTTCCTGCCTTTTGCAGCACTCTGAAGATTTTAATTTCATTTGAGAATTAAATTCATAATCCAGAACCCACAAATGCATTTACAGATCTCCTGAATGTTCAAAACTGAGATGAGTCTGAGACAGATGTAATTCCTTTTGATGCCAAGGGGTGCTGAATCCTTCTAAACTGATAAGAATAAACTTCAGAGGGCTCAACTTTGTGTTTTCACAAATTAGCTTCTTGGTGCATAAGGTCGGGCCGAAATCATTGATTCTCCTTCCCCATCATATGGATTGCCTTCCAAGGGTCATGAGTTTACATCAGCAAGGATGTATTTCCTAGCTGAGGGACCACCTTTAAATTAGGAATAGAAGAAAACACTCCCAAAGCTGAACTGCCACAGGCCATGTTACGGGATGATAGCAGCAGCCCAGTCACACAGTACTTTCGCCTTGAAGAGCTTGTGACGCACTGGACTTTTTTAATTGCCATAAGACATTGGTAGTACAGCAAGCTGTGCAAAGAAGCCAGGACAGTGAGGAGAAGGCAGAGGGAAGAAGGCCATAGTCCATGAAGTGTTAGATTTGTGGGGACCCAGGAGGCAACTCTCTGGGTGCGTGATGCTTCCCCGGGTGTGTGATGCTTCTCAAGATGTGTGATGCTTCCCTAGGTGCATGATGCCTATCTAAAGAAGACCAGCAGTGACTCTCTAGGCCTCTGATGTTTATCTCCTATGAGCCAGGTTGTGTCCAAAGGGGCCCTTTATTCAAATACCCATCACTAACGCCTCGGTTTTATCAGGGGCTCCTCCAAAGAGGCCCCCACCTCATCGAAGCCTAAATAACTCTGCAAAAAACCAGACCTCCAGCCTCTGGAAAACCATCATACCTCCGCAAAAACAGCCTCCCCATCCACACACGGGAGGCACCAGAAGGGTTTCTCTGTTTATATAAACCCACTGAACTTTATGTTTTGTGGGCTTCTTTTCCCCACCACTCCGCAATGGACCAAGTCACCACTGACAACAACCAAGTTCATCGGAGACCTTTGAGTGGTAACTATAGACACTTACCTTTTCCTCTTCCCTTCTCTTTTTTCCCTTTAGCTCATATTCTTTTTTCACTCTCTTTCTCTCTTTTCCCTTGTACATTTTCTTGGGTGGCTACATTACAACCAAAATGGCAAAATACCTCTTTTCATTTGCAATACCTTTATGCTTTGGATTGCCATATTACTGTAGATAATAACAACCAAAGTAGCTACATACCTGTTTTCCTTTGTAACCAAATTGTTGAAAAATAAATCCTGTGTATATATCTGCAAATACTGATCATCTAGTATCGATTTTCTGTAATCCTCTCCAAGGGATTTACAAACAAAACAAAAGTTACTCCTGCCTGGTAGGGCAGGTCATATAGTGCTTAACGAAATTTTAGCTGTTAAGTTACTCTATCAGAATATTGATTCTCATCTACTGTGGGGTTTTTTTGACCCTGCTTTGGTGAAAAGAAACCTTGAATTGGAGATAATAGATATCATAAGTATTTTTCAAGGTGTTTAACTACTGAAGACTGTTGGAATATACTTGTCCCTTATCATCAGGGATGACTAGATATATTAGGTGCCTACTGGCCCCCAATCAGCTTTCAAATGATCTGCCATAATGAGCTGTCATAATCACAAAGATGAAGAAAAAGAATTTAGAATAATATGAATAATGTCTTAAGGTGTAGGCTTAAGGTGGGGGTTTTGTTTGTTTGTATATGTGATTTTTTTTCTTCTAATCTCCCTTTTCCTCTCTCTTCCTACCTGCATTTCAGATGCCAAGTATTGGATGTCTCCCTCTGCACTGTCAATATTCTATTTCTGCAATTTCTGCAAAGACTGACCCTGAACTCTCAGTTGACAACAACTTAGTGTTTCACTCTGAGTCAAAGCAGATGTCAGAATGGATTTGAAATTAGAGAAAGTAAGGATTCTTTTCATCTAATTGAAATGAGTGTGTACTGCATAGTAGATATACTAGATAAATTATCCGTATCAGCAAGGATGAGTAAATACTCATCAGTATTAGCTATTACGATTCTAGTTGAGGACAGTAATCCAAGTTGGAAATGCTTTTGTTACTTTTTCCAAGAAACCACTTGCATATTTTCTAGGTCAGGTTACTGATGCCAAAGCCAGCAGGGAACAATGCCATATGTTTAAAAGAACTGCAAATCTAATAGCACATGTTTGCAATGTATTCATTCTGTGCTCTTTTTCCCAGGTAATGCTCATTAATTTTGTTTTCACTCTTACTGTGTCTATTGTCATTAAAGAACTGATCTGACTTTCTACTATGTAGTGTTTTTTGGTGTGCTATAGGAATGTCTCCATTCTTTTATGGACACTCTGTTAGGTAAGTTTTTCTTATCTCGTTTTTGTTTCTCTTCTCCTGCTGCATAGACTTAACAATTCACTAGTGGTGTAGAGCATCAGTGTAATGTGTTAAAGATAATCTTGGAGGCAAAAGTCCCAGCAGTTTTTCAATAAACACAGATATATTTATTTTCCAGGGGTATAAAACTGAAGCTTTGTCTGAGCTCTGTTGATTCTGCTCCTCATTATGCTCTTTCTATGCACTAATTTGCAGCTTCCAGAGGAGCACAGCATGGGTGTGAGTCAACAGCAAGCAAAGACATGGCTTGCTTAGCACTGGCTTGTCACACAAATATTTAGGGCATTCATGTCTGTATATTTTGTGAAGCTGAAAAAATCCAGTGTTTATAACTCCCAAATATATACTTCTATTCAACGAAGTCGTGTGAACTGAAGGTTGAGAGGATGGGCCACATTTTAAAGGAGTCCTTTAAATGTCCTTATAATCAACAGCAAATATGAATTTTCTTTTATATTTTTTTCTTCCTGTACTCTTGGACACAACTGAAATTAGGTTTTAGAGGGATATAAAGAAATAGATCTAACAGCAGTAAACAGCTTAGCTGTTGAGATGCCAGCTCCAAGGAGATGTTAAAGTTGCCAATTGTGAGAATTTCTTACATGCCATTTTAAACAGCAGTCAGTGCTGAAAACAGGGCGCCAACCTGGATGGCTCCATTGCATGACACAGCACGGCTGCATTCTGCACTTGTCGCACCTCTGCTTCTGCATTGCTGGTGATACACCCTTTCTACTCACACATGAGGAATTTCTTCTAGCGTTTTCCTGTTTTGCCTTGGGTTGTAACCGAAGGATTTTAGTGCAATTGTATTTGACAGGGGCTGTGCAATTTATGAGTCTGAAAGAAAAAACATCTCTTACATGGTCAGGCTGAGAGGGTTGGACCTGTTCAGCCTCAGGAAGAGATGACAAAGGACACCTCATCCATGCCTATAGGAATCTGAAAGGAAGGTATCCAGAGGGTGGTGCCAGGCAATAGGACAAGAGGCAACAGGTAGAAACTGATGCACGGGAAGTTCCACCTGAACAGGAGGAAGAGCTTCCTTCCTGTGCAGTGACTGTGCAGTCACAGACTCCTTCTAACACGAACCATGCTGTGATTCTGTAAAAAGGAAGAGAGTTTGTATTAATAGTGTCATTGAAGTTGTTATTTGTGACTGTTTGGACCCCTGTCAGGGGATTAAGGACAAATGCTTGAGAAAATTAGGCTTTCCCTTTTTTTTTTTTTTGGTGGTGCTTACAGCATTTCCTAGAACCTCTTAGTAGGTTGGACAGTGAAAAAGTGAGTTTGATTTAGGAAAGAGAGGATTAGTAGGAGAGTTGGAATTTAAAATGGGAAGCATGCTGTCATAAGAGCACACATTGAAACGTGAGAGTGCAAGCCATGTCAGGATGCAAACCTTGAAAAAGCTCCCAGTCCTAGAACAGACTGTGCGTACACATGTGGATGGTGACTTCTGCCTGTTTTCAGTTGATCTCTGAGGAATAAAGTATTAAACAGCAAGACGAGAGCTGCCCAGCCTTCCTGTTAGTTCTAATTTCTGTTCTTCAGTAATTAGAGGCTGTTGCAGCTCTCACTGAATCCTACAGTTCTTTGCTAACAGATGATTCTTCACACTGATCACAGAAACGTTGTAAACTAAAAGAATGAAGCCCAAGCAAAACAATGTCTTTGCCCCCTCCAAACTGACGTCCAATAATCATATGTTTGTTCCTAGTCACCTGTTTTCTTCAAGGGAAGGAGGGAAACATGGGCTGGCTGGGACTAAATCCTGCAAATTAGTCACAGGGAGGGAGATGAGGGAAATTTCCATAAGAAAGAGGTTTGCTTAGCAGCTAGTGAGGTCTCCTTAGAAGTGATGTCATTGAAACAGGAACATAATTATAGGTTAAGCATCCTGAAATAACATTCACAATTTTTTTTCTTAATTCAGCAAATGTGGTGTGAGGATTTTGAAGAGGAGTTAAATGAAATACTTTCTGAAAACCCTAGGTGAGCTGTTTCCTTCCTAGATATTATACTTTAATAACACCATGCCTGCCATCTAGAAGAATGATATTCAATGCTGCTACTAACACAGACAAGAATGCTGCATATTTGTGTTAAAATCACATTCACCAAGGCAGAGATCTGATGTGTTTTACAATATGTTATCTGAACCTGTCATTTTTTAAATGATACGTTAGACTGAGGAGACAGCAAAAGAAAATCTATTAGTGTACTTATTTTTTTGTGGAGAAACACTCTCCTGAGTTGTTCTCTGGAGGAGTGGGACCATATGGCCTCACATTCTCGGTCATGGTGGTGTCAGGGTGGCTCATTCCCCTGTACTTGAGGATGGAACTGTAAATTCATCCACAAGAAAGATCCTCTTCAGTCTCTTCAGGCAGCTGAACTCCTGTTACTAAGGAATATTTAAAATTAATTTGAACTCAATTCTTAAATACCTCTACTTGCACCTTGTAAAAAAAAAAAAAAAAAGCTTGTAAGTAGTCTCCTTCTTTTAGGTTTTTTTTTTGCCATGGAGTGTCAGAAAGCAAGTGATGTAAGTCATCATGAAGACTGGCATTCTTCCATATCAGCTTAGATTCCAAATGGGTTGGAATAAGCCTTCATGGTTTGGATGCGTATCTGAAGCATTTTCAAATTCTCTTAGAAGTTAGTTTTTGTATCTGAGGAGAAAAGGTGTCCGCAGTTCTTCAGAGCTAGCTGCAGTTTGATGTGTTGGTGGAGATACCTTTTATTCTCTACTGCAAGTTAGAGTGTCCCCATCAGATCTCTGTGTCTGCATGTACATGTGTGAGCGGGGAATGAGCCAAATGTTTCACAGTCTCAACAACTAAATTTAAGCTGAGCTTGTTTGTACAGCTGAACACTGGCTCCAGAAGGGATACCAAGCATGAGAAGTTGGGGAGTTACTGGTTTTCTTACTAGTAACAGCTTTCTCATCACTACCCCAAATGCCCCGGGAGGGTGGTGGGTGTAAGCTTGCACTGTGCATGGGTTGTCATACATCTGTTTTGGGAGGGAAAGAAGTCATTCCAGTTACTGTCATTCTGGCACCATCTCTAAGCATCTGATTCACTGAAAGAGAGCTTTCCCTACAGAAGTCTGTTATTTCTGTGATTTCTTGTCCCTGGATCCAGGCTGAGGCATGTGGCAGATGTAACTGCTTGGCATTATCGCTGGCTAGGAGCTTCCATTTTCATTCTCTGTCCCTAAAAACTCCACAAAAATGAACCCCAAAATCCACAAACCCACAAGTATCCAAGCCCCCCAAATCCTGTATTTTCTCAAATGATCTTCTCTGACACCTCAAACCATAGATTCATATTTATATAATTGATATAAAGCTCAGCTTCCTTATATTCCCAGCAGTAAAAGTCGTGGTTAGTTGTGGGTGGTCACTTGCTTATCATGTTTCTCAGATCCAAACTAACTTACTCCCTGTGTTTTTCCTATCAGTGGGAAGCTGTCCAGTAAGTTGTCTTTGAGCAATGGAATATTGAACTCTCACAGGAGAAGTTAAATGTTACTTGATCAAATCTTATTTTTATATGAACAAGATCCATTCAGGAACCCGTAATATTCTACTTGTGCATTAATTTTCAAGAGTTTGGCTGAAATACTTTAGTAATTTTGAAGAACACTTGCACTGATTTTTGTCTTTTATTTAATAACTTGTAATAATCATTTGCAGGTAGAGCCAAGTTGCTACATTTTAATCTAGAAAATGCTTTTCCCGTATCTACAATCTCTTCTAGAAAGATTTCATATTTCAGTGGTGGACAATACATGAACAGAGGAATGTATTACATACATTTTCCCCCCCCAAATGTATTCATTATTCATAAGTAACTCACAGAACAGTCCAAGCAAACTAATTACAGACTAGAGGTACTTTGTAAATTATTGAACTAGACTATTTGTGGCATGCTATTGAAACAAACTCTTCTGTAAGTGTGACTAGAAGTTCTGGATTCCAGAATAACAAAGTAAAACCTTGTAAAAACTCTAAACAGAGGATTTATGATATCAAATTTTATTTATATAAATTTATGCCATGCTTCATTTACCTTATTTTGCCAAACAACTAGTTCGATCCTGCAAAAACATCTGTTATACCTGCATGTGAAAAATACTTGGAAATTTCCATAGTTATTTTTAATCCATATTTATTTTTCAATCTAACAAAGATATAAGAAACTCACTTTTATTCTTTCGGTGTATTTTTAGACCAATGAAATGTATTAAGTTTGTACTCTTTGTCTGTTTTTTTAATAGAAAGAGGGTATCTCTGATTTGGGTTAATGTTTTCTAGATGGCTTTTTTGGTTTTTTTCAGATGAATTTGTCACACACAGGATTTCAGTGTCTGTTATCCTGTTCAACAGACAGCAACCTACTGAACTATTTTATTTTAATACGCTGGCATTTCCCGCTGGTATGTTCTCAGCGGAAAAGTATTGGATGAAATTGGTGTGGTTTGTCAGCCATCTCAGGAGGGCGGCTGGGGCAATGCCCCGCAGGGTTTACCTGTCACTGCCTGTACTTGCATAGCAGAGTTGTATGAAATCTTGAATTTATTCCCGTTAGTGACTTTGAGAAAGTCAGATTGCTTCGCTTTCCAGAAGAAATTATTGAAACACCTCTGTTTTTCCTGCGTTGTTGGACTGATGCCTGTGGATGCTGGTGAGAAACTTCCCTGCTGCTGTCACATGTCCCAGCTCGGTCAGTGAGCAGGAGAGCTCTGCTCTGACAGGTGACCCACTGACAGTGTATGTCGGTGCCGTACCTACAACCACGGCAGGGTTGGTGCTGTGCATTTCTGATGGCAGGACACATCAAGGAGCAAAAACCAGAGTGGCTTTCAATTCAGTAGAAGTGTTTCTGTGTGAGTTAAATGCAGCTTTGTGGAATCCACAACACTTTTATAGAACTGTAATTTCCTCCCTGCAACTGAAGTGCAGAAGGGGAGACTCTTTTAGCAGGCACTGGGGATATGGGACTCTTGATACTAGTTTACTTCAGTGTTACACAGGAAAAAAGATGTTGAAAGCACAGGTGCACAACCCCAGTCTTTGATACAAATATTGTCCTTTCCTAGGGAAAAAAAAAAAAAGTTGCTGCAAATGTTTTTAATACTGGCAAAACCTCAGGTTTCAACATCTGTCATTTAAATAAACTGACTGCAGCCAAACTGTTCCCAACTGAACATCACCATGACACAGGGCAGAATAGAGCCTTTAGGGAGCTGAATAGAATTTCCTTTTCTAGGCTGAGAAATTATTTATCGTTGCTTCCTATATTGTAGAGAGAAAAAAAGCCAAGCCCTTATTTCCTTAGTAAAGGCAACATGCATTATTAAATAGAACATCCATTCATATGTTATACTCTCTTATTTATTAATTTCACTTTTGCAACATCCTATTCGCACACATCCTTGGGGTATTTTTTTTTTTTTCCAGTGAGATGAGTAAAAATTCTTTCTCATCATCTTTATCCATTATGGTAAAAGGCCAGCAAGTACATTTTGCTTCTCTGAATGTAAACTTAGAAGAAAAATTTGCTTGAATGATTTTATTATTTCCTCAGACTTATTTCTACTCCATTCTAAGTACGGAGAAGTAATAAGGTAATTGTATCAAAGTTCAAGTAATCAAATGTGTAAGAACAATCTGAAACATATATGCTCAATATCAGTAACATTTGCCATTAGAACTGACATCCTCCTTAACTATCCTGCTTCTCTTCCTCTGCCTTCAGCCCAGATATTATTATCTTGTTTTCTATCACAGCCCTGATCTCATTTTATTTTTGTCTATCTCTTAATATTTAATCAAAATCCATTTCAGGAGAGGAACCTTGTAGATCACCTGGGGGATGAACAAATAAATTTTGTGGGAAGAATATTCTCCCTGCACACCTCGTGAGGATGCGGATTTGCATGCAGTTGCTATTTTCAGTCTGGATACAGGAACATCGTTATCCCAAACTTAGAAGGGTGTTTGGCTTGAGTTCTCTCTGCGGGAAACGTGCTGCATTCCCATGTTTAGCATTGAATCTCTGACCTTCCATGCTTCCAGTTTCCTGTTGGACCGAGCAGGCTTTTGAGCCAGCGGAGGTTGACTCTGACTCTGTGTGCAGTTCCTTGGCACAGGCTACGTTCAGTGCCACTTGCAGATGGTTTCTTTACATAGAAGAACAAATGCCCCAGGCTCCCCAGGTATTCCACTTTCCCATGCACGCTCTCCTATTTGCTCCACGCTACAGAAAATGCTGTTGTAAGTGTTATATGGATAAAATCCTTTAGGAATGGGTGAAACAAGCCATTTGACAACCCAGATCAACTCAAGAGAGTCACAAATAGGCAAAAGTATTTTTTCCCCTTCTTGATTTCTCACTACTTGCAGAACTGCTTGGTATTAAGGACAGTATCTCCTTAAAAAATTCAGGACTTGTTTGAAGCCCCTTTACTCCTCCACGTGCAGCTACATCGTCTTCTTCAGAAAGACATGTCGAAGGAAAGAATAATCATTTAGTAGCCTTTTCTAACTCCTTCATTCTCCTCATTCTGCCAGTCCAATATGTCAGTGCTGCACGTGGCATTTCTGCACTAGCAACTGCAGCAGCGCCGTAGGCTTTGGGCTGTGCAAATTAGCACAGATGAAAAACCAGCTTTCTGAAAACCCAGCTTCTTATTTGAGATGGTCATAGCTGCTCAGAGTATGCGAGCAGCATATTGCCTCCAATGTGTGACAACTGTGGAAAAGATTTGCTTGTCTCTCACATGCAGAATAGTTTGGCAGTACAGTCAATGCAAGGAGTCTCTGGAGCATGACAGTGAACTGACTGAGCTTCTGCCGGTCACTGAGAGGGCAGTTGTTACCAAGCCTGGTTCTGGACAGCCCTGTAGTATTCAAGGTGGGGCAAGGCAAGGCAAGGAAAGAAAGATTTTTACACCCAAGCCACTGAAAACTGGCCCTGGATTGTAGAGTCAATGTGCTAAGCTGGCACATGCTGTGCAGACATAGAAGCCTTTTCAGGTTAACAGTGGACATCATGTTTTCAGTAAGCCAGACTGAAATGGTGCCCATGTTAACAGAACCACAGTTTTAGCTTACTGATGAAGTTGTTTCTAACTCTGTTAGAGTAGACACTATGTAAATAAGCAGAATAAGACCCACTTCTTTTGAATGTGGGAAAGATAATTTTTTTTAAATTTCCACCCTCCCCTATTCAATACAAAAGTGGATTGGAGACCGTCATCTTGGGGAAAAGCATGTGGTCAATGACATTGAAGATGAGAAACAAATGAAACAGAGGACAGAAGTTAGAGCTATTTGTTGTTTTGGTGCTTAGAGCACTGTTTCCCTTTATCCATGGTATGGGAAGGATGTGTATGAATGGCATGAGCGAGTGATTAGATTAGACTTCTAAAAACAGTGTCCACACTTTCAGTCTTAAAATAGTTATACATTGTGTGTGTGGATATATAGATCGGAGCTATATAGCTGTGCTTTCATCTTTGTTAAATTCAACTCATCCAAGACTTAACTGCAATGGAATGACACAGTTCTGATAGATCTTGGCATGTGATGTTAGTTATGAGGTGATTAAAAAAATGAATGTCTTGAAAATAGTTTGAAAAAACAACCTTGCACCCCTAATCAAGGACTTTATGTTTGGGCTTGTGCTGTGCAGAGGCTGGCTGGCAAAGTCAGCCTGTAACCCTGGCTGAGGAGAGGGGTTTGTGCACAGAGAAAGTGCAGAGCTGGGAGACCCGAGGGAAGCAGAGAGATGAAATATGTGACTACCAGGTAATCAAGCAAAGAGATGGTGATGCGGAGGTGGAGAAAAGGTCCCTGTGTGGCCTGAAATAGGTAGTAGTTTTGCCAATGGCAGCCTGAGAGTGTATTGAATGAGGTCTTGTCAANAGGAATAGACTGAGAAGGGCCATTTTAGGCAGCGTTATGGGAAAGGAAAGGAAAGCGTTATGGGAAAGGAAAGGAACGAATCAAAAACAAAGCCAAGAAAGTGAAAGAAAGAAAAGGAAAAGACAGAGGAAGAATTCATATAGCAAAATTAATGCATGAAGTGTTTAAGAGAGAGATAAACAGGAGGGAGTGAGAGGGAGAGAAAAAGGTTAAATTCAAAATCTTGGAGTAACAGAACTCTCTCAGTTTTTGTTCATTATCCCTGTTTTGTGAACATCTAGTGTATTGTAAATTCTCTTAAATATATAGTAGAGCAGAACTTGCGCAACTGAATGCACTGAAGTATAACTGGAAAGAAACAAGGAATGAAAAATTGTCTTTTATCTTTATCTGCAAGGCCTGAATAGATGAGGAGATTCTCTTTGAGAAGAATAATGCAGACAGAGGCTATGGAGGCAAAGTAGCTAAATGACCTGTTCAAGGTCATCTCACAGGCAACAGGCAAAGCTAAAAAGCTTGGAGTTACTTTGCACAGCGAATGAATTCACAAAGCTGACAGAGGACTCTCATGCCTTAATCCAGTTTTGCAGGTGTTTTTTAATTTTTTTTTCCTTTCAAATGAATTCCAGACATTAGGATGTTGCTTTTTCTCCCTTCAGAAACTTCTTTAAGAGAAATGGATATTCCAGTACTGTCTGAAGTCTCATAACGCTGCCTAGAATGGCCCTTCTCAGTCTATTCCTCCCATCCAAAGTACAGTCCTAACAGTTAAGGAAAATCCCTCTCTGCACTGAAGCACGAGTGGAGGAATGCTGAGCTATCTAACATTGCTTCAACGACCTGACAATTCCCAGTAAAGAATTGTTGTACTCTGATACAACAGAGTAATTCCTTCGTGTACAGTTTCCTTGCAATGCCTGCTTTCTATAGTTATGCTGGTTAATATTTCTAAAGACAGCAAGTAATGTAACCACCAGGCACTGGAGGCCAAATTTCAGTCTAATACAAAACTACTAATGGAGCTTGAAGTAGAATTCAGCTTTTAATTTATGAACTTGAGGGAGGGCATCTTGCAAAGCAGAGCCTGATGAAGAGTTATACGTAAGTACTTCTCACTATAGCAAACAGCCTCTGCTTTAAACACTGTTTGTGCCTTCAGGCTAAAGCATTAGTAATTCATATTAAATAAGCTCCTTGACAAAGTGTGCTTCCAAATGCCATTTTCTTGAGCCTTTTACTGAAACCAAAGGAGTTTTTGATTATTAGGTCTTTGATCTCTCAGGGTAGTTCTCATAGTACAGTTTTAATTTTGTGTCTTCTAAGAAAGGAGATATTTGAATGTGTCTCTCTTTCCTATGTTCCAGGATTGGTTTGCTGATTTTACATACAATTCCAGTGGAAAACCCTGTGGATTTATGAAACAAAATCAATGGTTTATTACATACACCTTTTCCCACTGAAATCACTTGCATCAATCAAAGAAAGTCTCTAGAAAAAATTTAACATTAGCAACAAGAACAGTAGAGTAAAAGTGGACCAATTACTCTGTTCCCGTCACCTACATTATTAAACTGAAGGGTCATATATTTGTTTTATGCATTTAAATATGTAATTTTGTAAGCTGTTGCTGTTGCACAAGATTCTGTTAGACATTGTTTGTAAATTATTTTGTTTCTTTTATTGCAAGACATGGCAGAGTGTAGATCATAAACAAAGTGAAGACATTACCATGTAACAACATACAATATTATAGTGAGAAGAGTGTAACACCAATGAGACACATACAAGTCGCATGAATAGAAACATTCTGAGTGACCGGTCTATAATACCACTAATAACGCCAATTCTGAAACTATATGTACATTTTTATGCCTATTTAAAACCATGTTCTTAGGTGCCATCTATATACAGTTCTAACAGGATATCAGTGTTCATGTTGCAAATAAGGAAGAGTGTATAATATCAAAAAGATAATAGAAATAGAATATGATTGGTAATAATGTTATTATGTTCTACATATTAAAAGTAGATATGTTGAAACATTATGAGGAGGATTGTGCTCACTGGGTGAAATTTTTTCAGAAATGTAGAAATTGGCAGACAAAGAATAATGTCTTGGGGTATCTGGAAAATTTTTGGAGTTCAGAGGAGCCATTGCAAAACCCTATGAGGTCAACAGGTAGAAAAGTAATTTTAGATAAACATTGTTAATCAAGAAAATAATTTTTCCATTGTTCCCTGGGGACCAGGTTCATTTCAGAACTGATGTTTTAACTGTTATCAGCCCAGGACTACAAGCGGTAGCTCCTGAAAACAAATCTCTTGGCAAAGTACTCCTGTTTCCTTTCCAAATAAGCTGAAATTTATCCCAAATATAACCACTTTAAGACTGAAATATAAAATTCACTTGACTTGGCCTTTCATACTAATAATGAAATGGAGTCATGAGAAAGAAATTTGATGTCTCCATCTACTTCAGCCTAAGAAGACCTAATAGATATTCAGTCATAAACTAAATTGTGAACACATTTGTTAAAGGCCACACACAGTTTTAGAAAGAAATGGAGTTTACATTTTTCAGATTATAAATTCCAGTCTGTATTTAAAATCCCTGGCTTTAAGATTGTTTTAATTTGTGGGAGAAGGAGTTTTGAGTCAATGGGTCTAATCTGGGGATTTTCCCTGTAAATAAATGAAGACAGGCTTCTACAGGGCTACTTCTGCTGTAGACAGTTACATGTAAATGACAAGATAGTCTTATCCATTTAATGTGCTTACATGGGAAGTCTCTTGATCAATCTCCTAATCAAGGCAATCACTAAGACCAAACCCCCAGCCATACATGGCTGAAAGCTGGGTTTCTCTGGAAGGCAATTATCCTGCTGTGTATGACAGCCTCTGCCAGGGTGGGGTGCATGCCTCTGAGCAGCCCCTGTACCACTCTGTGAATTAGATTCTGGTGCCCTTCTTCATGCTGTGGTGGGACTTACCCTACCACTATTTCCCTCCCAGCTGGCAATATAATTTCTGTCAGTAAGCCACTAGTACAGACTTTGATGCAGGTGCCAGAGCTACCTTTAGAAAACATGGTCAGGGCTGCATATGGATTCCTATCCATTCTGTCCCAACTCAGACTTCAGAGTTCTGCATTAAGACTCCTGGCACACATAGGTGTGTATTGATGGCCTCTTTCATCAAGGTTCTTGGCTGCATACTTGTGACTAGTTTTCCAAAACTTTGGACACCAGCCTTCTTTAGCATCCTGGATGCTGCATTCCTATTATTATGGGATTATTATAGCACTAAGAACTATTAATTCTTGAAGATGTGTCATTATATTGAGACTTCAACAATGATAGATTCTAAGACTTATTTGATGTATGGCTATTACAGATTTGGTGATGCTATTGGCCACATGGGGCTTCAGTGGAATTATTTTGGATTTATTTAACTGTAACTGAAACTAGAATTTGTCCCCATGGCAATTCAACATTGCAGAGTTTTTGAAAAGCTTGAGCTGTCATAAAGAGCTAAAATGTAAGGTGTGAATGTACAAACAAACAAAAAGAAATGTGTGTGGGCAGAAGATGTATTCCCTAGTCTAAAAAATTAAATTAGAGGGGAAAAATTCTAACCAATTTCTTAATGGAAGTGTCAGTGTAGCTGTAATCATGGCAACGGAACCAGACACCAGTTCAAGAAATAATCAAATGAAAACCAAGACAGAATAAGAAAGTAAAATAGTAATATACAGTATGAGATGATTTCTATTACAATCTAACTGCATGTCAATTCTACTAAATCTACTCCTCAGAAAAATCCCATGAGCACATACACCTTAACTACTTACAGGTTGAGGATGCTTTATTTCTATTAGTAGGTTATCTAAAGCATAAGAATGGAAGGGCTCTGGAATATAAGAAAACCCTTTCTATAACTGCAGCAGTCATATAACACATGTTTATCACATTCATGGAAAAATCACTTCAGATGCTGTCACCAAACCTGATCAAAACTCGAGACTGAAAAGCAGGCTGGAGCAAAAGTACATATGGAAAGGCATTAATAAGACTAAGTGTTTTCCTGGTGCTCCGTGTTTTGCAGTTACAGGAATTTGTTAAATGCAACTCCCAAGAGAAAAACTCCCATGGGCTCAACTGCTCTGACTTAGGGGAATTAAAAACAATCCTCCTGACTGCAAACGTGACAGTGGAGTTTTCATCCAGCATAATGGATTTTTCACTGTGTTAATGAAATGCTGATTGCCAGCCAGTAAAATGGATGCATCTTAGTAACGCAAGATCAATTGGACTTCCTCATTTTAACAACAGTAGCATTCATTTTTCTCAATTAATCAGCCACATCGTCAGCATCTGCATCTTGGTTGTAGTTAACTAGTGATTACAAATTGACTCTGGGGTAGCTGGTCTCTCCCTTGCAAAAGGAACATTTTCCTGTGCTGTAGTGGAAATCATGCACATGCACTCATAAGCAGAGAGTAGACTTGATATCCTTTACAATTTAGCCAAGATCTGGAGCTTGTCCAACAGCAATTAAATCATACCATCTTCTTTAGACTTTAACAGAGTGGGACAATTTTATCCTGTAGTGAAAGAGAATGTTTCTGTATAATTATTTGGTCAACAGGAAGATCAAACTCAAGTTACATATACTGATAATTTCTTATTCCAGTCCTTGTGTTGTACCTGTGACAATGGTATGCAAATAGTTTCCACTGGTATTGAAACATCTCTTTGTCTCTCTCTTCCTCCTTTCCTCTCTTTTTCTGTTCCTCTAGTCATGGATGGAAGAAAAAAGCTTATTTAGATTATAACCCATATAGCCATATAGATTAATCAAATTTTTTATCTTTCTTAGCAGCAAATGAGAGGAAATATTTACAGCCTCGTGAGAGGCTTTTGCGTCTTTAACATTCACATCTTTCTGTGGACGTCGAAGGACCAGAAACTACGTAGAGGTTTGGATCTCTGCACAGTGCATGGAGGGAATAAAGTGCTTTAATTCACATGCATGATGAGCAGGAGCACCCTATAGCAGAGGAACCTGGAAAACTGAGAACAAAAAGGGGTAGTTGATGCAATGCTGCTTGTCAGAGCAGAGATAACCTTGTGCCTCCCATCTAATGGAAGAATATGGAAATATGTGGCTACTCATGCAAGGGATTCACTTCACGTTTCCTCCCATATACTGGACCTCCACCAGCTCAGAAATTTCCAAACTGGAGAAAACCTTTCAGTAGCCAAAGTGGGTGTCAACATGATGTTTTCAAGTGTCTTAAAAATAAGGCTGTCAAGAGGAAGGCAGGCACAAGGTCCTTCCAATGCCCAGTATATTCTGAACAACTTAAACCAAACTGGGCTATCTTTCCCATAAGTATTTAAAATGACCATGAATTTACAGCTTAAGATCACATTGTCTTACTATAGTTACCATTTTCTCTAACTTTTAAGTTAATTTCCTTTTTTAAATGTTACTATTTAATTTGGAAGTCAGCTCTAGGGACAGTTGTTTAAGCTCAACTTGAATAGTTTTCACATGTTATAAAGCCAAATCAACAGATTAAGTCAGGAGTGTATTTCATTCCAGTTAAAAAAAAAAATTAGTATTTTTCAATTTTTTTTTTTTTCACTGTGAAGAAAAAGTTAGCTTTCATGTGTTCGTATTTCACAACTACTCAAAAGAGATATGGAGATCACAGCTTAACTTCCATTGCTTGAAAATTGCATCAGCAAGGTTATTTAACTTAATCTCCACTCCCTACTATGGAAAAACCTCTGAATGGTTTCTGATAGTTTTTTCTTCTTTCTTATATCCCATTGCTATCGGAGTTCATTTATATTCTCCCACTTTGCTTCTCGCAGCAGTCCTGACCAATTTAAGAAGCCTGCCTGCCAACGTGCAGACTTCTTCAGGGTCTGTAACATCATAAAGATAAGCACTGATGTTGCTAAGAGAAGCATCCCTATCTTTTGCTTAGGCTTTTTTTAAAGCAGACAAATTGAAATAATAATATTAAGCTAGATGTGATTAATATGGTAATCACATTTTTCATCTCAGAAGCATTCTATCCGCTCTTCTTCTGTTTCAGACAAGGGAACTCTTCTCATTTTCTCCCATGCTTTATCTTTCAAAATGGAAAAGTGTAAAAAAATTTGCAGGGTAAGGGTGTCCTTATTCAGTTTCAACCTGTTATAAAGGAATATTCTACCATGTACACTTCAAAGGACAGAACCTGTCATGCAGGCTTGGTTTTGTTGCACTTGTTTTGTGTCAAGTGTGTCCATATACCAATGCAAGACCAAGTGAAGAGTATCTCCATGTTCAGACAATTAAGCCTCATTGTAGATAAATTTGCAGGAAATATTATATATCTTGGGACTCAGACTTTTGTTAGTTAACCCTGTATTTCTGGGGCCCTTCTCCAGCCTGATTTCAAGGGTCTGTTTGTGGCCCAGGTCCAGGAAAGCACTTAGGAACATGCTTATGGTTTAGTGGGCATCTAACGTTGTGCTGGACTAACGAAAGTATTGGAGCTATAGAATGCCATCAATTTAGTACAGCATTCTTTATCAACACCAGCAGAGATTTCTTCATCAATAAATGGCAAATGTCAACCACTGGCACCATATGGACTCTAACTGAGAGCTACCCCTTATGTCTGAAAGGAAAGGTTTGGAGGATGTAAGTTCTACCAGCTGCAGCATGTGATGGGTTTAGGGTAGTAGCTTCGCTATTAAGGATCACAGTAAGGAGCTTTTTTTGGTGAGGTTTTTTTTGGCTTTCTTATATCCAGATCTAGTTTCATGGCACTTCTCCTAATGACTAAAGGAATGGCTCATTCTATGTCCCTTTGTATGTGCTCAGTTACCTGGTACAGTTCATGGTGGACTTCATGCAAAGAAAACCCTCAGACAAAGTCAGGTGTTAGACCACTGGAACATGAAGCAAAGAAGCAACAGTTTGCAGGGAGTCTCTACTTACTGTACCACTGTGGGGAGCAGAAAAACTGAGTAAGAAACAATAGTAAGAAACTGCCAGCAGTTGAAAGCATCTGAGGTAAATCAAACCAAGGCCAACCAGGTGCTCTACAAACAACTTGGAACTCACGGGCAAGGGCACAGTCATGATGGTACTTCACAACCATAACTTCAGAAAACCTTTTGATAAAACAAAGGCATAGGAGGCTCTTGCCTGCAAACTTTTAGGCACTTAACTTTTGAAGAATCAAGCTCTAACCATAGCAACTCTAGGAGCAAAATGAGAATAACAGTTTTCTGGCATTCACTTAAAGGTTCAGGCTTTTTT
The DNA here is from genome assembly GCA_013396735.1 of Grallaria varia. Classification (NCBI taxonomy): domain Eukaryota; kingdom Metazoa; phylum Chordata; class Aves; order Passeriformes; family Formicariidae; genus Grallaria; species Grallaria varia. The sequence continues at coordinate 1,039,041 of VWZG01008799.1, read as the reverse complement.
GCTGACAGCAAAAAGTCCTCTGATCTTCCCAACAGAAAGGTCAAATGCTGAAATGTACTGAGGAACCATAATTTTCACTACAATCAACCTCTGAATGCTACATACATTCAAGGACTTGACAGGAAGAATTCCTACAGGAGAAAGTATGGGAGGGTCTGGCTTTTGACATCCCAATCAGGAGAAATTTTGAGGTAAAAGACCAACGGATTAAAGAAAAACACTTCTAATAGTTTTCAGTCTTTAATGTTACCACTGAGTAGAGACCAGTATGTCCCTGATTTGCCCAGTGATGGGAAAAAAAGTGTTTTGTGACCTCTGAGTGGGAACAGACTTTGAAAAGAGTTGTCCCCACTTCTTCCTGACTGGGAGGATCTTGTCTGAGTCGAGTGTCCTGGGCACTGGGGAAATAGAAGGACTGAGAAAAAAATGTGTGGAGCACAGGCGATGCCAGAACATTTTGAAACTGGAGCAAGACTAAGACCCTTTGATATTCTGACTCCTCAGCAATGGGGCAAAGGTGCTTTAAAGCTGATTAGAGGACAAAGAAAGATATTTAAACGACAAGTATAAATTCAGTGGTGGCCTAACATAATAGTACTATGATCTCATCTTGGAAGGTGCGTAAGAATTTGTAAATGGTGTTGAGTTCTGATGATTCTGAGGTTTTCTGCAAGGTGAAAGAGAAAGTGATAGGAGGGTGGGGAGAATGGCCATTCAGGTTTAATTTGTGCAAAACCATTCTGTAAAGGCTCTAAAACCAGTTTTAAATGCATCCGACTGAAAAAAACAAAAACACACGGTTAAATATGTGTGACCTTTCAAAGTTATAAGAAAGGAGATCATAGACAAAAGCAAACTTGGGGAACAGGAAAAAAAAAGGCAAGCCTTAGAAAGAATTTTCATTTATATCCTACTTTATAAAGGGATATAAACGCTGTACTACCGAATTGTTTTTCAGCATGTAGTCCTCAATTAAAAACAAGCTTGAAAAGTGTTAAGCTTCTTAGTTTCTGGGAAAAAAAACAATCAATAGTGGTATATTATCCTCTTAATTGAATTATATTTTTTGTGGAGCAGAGAATTTTATTCCTTTCTAAGACAGGATATAATTCTTGTGCTAAAGTCTGCATTGCTTCAGAAAACTGAACTCATTAAGACTTTCTTATTAGAGAAAATCCTATAAAGTGAAATGGAAATGTATTAATGTTTATGTTACCAAAACAAAAAGGGCTGGGCAAGTTTTTAGGAACAGCCAATGATTTTAATGAATAAGATTAAATTGATTGGCCAAATACAAGAGAATGACATGTGAAAGCTATTTGGAGTTTTCCGATATTTCCCAGGAAGTGCTAAACTTTATCTACCTGCACAGGTATGTATTGTCCTTCCCACGGAAATGTGACTCTTTGACAGCAATCACTCCTCACATACCTACTTTATTTGGCAGGAAAGGGTTAATGAATTTGTCTGGTGCTGAAGACCAATGTTAAATAAGTTCCTGTATGTTAGAAATTCCCTGCTGAAGGAACTCGAAGGGCAGTGCTTCAGCGGTCACTCTGCTCTGACTCCTTGAGAAGAACCAGCTGCAGATACAAAGCCACAGCTCTGCATGTGAACAGAGGTTATTCGCACGACTTCTGGTGACCTTTGGTGGTCCTGGTTGCTGTGTCCATGTTTTCCAAAGACAATACAGAACATAAGGTCCAAAGATGTGGCCTTTTGAATCTCTATTTCTTATAGACTGTTAAAGTGAAGAATATCAGTGAGCACAACACCTTTCATAGGAGGTGTATGTTTTAGTAATAAATATACCACCAGAATAAAAATTAATAGCAATAAAAATTTTTCTTTGCTTATTATATGTTTTCCCTAAGAAATTCTGCTTGGGCAAGTGTAATGTCAGTTGATTTTTCTTATCTCTCTGTAACAGGGAGTCACTCCAAGGTCTATAAACATGAAATGGTGACACCTGTGAGTTAAATGGAAAAAATGCAATAACTGATTCCAGAGACTACTTATATCTGATGGAAAGTGTAAGAGATGTTTTAAAATAACTGCATATTAAAAATCAGCTGATGTTAATGAAATCTTGCTTGGTTGGTTTGCAACTAGAAATTCTGAAACTTTGCACACATGTTCTTTTATCCTCCTCGGTCTTCTTTATTAGATTCTGGGTGATATAAAAGCATCTGAAGCCTTTAGACTATTCGTTGCTACAGTGGTTGATCTTTTGTGTTCTGTTTGTTTTTTTTTTTTCTTTGCTCAAGTTGTATGTTTTCATTTCTTTGATAATTTGTAAGTCCTTTGGAAGATCTGTGTTGCTCTTTCATAATTAGCCATTGCCGTGGTCATTTGTATTTCACATAAGATAAAAATTAAGAGAGGGGGTTCTAGGCAGAGCTGAGACCCTCCTGTCAGCTGAGGTGCCGGGAAGCAGAGCAGGCTGGTTAGTGCTCACCTATCGTCAGTCAGAGCCAGCCTGTACCAGCTGGTGGGCAGCACCTGGAAGAAGTTACTCAACCTGGCAAAGGGAAACTATGGAGTAAAAGAAGGGGACTAGATGAGGGATCATCAGCTGGAACTGGGGGAATTGGGAAACTGGGCCGAGAAGTGGGAATATCCTGTGAAATGATCATGAGATTATCAAATGGGTTTTTTCTGCCTGGAAAATTTGGGACCTGAGGGGGATCTTTGGGACGATGTGAGTGCAGGAGCATTATGATTTTGAATGAATTCCTTAGAAATTATGTGCTCAGGAGAAAAAAGAATAGGTTAGATAGTGCTTCATTAAATCAGGGGGTTTATGTCTTCAAGGAGTGACCATCCTTCACTTTTTTGAGAAGTTAAAGATGAGACCATCCTGTGAACCAAACTACCCTCAGTTTCATGAGGTCTGTAATATGTGAGATGAACTCTGAGGCTTCTCAAGATTTCCATTTGCCTGCAGTTTGCAGCTTGTCAGTTTATCTCAGGAATCCAGCATCATTAGTAGCTATTTCCTCTTTCCTTAAAGACAACCCCCACGTTAACACAGCACGGACAGCTGGCCTTCCTGAGACTTAAGCTTCCAAATAGTTAGGGAAGTGAAGCTCTGTGGTGTATCCCACAGTTCTTGGGAAGGGCTACAACTTGTCTGACATGTGGAACTCAAAGCTGCTTATCTTCTGTTGTTGAATACATACATCTCAACTGAGCTGGCACTTTGCAGCCTAGAGTGTAAGCAAAATTGTTGGGCTTTTCAGCTGCAGTAGCACCAAAACCTGCCGACAAGTCTCAAACTGCTTCTTTGTGCATCTTCATGCTTTTGAAAGTGCAATGGGCTTAATATTCCTTAAGAAATATCTCCAAATTGCAGTCAAAGCTGCAGTGTGCTCTAAGGAGACCTTAAATTATTTTAAAATATTTCACTAAGATATTGGTAGAATACTAGCTCTAGAAAACATTCTGTGGAGATTCATCAGCAGTCACCACATAATGAAGCACTGTGGTTACACTTGTAATAAAGTACCTAAGCTAGGATGCTTATTTTGCTGAAGTCTGTGATGAGACTATTGAAGGCTGATGAGAATCAAGCACGGAGTTGCTCTTTGAATGCAAGCATGGAGCATTTCTGAGTAAATAATTTCAAACTATTGAGTGCTGGCAGCTGCACTGGGTCCCTCAACTGGAGTGTGCTAATTAAATGCCCTTTTCTCTGCTTTTTACAGAGCTCTTGAAAGTAGAGGTATTTATTCCTGGATTCTTTGACTGTGTCTCACACTTAAGTCTTTGCTCTGTCTGCTCACCTATCCAACTCTAGGCTCTGATATTAAAAAAGGGAAAAGCATAGATTTTCTCCAGGCATTCTTTGCCTGTTGTCTGGAAGACGTGCTGTGGCTGTGTCTTGTGCCTCTAAGTTCCTTTCCTTGATACAGATACTTATAGAGGTAACTAGAAAAACCATTGAACACATATACTATTTTCTTATCATTGCCTGGCCTGCCTTTCTGTTCAGCTCCACAACCTTGTGTTTCTTGTGCTAAATTGGGACACAACTTTTTTTATACTTATTTTTGTTGATTTTTAATAACTCTGAAGATCTAACAAATTCCCTCCATCCTTCCCTTTTCATAGCAGGTCAAAGGGATTCTTCTGGGGCTTTGAGTGCGTCTTTTCTTACAGCTAGAAAAAGAGTTTTTCATGTTGCTTGCTGAGAGGATCTTTGTGATCAGGATTCAATTTCTGGCTTTGCAGCAGGTCCTTTGGCACCCTATGCTAGTAAACTTTTCAGTTGTTAAAAAAGGGAGTCATTAAATTTCCTCTCTCCTCCCTCATCTTTGTTGGGTTTTTTGGGAGAGGGAGCCTCTCCTCCATTGAGTTCATGCAGGACCTCACATAGAATAAGAAGCCAATAAATCAGTACAATTACCTTGACAAACATAGCTGAGAATATGCTCTGGAAATTTCTTTCACTTTGGTATTGGTACAGTCTTGCATTTGTCAGTATTTTAACAGCGTTTTATTTTACAAGAATAATTTTCTGAAGAGAAGGTGTGTATTACAGGATGGATTTTCATATTTATTGGAGACAGTCAAGAGCTGCAGTGGGCTATGCAGGCTACCCTTTAGAAGCACAGTGTGGTCAGGTCAGACATGGCACTTTCAATAAGCCACTGGGAGTCAATTAAAAATTTTGTGTGTTCTGGCCTGTTTTAGCTGTGACAGCTCCTGAGTCCAGGTCAGGTCAGGTTTGTTTCATCTGAACTGTGCTTTTTCCATGCCAGATTCACAGGAGTATTCACAGGCCATTGCATTGACCTTTGGTAGCAAAACCTTCAGACAGTTTACAGACCTTTTAAAAAGTGAGAGAAACACATTTGTCAGAGCATTTTGAACTGTGCTGTGCTCGTACTGCTCCTATTGCTTGCTCACATCCTGTGTGACTTAACAGCTGTTCTGCCAGAATATGTTTTTCCTGATCTCCAGACAAGACGTCTTCTGATGGCGATCTGATATATGATATGTAGAAGACATGAGAAGGAAGATGCACCAGAAGAAAAAAGAAGGAAGAATGATCTAAATCTCATAAAAGACAAAGATTAATTCAATCTTTCTGCTTCCCTTTTTTTCTAGTGCCCCATCACAAAAGGTAGAAATATCCGTGCAGTTCCTCTTAGAGACCACCAATTCTTCATGCAGGCTCTATCTCCTGTTTGATCCTTGATTTCCAAGGAGACTGCAAGTTACTTTGGTATTTTTGTCCCCCTGCCATTAATACGTGGTTGGCATAATCAGTGCTGTGTATAATTTGGGAGGAAAAGCAGTGTGTCATGATGTTTCACAGTCATCACAAGCAGTGTATGTTGGTTGGTGTCAGGAGGAGGGCTGGCTTTTACATCCAGCCCCTATTTTTGGCTATTTTAGACATTAGCAGAGGTGGCTGCAGAACAGAAGTAGCACAACAAAGAGGTGGCACCATTTTTCCTTCCTCTTCACTCCTGAGGACCAGATTGAGGACCAGAATCAACACTGGGGGAACTTCCAACACTGTAAGCAAGCCAGAATTTCTCAATGCTCAAACAAGTAGCCCAAAAATAGGCAAAACCCCCATTTCCGATTAATGCAGAATCATCAGAAAACTGTCTTTTGTTTATAATTTAGGCAACCATGATGTTCTTCTGAAGAAAGGAATCAAAATGGGGAAAACTTATGTCTCAGTGAAAGCTTTTAGATGGGCACTGAACTCAGAAAGCAAAACTTACTGTAATATAACAATCACAAAGGCTGACCTCCAGGTTGTTTGACCCTTCAGATGCATTAATACACTGAAAGGAAAAGAGTTTAGGTATTTACCTGCCCCAAGCAAGATACCTATGAGGTCTTGCAGATCTGGAAAAGCCTAGTTTTCCTTGTCCTTTGTAGAGTTTAAGTAGCTCCAATAAAAATATTCAGTCAATTGTAATTAAACTTTGTGGGATCCAAGCCATAAACTGTAACTTTCAAAGGAGAATTTGTCCTTTTTTCTATCTGCTTCCACAATGTCTTCTGCCAAATAACACCTTAAAACTTAATTCAGCCTGTAGGCTATAAGTAGACATTTTTATCCCTTTGCTTTATTTGTGGTAAGTTTGTTCTAAAATCCAATGCCACTCATACCCAAGCCATTTGCAGACTCTTATCTGAGTTAATTTAATATTGTTAGGAAAAAGCAACCCCCAAAACAAAGAAGTGGAGGGAACCTAAGTACTTATAAGGATAAAAATTCTTCATGTTTCATATTGACACCTTTAAAACTAGATGAGAGTTTTCAAACTGATATGGCATTGTTGTATCAAAGTTGACCTAAGTTTTAATTGAAAATTAAGGACCCTTAATGACAAAAGAAAATGAAACCTCTCCTTCCAGATAACACGAATTTACATGTTGGCCTTAGATGAAATGACTGGCATTTTAATTTCATTCACATGTCAGCTGTTAAAAATCCTCTTAATAAAAAATCTTCATCCAGTCATATGTTAGGCAATACTATTATACAGTAATGATAATTTTATTGAGAGGAATGGTAATAAAAAGGTCATAAAAAGGTATAAATGTACAATATATATAAAGGAATTTAATAGAATAATTTCTTGGCAAATTGAACTGACTTTTTCAGATTTTTCAAATGAGATTTTAGTTTTCCATCTACAGAATATAAAAGACTGAGATGAATTTAGGAGTACTTACTCTGCAAGCTTTCCCTTCAATTCACAATATATTGAGGGGCAGAAATTCAGATACCGGAACTGAAGCTTCAGTATAAAACTTCTGAATCATTTTAGCAATAGTGCAGTGAGGCTTCTCTTAATATGACGGGCTGGTTTTGAAAGTGTATATGAGTTTATGCACCTGGTAATCTTGGATGCTCATTTTGCAGCAATTTCTGCATCTTGCTTCCTCATGGCCTTTGCAGTCCACCACAGCAGGGTGAAGCCTGGCAGCTTGAGAGGAAGAATGGTTTAGGACTGGCCAGAGTGTGCTTCTAAGACAGTCACTGAGCCAAACCCATCTCAGAAGCAAAATGGGCGAGGGAGGGAGCAGAGATTCGTGGTTTACCCACAGTGTGAGTGAACCACATATTTTATGAAGACAGTCTGACTGATTCCGTAAATCCTAGTACTACTCATATACACTATTCACAGTTTTTGGTGTTTGTTTTTCTCCAATCACCCAAAGTTTTTCACTTGTGTTTGTATACGGGGGTGTTTGTGTGTAGGCACGTGGCATGACTGTGTGTTGGTAAGAATTGATAGAAGTCTTCAACAGTTTTCATGGTGACATTTTAATATTCAGTGTTGCAGAGCAACTCCACTTCCAGTATGGCAAAATGTGCTCATTCATGGGATGCTTGCAAGAGAAATGAATACAAGATCTTGATCATTGTGTTTCTCCAGCCTCAGTACAGCTTGCAATTTGTCCTCATTTTCTTCCGCAGCTGTTAAAAATTTTCTATTTATGCCACTTTGATATGGTTATGTAAAATACATAAATACGTTACCTTATTTTATATTTTCACTAAAATACTAGTCTGTGTGCGCTAACAAAATATTTTGGTAACAAAAATTGAGATTTTATCAAGAAGTAGACAATTGACCCACAGTACAAAAAAAAAAAAAAAAAAAAGAAAAGCCTGCTGTGAGGCCCAGAATATTGAAAAGAAAATCAGAATTCCAGGTTATACTCTGAGGAATTAATCCTACCACGAAACCAAGTACTTGTAGATTGCAATAACAGCCATGAAATAGACTCATATGTATTTTCAGATGTCATTTCAAGAAGAAATAAATATAGAGCTCCCATGAATAAACAAAGAAGTTTCTTTCAATTTCTGCAGTGTAGTAGCAAATTAATAATCCTTGATACTTTAAAATGGAATTTGATGAGTTTAAATAAGGGATCAGATGACACGATTCTAGCTCGAGCATGGTGTGTTGTAGACATTGACTCAAGAGTATTCTCAGAATATGGAGTTGTTTGTTAGATACCTCCACCTCACTTTTCTTCAGCCTTGGCTGCGGTTGTGTTTGTAAATGAGAGTGAAATCAATTCATGTGAGTGAGAATTACAGAAGAGGTGTTGCTTTCAGATTTTTACATGTTGCTGCATTCCAATCTGCAATTTCCAAGCAGTTAAAAAATTTTAATGCTCTGTAAGATCCAATCCTCTGGACAAAAACAGAGATGTGCTGGCTTTGGCTTATGTGGCACTGAGATAGTCAGTCATGCACTGTCTTGGTTGACAAGGTTAAACTCTAGAAACAGCACTGTGGATTTAAAACAAAATTAAAATGGAAATAGCAAACTTAGTTTGTGAACTAAAGGTCACTATTTTAGGGAGCCACTGTATAATTTCACATCATTACTGACTCATATGCATTCTTCAGTATGGATTACTCATGTTGCTGTTAATATAATTGGGGGTGGTTTGCAATTGAGACTGTTTGGCTGCTGTCAGCTAGGATAGAGGTGCTTATTAATGTCACTTTAAGGGTGAGTGGGTGGGTGCACATGTTTCAGAAACATCTCAATCTTGGAACTGAATTCGGAGTTACACATTTAAAGAACCTTATATTTATTTGTTTCAACTGGATTCCTTCCAATTGTTTTCTCATATTCCTGTAAGCGCCCATCAAAATAATCTCAGACAGCACTAAGCAATATATTGTAAAACACTTCAGTGTTCAAGACCAGCCCTCCAAATCACTGCAGTGTAGCATCTCATGTATGTGCACCCTAAGTGCTCATGTGAACTGGTGGGGATGCAATTGGATCCTGAGCACGGGGGAAAAAACCATCATGCTGTTAGTGAATACCTTTAAGATACTTTGAAAGTGATCAATCTCTTCCTCAGTTATTTCTAAAAAAAGGCTATTTCAAAGCAAAAAGCATCACAGCAAAGAGTACAGAGAGATTGTCAAAGAAAATTTGTCCAGATCTATAAAAACTGCCATAACAAGGCATTCATACTGAGTACTAATGAGGTATTACTTTCATTTTGGCTCTTTAACAAGTTGCATTGGTGTGTTGAAAGTGATTTTGGAGTGGGATATTTGTAAATCCAGTGTATGACATGGCTTTCTTGTGCTGAAGTCACTGCATGCTTTTGAAAAATCTACGGATTCATTCTGCGGGTGTCATGCAGGCAGGGTGAGCTGTAGGACTCAGCAGAGCTCCTTGAAGAACAGATTTTCACGTGCATGAAAGTATGGATGAGTCAGGGATTACCAGATGCATGAGGATTTTGTGAGTCCTGGGAGGTGATGAGCACACAGAGTGTTAAAGCTCCTGACAAGGAATGTTGTGTACTACACCAACCTGTAACATAGTGACTTTGCTAAATTATCTAAGCCCCACATATTGTGATTGGCTTAAATTTGCATTTAGCGTCATCAAAACCCCAAAGGACATTATTTTAAAGGCAGATGAAATATCCACATTCATATTTTAATAAAGAAGTTATAAGTAAAAAAGTTGACATGCTAATAATTATACTGTCTTGTTCAAACCCTTGTAGTCTGTTTATAAGCAGCATTGCAATCCAAAACATCTTTTTTCATGACAGGAAATAGATTTCACTTTTTAATTACTCTACTTCATTAAATAAAGCTAAACTAGTCTGTTTATACAACTAATTAGTTTTGATTTGATACTCAGCCTGAATATACCAGTTATCCTTTGAGAAATACATGAACTTCAGAAATAACCAGTCAAGAAAGAGAAAGCCAAAGGTTAATATTGGTTAGCTTGGTACTGTTGGATAGAATTATTAGTAAAGTACTCTGCTGTCCACAGAGAGCAGCCTGAACAATCTTTCCTCTTACTCACTATACCTGTAGACCCTTGTGGAAACCATAAAGCTAATGCACATCAGCATCTGACTGGTGGAGGACATACAAGCAACTGCTAAACTCATAACCTGGAGGGAGAATTAGTCTGAGAATATTTCTGTAATGTATTTAATCTATTTTTGACCAGCTGTGTTGACAGAATAGACTAATTGTCAAATTGCATTCAAAGGTGGTTTTTCCCCTGTCAGAACAAAAGCACAGAAAAATGGTATAAAGCTATATTGTCCCTCATTTGCATTCAGGTAGCTTTAATATGAGGGGCAAATTTTGCCCTGATTCTTTAATGCAAAAACTTGGAAAATATGCTGTCATTTAAGTGTTTTGCTCCATTTCCTTGTTTAGTTTTGCATTAACTTACCTTCTCCAAACTTGAGCCATTCAGCATTATCTGAATGGCGAAGCCTTTTCAAAATCATCAGTGTTGAGCTGCTTTCCAAGATGGTTTTAATTTCTTAATGTGTATTTTGGGCTCAGTGGAGCTGTTAGAATTTGTCTTTGTCTACCTGGTGAAGACAACCTGTAATTTCTTTACTCCAAAATAGATCTTGACTTCTCGTGGCATTTTGCACTTGGAACATCTCCCTACTATTACTGTCTGATATTTAAATAGTACCCCCTTTCTCGCAGGAAGGGCTCACCAGGAACACTGAAACTTTCCGAACATGCACGACTTTCTCTCCTCGGCGTTGAAGTCCACCCACTCACAGAGTGGGAGCCTCATAACACAGGTAATTGGAGCCTCAAGTGCTGCATTACTGGGAGGAGAAATGCTTGTATGAAGGCACTGGGACACAGCAATGACTTTGGAAACCTGAAGAAAGCCCTGGGAAATGCAGATGTCCCAGGACCTTTATGAAGAGCAGTTGTTACCCATCTTCTTCACAGAGCTCCTGTATGGCCAAACTTGTCACATAGTGGTTGTGTGGATTTGGACTTTATCTGAACCAGAGGTTCATATTTTTGTAGTATCTTTTCTTAAAAGAGGAAGGGAAGCAGTGTAATAATCATAGAATAGTTTGAGTTGGAAGGGACCTTTTGAAGGTCATCTAATCTGACCCCCATGCAATGAACAAGGAATAAATCCACATAAAATGCCTGAGTTTCTGCATAAGTGTGTTTGTTTGGGGTTTTTTGGGGTTTTTGTTTTTAATTTAGTGAGACAAGAGCAGTTTCTTTGCAGTCTGTGTTTCTCATCTCGTACACACAATGTTTGTTAACGCTCAAAAACATGAAATGCAACAGCTCTCTCTTTTATACATTTAATTTATTACACCTACAGAAAAGAAGCAATAAAACTTCACCGTGGTGCAAATGTTACTTAGATACTTTAATTTTTATTCAAATAATCCAAAGATGCTCATGAATAGTTGAATTACTAGACAGAGGTGGAGATCTACTGGATCTTGTATTTACATCAACTCCAGATCTTGCGATGAGAGCAATGCATAAATACATCTAAATATATTGCAAAATAATGTAATCATTAAAGCATACTTTTGAAAAGTATAAACAGAAAAAGAACAGGGAGTGTTTTCACTTTTTATTTCATCAGTGCCCATTAGAGGTTAAGAGAAAAGCAGGATAATGTGCAGTTTTTAATATTTCATATTCAGTTTTCATATTTAGGCAATTTTAAGTTCCTGGCTGTGATTGAGGAAAGATCTCCTTTATTTTAAATGTGCTTGATAGGACTGGAGTAAAACACAGCTTTGTTTCATGATGCTTTTTGCTTTTTATCACAGATGCAGTGATTACTGAGCATATAGAAGATCCAGAATTTTTTTGTATTCTGTGTGGTGACTCAGTTTGTGACTTTGAATATGGCAATATCCAGAACAAGAGATTCACTCTGAGGATTGCCATGTAATAATCTGGGAGAGATACTGCTATAGCCACATACACTTCAAGGAAAGATGTTCCCAATCCATCCTGGGTTCACAAGAACTATTCTATACAGTATTCTTTTAGCTTTCTCTTTGAACAATACTAACACTGCCTATATTATTAATGAATCTTTAATATTTTCTAGAATCTGTTCAGGTTACAGATGTTCAGCTTTTGCTAAAATAGTCAATGTTATTTGCCATGTGTACTTCAGTGTTCACACCCCTCGGAGACCCCTTGGCAGACAAGAAATACCCCTCAAAGTATCCAGGCACAGCAATCTGTTGTCTTCCCAAAATTTTGAAAATTTTTGTAGATTTTTTGCAACTTTTCTAGACCTGAAAAAGGGCAATGAGTAAAGCTTCTCTTTACCCTGCGGCCAGTTCTGTCCTCCCTTTGACAGCCTTCTGGTTAATGCAGTTTGTTCTCTGGATGAAATGACAGCTGTCTCTGCTGACATCTTTCTGAGGTAAAATAACGAACAAAAAACCCCCAAAAACCTGAAAAAGCGATTTTATTATGCTTTTTCCTTCAAAAGAAAGCCTAGAAAGTGATACTAAAAGAGCAAGCATAAAAGTTGCTCATGCCATCCCAGGGTACAGATACACTGTGGTACTGGATGGGGTTGCAAGATCCCATCTGGTGCAGGACATAGGCACAGAACAGAAAACAATTACAGCAACGGGGACCACTGCAACTGCTTTGACAGACGCAATTGCTTGCTGTTTACTATTTAATGTTTTTGAAAGCCTTTACTCAGTCAGGGAGAGACCTTACACAGCAGAGTTCAAAGTCAGGGTGAGAGCTGCTACTCATTGTAACCAAGGCAGGCTGACTTGGAACAAGTGATTATCAACTCGATAACGTCTGTACAGGTGTGTGGCCAAGCTGGACTCGAGGAATGAATCCTGATTAGATCTGAATAGTGTTTTGGTTTTTTTGGTTTGGTTTGGTTTGGGTTTTTTGTGTGTTTGTTTTTTTAATAGCTTCCTGTGCTGATAGAGATACTGAGGTATAAAGATTGCTTTTCAAGTGTGCTCTATTTGCTGAATACAGAAAGACAGAAATTATAGAAATTTTAATCTTAGCTCTTGGTTTACTGATCTCTGCTGGTTGTAGGGCTCTGCCTTATATATTATCTGTGAAAAGAAAGATTAAAGAAGCACTCAGCTAAGAGGAGTCTGTAAATTCTAGGGGTACCAGTTGTACCATCAGACTGTTGAGAAGCACAGATATTTACCTAAGCAACCTAATCCATTTTATGGTATAAGTAGTTTTGCAGATAGCCATCTCTGTTGTTGTGAATGGAGACATTCCACATGCACCTGTGTGTGACAGTGTGCCCACCTATTAACCACGACAACATGGATCTCCCAAGCAGAGCCTGCGACCGCAGTGTCTCCATGAAAGAAATTTTTCATTACTGTCTGCTCTATATACTATCCCATATACCAGCAAGAAGTAATTGCACAGGCTGAGAATGGTATAATTAGAAGATTTATTATGCTAGCTGGAGGAATATCTTATATTAACAGTGACAAGTTTCCTGAGAGTGTTCTGTGAAAAACAAAATGAGGACATGAATGTGATGCTGATCTGTCAAGTAAATGTTTTCCAGTCTAAAGTCACCTTTCTAACATCTTATTCACATTAACATGTCGGTTGTGGCTCCAGAAACTTCCTTGCAGTACAGGTTGCCTCAACAAGGAATCATTGCTGTGAAAAGAAATTAATACAGTAATTTTTGGGTCTTAAAATAATCTATGAAGAAGTAGCTAATTATTTAATACACTGACTTTAAGACTGACAAATTTGTCAAAATACTGACTGAATTTAGTTACATATTTCTGTAATGCTTATTTTTCTTAACAACATAGAAATAGAATAATATCCACCGTTGCTTAATGCCCAGGTAAATTTAATCAATTTATTATTCACCCAGAGATGGCCTCTTAATGTTTAATGTGGATATTTTCCTGGTTAGAAACTAATTTTATTTTTTTTTTAGTGGACCTCTGCACTGCAGCCATCTATTACACCATCTGAGTGATATCTTGTCACAGAGCCAACATCAGCATGAAAAGAAAGGTGTTCTGCCTGCATACCACTCATCTAGAGTGGCATTACTCAACACCTTGCATGTGGTGTGGGACGACGGAGAATTTGAAAAGATGTTCTCACAGCACCTTGCAGTAATGGAGCAGAAAGGAGCAAAATGATTTTGTTGAAACCTATATTTGCAAATGTGGGTGGAATTCTCTGAATAATTAGGGCTGAAATGAAGCCTTTGCTCAGTTTCCTCCCCTGCCTGGGGGAAGTGAACCCACACCCCCGTTGGGAATACTTCAGTCAGAAGGCTACAACTTCATCCAGAGTAGTGTTTCCACATGCCCTGGTTTGCATAAAATAATAACATTATTTTGATAATCAAGAAGTAAGTTGGCCAAGGAAAACAGAATGGGAGTGAATCCACAGCTCAGAGGACAGGGAATTCATCCGGGAAACATTTAGCTAATTTTTCTCTGAAACAGGCAGAGAATGGGGTTGAACCAAAGGCTGTCAGTGGTTCACTTGGCCTGGGAACAGCAGCACATCAGGTGACATCCAGTCTTATGCTTGGAGCTTACCATGAAAGAACAACAGTGCACTACAGACAGTGCAAAACAGGTTTGGCATAGTTTCTAAAATTATTTTACCAATTCTTTCACAGAAGTGTCTGACTTTCAAGTTTGATAGAGAATAGCATCATCTGAAGAAAGAAACCAAAAAACCAACCCTTTTCCTATACCAAAGTTTGCTTTAAATGTGTTATTATTATTAATTTTAGCATAGATTTCTGGAAAAGATCGTGATGTTGAACTGTGTCTCATACATAAGTACAACAGTGTCTGTTACAGGAGTCCTGCAACTAATCTGAGACCTGTATTTTCTGTAGTGAATAATATGCAAAAGAAAACATGCCATATTAAAAATATGCGGGCCAACATATTATGGCTAAAAGGAATACTGAAAACTTCATGTTTTATACACACAGAATAGCGTAAAAATAAATTGACCGACCAGATGCTCGGATCAGGCCTATTTGAAAAGAAATAATATTACCCTGATTTCCGTACTGCACAGATTGAAATCAAACTTGAATTTCATGGGTTATGATGCCCTGGTAGATGAATATCTGGGATGAATTATTTCTTTTTTTTTCTTCAAAATGTAATTGAATAACAATAATGTTTCTTGCAAAATCTTACTTCTAAAAGTATATTTATGTACAATTTACTAGACAAATGCTGTAGTTATCTCTTCAGTTTTGTACAGTGTTGCAGGCTGCACAAGCTCAAACATAATGAGTCATATCTTAGTCTCCCTTCCAAAGAGTAACAATTGTACCATTGGCTTGGAAACCATGAGATGTAATTATCTATTTGGATGGGTGGAAATTACCTCCTGATTTTTTTTTTTTTGAGCTTTCTAGGGAAGTGGCTGAACTCTAAAATGTGCACAAGAGAACTGAAGGATTGAGTGCAAGCAGGTGTCTGTGAACTGCCCTCTCTTTTGGCTCATTAGAGAAGTTTTTCTGTGCATGGAATAGAAGATGGGAGAGCAGAGCTTTGGCATCTGTCACCTCCATCATTGCTCGCATTTGGTTGTATTCCTCTTCAGATCATGTTTTAATCTCCTCAGGCCTGATATAACAAAGGGCCTTTATATCAGTCCCTTGGACATCTTCCTCCCCAAAGAAGGAGCAGTCCCTCTCCTTACCCATCGCACGCTCTCCAGTCTCTTCCCTGGAGCTTGGAAGCTCTGCGCCTTGACCACAGCTTGGCTACCTCACAGACAGTAGTTTCCCTTTAGCTGATAGTCTTGGGAGCCACAATTCACATTTTTAGCATCTCTGCTGAAGACATCTTGCTACAGCATGTGAAACAGTATTTCATTTTCTGGCATTTGTGAAGCATTAAGGGACGGTCTGTCTGTGAAAAGTCCTGGAAACTCTCACAGAATTCAGAGAGGTTTGTTTCTCTGCCTCTGGTAGTGCTAAATCACAAGCTCTTAAAAATTGAACACATTTATTGCAGGGCTGATTGCTTGAATAAAGTAGCTCTTACTGCTTTGAAGCAATCAATTGGCTTTCTAGGATTCTGCTGTAACTTTAGATTAAATATGGTCTGAACCAGTGAAGTTCCCTCACGCTGTGGTTATTTTCTTCCTTGTGCTAAATGGGTAAAGAATAATCTCTTGTTACATTAAGGTTTAGCAAATAGATGGAGGCTCATTGATTTTAATGGCATTTTGTCTTCTTGGAGTTTACACTGAGGTATAATCTGGTTTGCCAGAGCAGCGAGGGCTTTGCTGGAGTCCAGAACACGTGTGCTGCCAGGATGAATGAGATAAATCCGGCAAAGGTGAGCCCTTGGTTACCATGCCTGAAGTAGGAAATAGGCCCTTGTGTTCACATTTAACCTGTTAAATGCTGGACTCACCTCTGTGTGAAGCTGGTACAAAACTGAGTTCAGTGGATTCATCTAGCTCCATCCTTGATGTCAGAGACAACGATCCCTTATTTTGCCACTTGGCTGCCTTTCCTTCCCCTCAGATCTTCTTGGTTGGTTTTGAGAGTCTGGTAGAATTAGAATGACATCAGAGGCAGACAGCTGACGTGGTTTGTTTTTTCTTTTTTTGTTTGGGTTTTTTTTTTTTTTTTCCCAATAGAATCACAGAAATCATAGAACCCCAGAGTGATTTGGGTTGGAAAGGACCTTAGAGACTATCTAGTTCCAATCCTCCTGTCATGGGCAGTGATGTCACCCACTGGGTGAGGTCATTTAGGGCACTGTCCACCTGGCCTTGAACACTTTTTGGTGGGAAGTAGAAAAGCTTGTTTTTGGAAGAGAATGTAATGGCCCAGACCTGCTGTCAGCTTTTCTGATTTGTCTTCTGCTTGTTTGTTTGGGGTTTTGGGCTTTGTTTGTTTGGGGATTTTTTGTTTTGGTGTTCGTGTTTTTCTGTGCTTTGTTTTTTGTTCTTTGAGAAACTTATCTGACATTGAATGAAGCCAGGGGATTGTTGCGTGCTGCTTCTTCTGGCAAATAATATTCTGGCACTTTCACCCCTCAAGTTTCCTATAAAACTCTGTGTATTTGAGCTTAGATATCTTCTGGGTTTCCACTTAACACCACCTGATGTTTTCATCCCAGTAGGAGGAACGTAAAAAGTCTTCTCCATGACAATCCCCTCCACATGGCTTGCCTTTATGGTTTTCTAAATCTCTCATATGAAAAATAAAGGGTATTTGGAATTTACTAGCTGCTTAATTGCCGTCTTCCCAAATCCGGCTGAAAAATTGGTGTTTGAGTTGCAGGCATTGTGGTTTGTCATCAGGTACAGGAAATACATGAGATTTTTAACAAAAAATACGCAGCTCTGTTGGAAAAGTGGTGAACTGAACATTGGTGAGGAACCCTCCTGGCCACTCTCAGAAATCATTTGATCCTATCAGCTCATCCTTAGCTTACTAAGCAGCAGGGAGGCTGCAAAAGACTTAATTTCTTACTTTTGTGATCTCTTTTCATGGGTTTGTTTGGGTTTTTTTTAGAAATACTTTCAAGACATAAATTTTAGTGCTGTGAAATGGAACAATGAAGCTCAAACTGGTTTTACTGAGCTATGGGGTTTCAGCCAGACTTTTTAACATGCTGCACCAAGTCCGTCCACACCACTGATGTGTAGTCTTCTTGGAGTTCCTAAATACCCACTAAAACTGGAAACTGTGAGGCAGGTACACGAATAGCAAATTAAAATTAAGTTGCTCTTTCAGAATGTGATAGATCTTAAATAAAAAATTAGTTGTCCACATTTTCTTCCATGCCTGTTGGACATTTGACTCTGCAAGAGCCAAATGATGCAATTTGAAAAAGAGAGGCAAAACATAATGAAAACTGGTTTCCAATCCTGAGAAAAGCAATCTTTAAAACATTTTATACTGTTTACTCTACTCTGATATTGAAGTGGAAGTTTATTTTCCCTTGCTTCAACTGCAGTGAAATGCTAAATGCTCTTGAATGAAAAGTAGAAAAAAAAAAGAAGAAATATTTGGCTCTAAAAGCAGAGAATAAAATTACATAACAGTGATTGAAAAAGTGCAAATCAAGAGCCTTCTGTTAGCTAATTATGAAAATTAAACCAATAATTTTTCTAATAATAGTGATGCAGCATTATATTAATGTTATTGTTATTAATAAGTATTCTTAATGTATTATATTACTAAGTTAATATTGAGCAAAAATGCAGAAATTTGGACCATAAATCTTTGTTATAGTTACAATAAAATAAACATTCGAGTGATGGTGGTTTGCTTCATGACTTCAGAGCCGTTTGTTAACAAAAGCAAGAGGTTTGTAATTTTTAACCATGCATCAGGATCAGAAGTAAAAGTCAAATTTATAAACAAAGATTTAATATGGTTTGTTCTGAATGTATTGTAGTGATGGCTTTCTCAACAGGAGACTCCTGAATGAAAATTCAATCCTGATATTAAGATCTCAAGTTTAAAAAGGCAACAATAGACATGTTCATATATTTGTTTGTAAAGCTGATGCATGTAACTCATTCCTGAAGAGGTCTAAAATAAAAAGAAGGGTACAATAGGTTGGAACAAAGCCAGAGATTTCTAAGAATGGAAAGATTTCAATGCAGAAGGTGTGGAACGGCAAAAACACAACCTTCCAATGTACAAAATTACAAGGAAAACTACATAACTAAAGCAACTGAACCAGCTTAAAAGCAGTTAGCTCTGCCCATTCCAGTTTCTGGCTTTGTGGATCACCTGACATTTTATTGCTTCTCAGGTTTTCTTTCCCTCTAAACAGTAACTGGCAGATCCCTTTGTAACACCAGCCATTCAGTTCAGTGTGACACAGGAATTTCTCCATTTCTACCTTCAACAGACTTCATTCAAATTTTCACCTGGAAAAGGGTCAGGCCCCAGGTCACCCCACAAGCATCCTCATTCTGCTTGTTCAGTGCAATGGTGGGAGAGTTGCCCCTGTTAGTCTCCTTTTTGCCTTGGCTGTCCACCTTCCTCCCCTTCACTCCCTCCCTCCAAATTGCAAAGCCTGTCAGTAAAATTAACCAAACTTTTAAACTCTCAGCTTCCACACAGAATATGAGGGAGCAGCAAGCATAATACAAAACAAACAGCAGGAATCACAAAAAACATGTTCCCATACCAGAAACCTTTAATTAAATTTGGTTACCTAAGGACTAAAAGCTTTCTCTGAATGCTGCACTGCAACTTAAAAATTCAATTAACCACTTCCATCATGATGCTTTTGTACCACTAAAGTGAAACTGACTTTAAAGAAAGAGAGGCACAATCAATACAGAGGTGCAATCGCTTAGAATGTGGTTAAGTACGTTACCAAGTTGGCAGAAATAATCACAAAATGACATCCCTAAATTCTTTGGAAGCAAGGCCAGCTTTCTTCAGTGAGAACTGGAAGCTTCATTTGATTCCTTTAGGACATAAACATAAGCAGCATTATCCTTCTTGGGATGCTTTCAGGGCCTTTCTGTGCTTGACCATATAGCAAAGCACTGGTGCCTTCAGTACTTTCTGTCTCCTGAAGTCCAATGATCCCACTGTATCATCTCACCCAGCACTCAGGTTTTAAAGGTGACATTGTTACTAGAACTGCAGGAGGCAAATTGCTTGATATCTTCCCAACCCTCCCCAAAAGACCAAATATTTTGAGTCATTTGAAGATTTCAGATGGTATCTGAACCAAATCCTCTCACTGTTATGCCTTTCCAGAACCACAGGATGAAAGGAGTGACATTGTAATGGAACCCAAAAAGACGATAGAAAGGGAAGTTTAATTTTGAATTACCCTCTGACTTTCTCAAGATTTTGGTCTTTCAGAAACGTTAAAGGCATCACACAGACTTTAACTGTGTGCTTTTAAATACTGTGTGGACCTCACTAGTCATCCTTGGTAGGTTAGACACTCAACCTCTTGATGATCGGACTCATTTCTTTTCCCTTATGATTCACCAAAGCCTGTAATCTGCTATCTGATTTCTGAGGCTCTCTTGTGAACGAGACTGCCAGGGTTTCAGCCCTGCTCTTGTAAAGCCTCCCGGTTTCAATATCAAATGTACTTAAGATAATTCGAGTAGTTTTCCAAGCCTCGGGTGTCAGAACGAATTTCTCAGAGTTACGGTAGTATGGATGAGATTCTGGTTTAATGGGCTTATGACTGTTATTAGGGGTCTAAACCTTGGCTCTGTAGCAGTGAGAGAAATCTGTAGAAAGAAAATTGTTCCTTTACATAATCAGGGCAATACCTAAGCCAGGGAGCAGATATTTCCTAGAAGATGAGAACATTACAGAGGAGGTAAAAGGGAGATGAGAAGACATGAAAAAACATTCACCAGATGCATTGTGATCAAACCACATCTCCCTTTCACCCCTGCTTCTCATGCCCAACAACAGCTTCTGGTAATGCTTGTTGAAATCTCTTCTTGAGCAGAAAAGATGCTCTTTATGCAGTGTCTCTCTCTTTTCACAATACAGTGCTGGACAAATTTTGATTTCTTCTCTTCATACATGCTTGCATTCCTCTGTCCCTAACTGAATGTGTTTAGTGCCATTTTATCATAAAGAAGCCACAGCTTGTTTGTCTTTTTTCCTTCAAGCTGTCATCTTGGTGAATGACTGTGAAGGCTTAAGTAAAACTAGCTCTTAGCAGCCTCCTGCAGTTATACGTTTGACATAAAAGGTCACAAGAAAGACATGATAGAAAACATTTATATCTCTGTTTTGAAAAGAATTTCTATTTCTATTTCAATGTCTAACCCTTTTTCTAAGCAATAGACACAGCCAGACTTTTACATACACAATTCAATACGTTCAATTCTACTAAAAAATCCCAAACATTTCATTTCTTTGGAAAGCTTTATCAATACTGGACAAGTTCACCCCAAAGCCAGATATATCTCTTAATCTGTTTCCCCCCCATCCCCAGTGTATTTACATATACGAGATGTGCAAGAGAAAGTGAACTCTGAGAATATTCCTATCAAGTAAAGAAGACAGAGAAAACAGAATCTAAATTTCCTAGATGGTTATGGGGTAAACCATTACAAATGTCCACAGAAGATGAAATGATCTTCTTGATATTTCTGTTTTGTTTCCACCTTCTTTTTGTGTATCTGCCGTTACCTTGGTTTCAGTGCTATTTAAATAGATTTAGTGTAATTAGTATTGAAAACATTATTTCTTTTATCAGATTACTGATAACTTAAAAAAAATAATAAAGTCTGCTGCAAAGGCTACCTGTGTTAGAGAAAAAATTAACTTCTTATATATTCGGAACATTGCAATAAGCTGGAATGTGCCTCAGTAAAGCATTTAGATCAGGTTTTCAGTCAGAGATGGTTCATAGTGATTTTTCCTTTAGGCTGAAGAATGTAGGGGGTGTGTTCTTTAAGTTCCTTTCTTCACCTTAGCTGACTTAAAAGATTGCTCCTCAGATAAATTATAGAAAGTTGTACTTGAACTGTGATCAAGGAACATACTGAAGCCTCCCTGAGGACAGACCGTTTAATTTCTGTGCACTCAGCAGTGCTAACTAATTTAAACAGTTTTGATTTTTATGTTTTTAACCTCTTTTATGAAATGTTCCAAGGCATTTATGAAAGGGAATTTTTATGATTGCTTTGTTTCCTCAAGTCTATATTGTGAAGAACACCATTCCCACTGCTCCCAGGGGAGGTAAGGAAGAAGCAGGGAGAAGTCTGTGACACAAAGGCTCTAAAGTGGAAGGTTTATGCCACCCACTTCTGCCCTTAGCTGTGGTGAAATCTTACACAAGTAGATTGCTAAGGACAGTAGAGGCCATTATGATAACCTACTCTGACTCTGCACAACACTGACCAAAGACCTTCACCGATCATTTCTGCATCAAGACCATAACACTAAGCTGTAGTCTGCCTTTTAAAAAGCACTCTAACTTGGTTCGAAGAGTTATAACATCCCTTAATAGCTTGCTTTAACAGCTAGTTATCCTCTTTTAAAATGTGTGTATGCAAGTACATGAAGATTCAGTTTCTAAAATTTGAATCTCTATTCTGCCTTGAAGACTCACAATTCTTCCATAATTAAACTATTTGATTGTGATCTTAGTCTTTTAACTTTTTTCTGAATAGGCCAAATAGATTGTTATTCATTATCCCCTCATGTTAAAGCTCATTTTTCAGAACTCAAATCATTCTTGTAACAGTTTTCTAGCTCCTTTCTCTTTGTCTTCTGTTTGGATTCCTGACCCTAGACAAGACGGCCATTTTCCAACAACGCTCTTACTTAAAGTCGCCATTTCAACAAAATATCAATCATTACATTCAACTCAGGAATCTAACTGGTTAAAGCACTAGTGTGCTTTAATACTAATGTATAATGGCATGGATAAACATTGAATTAAATATTTAAGCCAAGAAATCAATTACTAGAACTTGGAGTAGCTTTTCTTCGCTATTGGTCCCCTACCGTAATGTCCAACATCTTAAAAATAAGCTTATATTAAGCAAAGTGAGTATAGTTTAAGGTTAGAAATAACTGATATGATTAAACCTGTGTTTTAATTCTGGTGACTTTATCCTTCAGACATCCAGTACTCCTAGTATCAAGAAAAATGAATAATGAGTATGGTGCTCTGTAGTTCTGTATTGGTCATGCTAGAATATGTACCATATAAATGGATGATAGCCTGACCTTTAAGCTACATTTAATAAAGTAGACCCTCTATGATCAATTTACCAAGTATATAATTTAGCTAATCCATGAAGGACCTTTGTTTTGAACTGCTGTGATGTTGTAGTGTTCTGTGCTTAAAGAAGAATGTGTAGTGCTAGTGATGACTAGGATTTCTTTAAATGCCCCATCTGTGCTCCACAACCTCATGCAGGTTATGATGAAACTCACCATGGAGTTCTCATCCAAAACAAATTCCTGTATTAAATATTTATAACACAATGATTCTGTGGTGGATTTGCCTCGGACAGCTGCCAGACACCCACCCAGCCACTCTCCTTTTCCCTACTCAAGAAAGGGAGAGTAGAGAGAGATCATTCACCTATTACCATCATGGAATAAAAAAAAAAAAAGACTTAAGAAAAAAATCATTTAAATAGATTTGGATAGTGAGAAAAAAAAACCAAAATGGAAACAACTTTCTCCCCATCCCTCTTTTTTCCCAAGGTCAGGTTGACTCCTTTGTTCCTGACTCCTCCAACCCCTCCACTCAGGGAAGCATGGCCAAATGAGGAATGAAAATTTATGATCAGCCCATAACAGTTCCTCTCTACAGCTCCTTCCTACTCAGACTTTTCTCCTGCTCCAGTTGTAGGTTTTCCACAGACAGCAGCTTCCTTCAGGGCTTACTCACTTGCCCTGGTGTGGGATCCTCCATGGGCTGCATTGTGGATATCTGCTCTGACATGGTCCTGCACATGCTGCAGGGGAGTCTCTGCTCTGATTCCTGGAACACCTTCTCTCCATCCTTCCCCATGGATCTGGGTGCTTGCAGAACTGTTTCTCACATTTCCTTCTTCACTCCTTTCTCTCTCCACTGTGTGGCATCTTCCCCTTTCCTGCCCTTTTCCCGGAGGCACCACCAGCTTGGCTGATGTGCTCAGGTTGTCCTGCAGTGGATCAATCCGACGTGGCTGGAGCTGACTGTGTTCAGCACACAGCATCCCCAGCCTCTTCTCACAGAGGCCAGCCCTGCACATCCCCACTGCCAACACCTTGCCACAGACACCCAGCACAGATCTGGTATATCTCCAGGTTTTTAACAGCTTTGCAAAGGACTGAATGAGTTCCTATCAAGAAATAAAGGATTTTTGTTATGCATATGGTGCTTGAAGAAAAGAAAGAAAAAAAAAAAAAAAAAGGAAAGACTTAGTTACTGCTTCATCTTGAGCTACTTAACCTCCTGGAGCATCTTAAACAGGATACATGTGCTCTCCCTTGGCATGGGTGTCCTCTGTCTGGCTGTCTTCCATCGGCTGTAGAGCTGGGGGCAGTGATATTCACACACTGCATGGGATCTGTAGTCTTCGAGGAAAGTAGACTTATGCTAGTGGAGTGATTTGCATGAAAATCCAGAGAGTCCTCCATTCTGTGTAAATCAAACCCTTTATGCTCTGGCGTGTAAGGCCGAACACCCAGAGTGATTTGATAATTCCAGAATCTAGCCACTAAAGAAGTATGTAATTGTTTGAAGGTGAAGGTTACAGTGTGAGATTTACAAAGCAATGCAAAGCATCTCCATGTGGTTGTTGGAATTTTTTAATCAAACTCCATTTCAGTGTGAATCACTTTTACTCACAGATCATCTGCCTCAGCGAACATATTCAAAGGCTAAACAAAAAGGAATAAGAACATCTACCAGATGCCTCCAAACATTTGTTCAGTCGTCCCTGTGAGGTGGCTTGAACAAAGGATTTCATCCCAGCTCACTCACTTCTGCTCTTTTTCTCTCCCATGTGGTGGCATTGACCTTCACCCCCAAGCTGACCTGCTGACCAGGGTCAAAGAGATGCAGGGGATGCTGCAGAGAGATGCAAAGTTGCATTACAGAGGCTTTGCACAGCAAATGTGCAGAGTGGGGCATATTCTGGGGTGAAATAGCTGAAGCACAGAGTGACATTATTTCCTGTGTATGTCTCTGCAGTTGTGTTCCAAGGACACAGAAGGGCAGGTGCCTGATGTGGGATACCCACGCTGGGTCCTTGTTTTTCCGTTTCTTTGTTTTGGTAGTGTTTTTTTCTAACTTAGAAATCTTATTTACTTATTAGACTAGATTGTGACTCTTGTGAGGTGTCCAAATCATCAGACCAGCTTCCCATCAGAAAGAGAAATAATGAATCAGAGAGATTTCTTAGATGAGCCTGTGTGTTTATGTGAAATGTTTACCCGTCCTTGTTGTTTGAGCAGAAGGAGAACAGAGATCGTTGCTTTGCATGCCTGCTGGGAGAAACAAAGAGAAATTGGTTTAATTGGGAAAAGAGAAGATTCTGCCTGGATGTTAGCAACAACTTTGTAACCCATAGGAAGTCAAGAGCCCAACCCAGGACAATGTGTCACTGAGGGCTTTCAAGGGGAGGTCGGGCAGCAGCTGCGAGGGCTGCTGCAGAAGCAGCTGTTCTGCACCAGAGCAGGACGTGCCCTAGATAATCTTTTGAAGATTTTGTCTTTGATTTTGTGGTTTACTCTATGCAAACAATAAGTAACTAGTGTCTTATCTCAAGGTACACAGAAGGATTTTTTTTTTTAATTTAGTATTTTAGAGGGAAAAAAAAATTAACACTCCAAACTAAAGCCCAATCAATGAAAGAACAACACTGATTTTTGACAAGCCATTCACTTCTGGACTCTAATATATCCTGGACTGGCTCCATGACTTTTGAGCTGAGAAAGATTATTCTTTACATGGCTCTAAAGCAGGAATCTCTCTACACTGTGTCAGACTTTAGAGGCTGCTTGTTAGACAGAAATACCTGTGATGGTACCTGGTGCTGTGGTACCAAGTTGCAGCTGGAGTTGTGAGTTTCTCTTTTTCCCTTCTCCTCTACAATCTTCTCATTTTTTTCACCCCCTCTTGCAGCACTTTTGTGCCTACCTCCAGGATCTGAATTTCAGTGTTACAATTCCCCCAAATCATTACAACATTAAGAATTTCCATCTCAGTACATCTATTGTGGCAATGCCAGTGATGTGCCTGTGCCTCCTACATTTGTCTGTAATAGAATTTTCTTTCAGATGACTGCAAAACATCTATTTAACCAATTGAAAAAACAAGCAAGACAATTCAGTGGCAGAGCCAACTGATGTGTATAAACAAGGAAACCTGAGAACTTTTTCTTCCAAGACAATCTGGCAATTTTCAAACCAATTTTGTTAATCAAACAAAACCAGGTGTGAGAGCTAAAAATAGAGCTGTAACCTTAAATGCATTTTGTTCTGATAAAAGTTTTGTCTCACTCTTCTTTCTTCCAGGGGAATTTTAAGCAGACTGTAAGAGAAGGTGATTTAGAGAATGTTGCAAGGTTCTGCATAAATGTGAATTATAAACTTTCTGTGTAACAAGGATAAGTTTTGAAACTAGTAGCAAAAAAATGTACACTTCAAAAGCGATTAAAATCTACATTATGTTAACAAAAAATGTTTGTTGAAGTGGATTACCTTATGTTTAGAACAGTGTGACCTAGACATAGGAAAGACTCTATTTTTATTGCTGTTTATGTTTAATGTGATAGAAACAAGAGGCTTCCATATAATTGGTACCTCATTATAACTCATGATACAAGTAGAAAATAGTTTTTGCTAAGAAAAAAAAAGGGCAGAAAGATTTAAAAGTATGTATTCACACATATAAGGATAGAGTAAGGTGATTAGAGTAACTGTAATATTTCAACACAAAAAGGCTTTTACGTTATTAAAAAAAAAGACATTTCAGGCATCTGAGTGTGTCCTTCCATATGTCCCTCTGTAAAAGTGCAGCTCCTAAAAATCAGAATCATAGAATGCCACAAAGAATACTTTCCTCTCTGCTAGCAAATAACATGACCATTGCTGAGGCCTGACCCACACTCCTCTTAACAAGGGGCAGCTTCTTGGGCTTTCTTCTGTAAAATAATGCTTTTTGGGAGGTGTAAAGGGGGACAAATGGCCTTTACTTGTACTACCTGAGTTTCGTGAGTGTTTCACTCCACTGATCCTCAAATACAGCAGATAAACCAGATCCTCACTCTGAGAAGTCTGATTTTTCTAACAGAATGCATTTGCTCTGATTTATCAGAGGAAGCTGAGCATAAGCATCACTAGTGACTGAGTTTAGTTTGTATATGGTTGTATTTTCTTCATTAATTTCAGTTAAGAACAAGAAAGATTAATCCATTTTCGAATATTTGCTTTTGTATGCTACAGTACAAATGCAAAGATCTGACTTTCTCCTGAATGCTTACACAGATGTAGACACAAGGTAAGGTTTTACTTTTCGAGGTGTAAATGGTTACAAGAGGGGGAGGGGAACATAAGGCTTAGAACAATAAGAGCAATCTGGATCGCAACAGCTTTTATGAGCATTATCAAATCAAAGGGGAAATGTGCTAAAGGGAATAGGGATGAATCAATGCATGGAAAACTGAGGGCAGTGTAACACATACTTTGATCCTATAGCAACTGAATTATTTATATTTAAGGCTGGAAAATGATCTGTCTGCATAATTTCCCCAGCAATCTCAAAACCAAAGAACATTTCATTTCCTTACTTCCTTACCTCAGTCAATGGATGGAAACTAACAGTAGGCCTATAAGGAATGAATTTTATTATTATTATTTAATAAGGTTTCTTTTCATGCACACAGCTAAGTCTTTTCTGGAGACGGAGAGCAAAATACAAGGATGGAACGGGTATTAGAGGTTAACACTCCCTGTGAGAGAGTATTTATTAAAGTGGTAGTGGAACAAATCCTTCATAAAGAACCTCTCGGACATGCCCTCAGACACTGGTGAAACCCTGTGTGTGCACAGTCTGGACAAACAAGCTTTGTATGTGAAGGCTCTGCCATAAGCATTTGCAGATGTCAGGTTTCATCTCCTCTGCCTGTAAGACCTGAAAGCTGCGTGAGGCTGAGGCCTCTCAGCAGATGTGCCCTGGTGTGATCTCACCTAATATGTGCAGGACTTAACAGATCGGGAGATTTTTCGCTTGTCCTCCTTGCAAGACTTTTGCATGAAAGTTCCCCAAGCAACTGCGCTTCTTTTTATTCTCTGCTACAGCCTGGCCTGAGATGTAGGGGTGGTTTGCTGGGACTCACAAAGTGGCCATTCCTCCTTCTTGTTTTACGGCAAATTCAATTTGGCCAAAACTGTGGCCACAGCCATTACTCACACAAAAGCATATGGGAATAGGTTAATATGTCCCTTCTCCCATCTGCTCTTCAGGGCTGTGGAAGACTTCCCTTCAAGTCCTGAATGCTGTAACTCTTAAGTTCCCGACTTACACTTTACTCTGGGGAAAATGATGCCTACATTATTCTCTGTATAGAGGAAGAATTTCCACCTGTGAATGAGAGTGGCTCTCCCCTGTCAGATCACCCTGCAGACTGTGGTTAGAGAAAACCCATGTGAAATAATTTTCAAATTTCTTCTGCAGAGAACTTGAGGGACAGAGACATTACAAATTCTACCCCAAATTTACCCTTCTTGTAAATACCAAGGAAACACAGGTACTCTCTTCAAACTCAATTATCTGCCCAACACCTGGAGAATGTCTTCCTACCACGTACATACCACCAAGACTTTCCAGTAGCGTTGTGGTTAGCATGCATTTTGTTGCAGATGCTCATTTATACTCTCCTGCTCACATTGCATGAGCTTTCTGCCCTCATAAAATGTATAGAGGAGAAAATGGCTTAATTTGAGAGTTTCTGAATCATTAGGGTTCAGCACAGTCTGAGCACTGCAATAGCCAAGTCTGTTCAGAAAGGCAGCTGTAAATGAGTGAGGCCACCTGGCTATATCTGTGCATGTTGCCACTGTATCATATAAAACATTCTTGTTTTAAAGTTTAAATCTGTTTTGCTTACAACCTTACATCTAGAGTGTGATTGAACAATTTACTGAGAGGACACATGTGTCGGCATAAAAATAAATATAATTACAGGACCATATACATAAACATACCAGAAGTGTGTCCTTAACTGAGTCTTGCTTAGTGACCTGGGAATGCGCCTTATGTAGGATTGATTATACACTCCTGAGCTAGCAGGGAACATGCGTGCAAGGGCACACAATATAAATAAAGCTCTGATGCTAAAAGGTTCAGAACAGAGCTCTTAACAATGATGTTTCCCACAGGCAGCTCTTGGCATTGTCTTTGTTCACAAAGGTCTCATGATCTTACAGAAAAAGAATTTAGCTTCTAAGCACTTGGTGTGTTTGGAAATGCAAATATCTTTGTCCCTGGCATTTCTGATGGTTTGTCAGATTAAAGTTGCTGTAAATGTGCAAAAAAATATTCAGAAAAATTACCTCCTTTTGCTTTTGTTAATATGCTATCCCAAAATTATCTCTCCTGTTCTAGTTTCTACTTGCTTTAGAGTCAAGCCCAATTATCCCTGCAGCTTTCCAGCTGAATTAACAATATTTCAGGGGCTGCTCACCTATGTACACTGAAGTACAAATACACATGTTGCTCATCTGTCAATCAACAGATCTTTAATAACTATGGTACACAAAGAAACTTCGTGATCATTATACAGGCTATGTCTAAATCTGCTCTGAACCCTCTTCATGCCCTCTTGACCCTCAGAAAACAAAATTAGACCAGATTTTGATACACTAGTTGGGAAGGGGATAATTTTGCCTTCAGTAAACCTGTGTGCCAATCATTAAATGTTAAAAAACTATCTCCAGAACCTCTCTGACTAGGAAAGCAGTTAGGATTGCAAACTGGCTCTTCTTTCATTGCCACCAGTCACTCAAATTAGTGTTTTCTACAATGACATAGTTGACACCAAACCTATTCGTATCAGCACCAGTACATGTCCCAGCA
Organism: Grallaria varia; assembly: GCA_013396735.1. NCBI lineage: Eukaryota > Metazoa > Chordata > Aves > Passeriformes > Formicariidae > Grallaria > Grallaria varia. Next base: position 1,009,674 of record VWZG01008799.1, on the reverse strand, counting down.
TAAGGAGAAATGTCTTCAGAGCAGTCCAGATTGAGAATTATGATTAAGAGCATGTTTGCCCCATGCTGTGGAACATGGCATGGAGATTCCTGAGAGACCACTGATATCCCGTGTCCCAAGTCACCATTTTTGTGTGATTTTATCTGTTTTCACCCACCAACATACCTGCTGAGCAAGAGTCTCTTAATCCAATTGTCATGGCTGTTAAACTGAAGGCAGCAGCAGGGTCCCTCCCAGTGCCTGCCTCTTACTGCACTTAGCGATGGCATAAGGAGATTCCAAGCCACGTGTCCTTCTTCAGTCAGGTTAGGGAACCCATCTCCTCCTAGTCTTTGCTTTGTGAGCCCAGGCCTCGAGCCTCTTTCAAGTAACTCCCCTCAGTAGCTTCGGGGAGAAGTGATGGATGCTGCAGTTTGCAAGGTTGTTATTGGGGTTGGGCCAGGGCATTGCCGTTCATTATTTTCATAAAGCTTTTATAAGCTGTCAGAGAAAAAGAAATTTAAGATACTGTAGTGAGAGTGGAACTTCCTAGGTGAAATTTGTTTCTAGTGCAGCTCTATAGAAATATATCAGCAAGGAATTTGCCCCACAGCCTTTTTTAAATACAAAAGTTTTCAGAAGCTTTTGGTGACAAAGACAGTTAAAGGAGCCAATTAAATAATAGCTGTCCTAAAGCCAACTGGAAATTGCCTTTAATACTAGAATCCATCTGTGCCAATAAGTGACGCCTACTCAGGAGAAGATGAAACAAAAAGAAATAAAAGTGTCATGACTACTGTCAGACAAGTAGATAAAATTCTGTTCGCTTAGCTTTAAATACACATTCACTATTGTAAATGAAGTTTAATTTTTCCCCCTCAGTTCTGGAGTGGACACTGTCCTACACATCCTGTCTAACGGGGAAAACTTCTTTGTTTTTGCTTTTGGACTTCTCCCCCATACCTAATATGTTATTATTACAGCCTGAAGTCTCATGTCTGTATACCGAGAAACAGCTTCCATACCTATCCAATCAAGATGAAAGTATTTGCATCATATACCAAATGTATGTATATACTTTATCTGAGCAAAACTACTCACTATTATTCACTATAGAGAACATGGGAAATCTATAATGCTAATTCTGTAGAAGTTTCTAAACAAAATTTCTGAATCTGTGCTCTCTTGAATATTTTCTGTTCATCATCTAGCTCTGAATTTTGTGCCCTGAAATGATTGCTGTAGTATTATGTAACAGGCGTTCCCTCTCGAAGCTAATAAAAAAATGCCTCACTAGCTGTTACTGCCACAAGTTCTTTTGAAAAATTACATTCCCTTCTTAATAATGATCTTCTTAGCTGCATTTTAGAAGATAAAAATACAAAGCAATCCGTGCCTCAGTAATCATGATCTACTTATTTTTTTATGTCTCCTTTTTAGTAAAATACTTTCACTCATGCATATGATTAAAAAATCATCTTGCTGATCAGTTGGCTTTAGAGCTGTCACAAATTTTTCATCAAGCAATGTACAGTAGATGAGCCTGAACAGTTCACAATGATTGAATGATAGTAAATGTTTTATTGACAGAACATATTATGAAAACACAAAGTACTGATGGCAGGGACTGAATAAAAAAAGGTATTGTTTTATGACAACTAAAGATTCCCCGAAATGATTTTCAAAAGCTGCTAAACCATAACAATAGAAATTGGTTGTAATTTGAGGAAAGAGATAATGCTTTTTGCCTGGGATCAGACGAAAGATTTTCAAAATCAAAAGTTATACCTTCAGTGCTTAATGGTGTTTAAAGTTCTTCTCCAGGGACAACCCCTTGTCGTGGGGGAGAAGCTTGCGTGCCCTTATGAGGCTGTGAGCTGTGCTGGCGGTGGTTGTGCCTCCAGTAGGGTCTCCCATGCTAGTCAGGTCTCAGCTGAAGGGTCAGACAAAGTGTGTCCATGGGCAGGATGGGCTCACCAGCCTCCCGGCAACCATCCTAGGAGAAGGACAACTCTAACTCCAAACCCGGGCAGATGGAGCTCGCTTAGCCCTGTAAGGCCATCCATCTAAGAGAAGGACACTCTAACTAAACCTACATCCTGAGGACTTCGCTGCCACCGNAAGCCGAGCCATGAGTGATGAGTGTTTAAAGTTACTTTTTTTAGTCCAGAATGAGGTTATCTGAATTCCAAGCTTGATTTTTTGCCATGATGATGGAACAGCTCTTTCTGAAGACAACCAATGATCATAGCCAGTAACTGCTGTGTTGTAGTCATGTGTTTGGGTAATTTTCCCCTTGAGCATTTTGGTTTGTTTAGTTAACTTCAGTGAAATTCAGATTTCAGCAAAAGCATTACAAAATTTACTCAGTCAAGACTAAAATTAAAGATAGAAAAACACCCATAAAGTACTCACATTATCACCTCTGATCTCAAATGGAAGACTAGGGTTTCTAGTCTAAAAACCCTGAAACCTCACACAAAAATCGCAGACAAGAATTGACTTATCAGTCCTCAGAAATTTTCATTTCGATCTTCCTACTGTTTGTCTTGTCTGGATTTTAAGAACTTTTTTAAGAAAAAAGATTCTGAAATTCTGAATTTTTTGCAGGCATGGATTTTTATTTTCCCCATAGTTCTGTAGTAAAATAGGAAAAAATATACAAGTAGGAAGGCAGGTGCAAAGGAATAAAAATATAGAAAAAGCAGCTTTAAGCCTTATGCTTTGGGAGAGTTTTTCCCAACATTGATTTTTTTTTCCATTTGGGAAAAAAAAAAAACAAACAAACCAAAAACAAAGGGAAATAGTAAAACTCTGTGAAAAGCATTGAGAAAATGGGAAAATAGTATTGAAAACTAGTTCCAGTCCTCTTGCTAGGTAGCTATAGATAAATGCAAAAAAACCATTGCTATGAGAGTAAAAGCATCATAACCTGGGGAGATACAGCATAAGGATCCTTCTGCAAACAGGAGTGGAAGACTCCCCTTCTCAGTGACTTTAATGATGGCTTGTTTTCTTCCCTTCCATCCACTGATCAGATCTAGTAACACCTCCACCCACCTCTCAGAGCTGCTCACAATATTTGGGGTTTCAGTAGAAGTCTGTCTCCCGTCTCAGGGGGTTTTCTTGCTTGGCCCTGCCAGACAGCTGACCTGGCTCAGAGGTGTAGTTGGATTCAACTGGGCAGCCCACTCAATTCACTCCCTGCCCTGTGCAACATCTTCTGGTGTTTTTGAAAACTGCTGCTACTTATCACAAAGGTCTGTGTGGTCTCTTTCAGCAAAACCCTCTATCAGCTCTGTCTCATGCAGAGGAGGCATCAGCTATCGAGGCAGCTGAACACAGTAGGTGTGTAAAAATATACTCTACATTTAGAAGGTAAGAGCTCATTCCCTTTCCCCTCTCTGAGCCCCAGAATTCAACCACAATGACAGGTCATTTCTAGAGGAATCATAAATAGTTGGCCCATGCAAAATTAATGCTCTTTGACAGTGTATTTCCATTTCATGAATGAATGATTCTTCTAAAGTCTCTTCACAGGATTTACTAATCAATACTATAACACTACATGAGACTGAAGCTATAAATTTTTCAGTATTTGTCTATCTGATTTTGCAAGAACCAGCAATATAAGAATTGTATTTTGTTGTTATATATGCTGAGTCTATTGGTTTATAGTAGGCTATTGCAATGATAGCTTCAGCAAAACCATAGTTACTGTTTTAAGAGCCCAGTTGACCTAAGCACTAATTTTCTCAACTATTTTGAGGGTTGAAATGTCACATACTGTTTTTCTGCACAGAAATGAAGCTTGTCTGAAAAACCGGAGGAAAACCTGAGTAATCCACACCAGAACATTTCATCCACTAAGTGATGCCTATTTCATGGGCTTGTTTCTCCAAGGCCCCACTTGGAAGCTGAGGTTGATGGACTAGTAGCCATCTGTAGCTGGTGCACCCTGAAGAACTGGTGTCCTCTATGTTCTTGCTTATGTATTGTTCAAATTTATCCCCAGATATACTTACCCAAATACAGAATTGTTTTATAGTATTGCAAGTCTCTGGATCAAAAAGATTATAAGACAGCAGAATCTCTTCTACTTTGTGGAGGTGCAGTTGTGAGTGACAGGAAGGAACCTGCTGTGTGTCTGAGCTTTAACATCAGTTAATTCAATTGCAGTGCAAGACTCCTCTATCTGAAATGAACAGGAGTTTGTAAATGCCAGCTTACAGTCATTTTGCTACTTTATTTCCTTGCACTCACTGTACTTCTGCAGGAGAGTTGTGGAACAGGGAAGAAACAAAAGAAACATGAAGAAAGAAAAAGAGAAAGGGACATTCATTTAAAGAAAAGTAAAATCATAATTAATGAGTATTCAAAATAAGCAGTCAGGGGCCTATAAAACCAATATACTGTCATTAAGGAAGGCAATTCAGTTACAGAGTCAGTGCACAGGCAATTACATTCTTGCCAAGGGACCCTGAGGCTATTCATGGAAATATTTACCTTACTCTGTGTGTGTGTTTGCTCCTTAAAACAAGAATAAAAATGGAATTGGATCACAAAATCAAACTTTTAAAAGGACATGACAAATTTACATATGTCCTATATCATCTAATGGAACAATTTGCATTTTTAACAATACCAAATAAAAACATATTGTTATCCTGGACTGTACTTTATTTTTCCACAGTATAACTATTTAAGTGCTTGGGTTGAATATTCAGCTAGCATATAAAGAAAACACTCATTATTTGTTTTGAGCTTCAGAGGTTTAAAAATGGCTTATTTCTGATATTTTAATCCTGGGACATATGTAGTTGCCATTGTAGGATGTGCAATTGCTTGGGAAATAGTTATAAAAATAACTTCAAAGAATAGAAACAGAGCACACTGATTTAGAAGTCACTTGAGTGCAGTTTTCTGGATATACATAGACAAAATGTTGACATTTATAAGTCCATATTTTTTTCCACATTTGGACAATTTGTCATTATTTGTATCCTGAGCATGAATCAGGCTTCTAAGACATCGAACTTGCACCTAGGAACCCCCAAAACAGTAATTGTTCTAGAAACAGCAAAGTCTCAGTGCAACCACTGTTCCCAGAATCACAGCTCCCACAGAGCTCTTTCCCAATGCTGTACCACAGACAGTGAGAGTTTCCACACTGAATATTTACAAATAATAGGAACTTGAGCTAAGCAGAAAAATACAAGGCAACAGTTTTCGTCCAAAATTGTTCTGCCCTTTAGCTATAATCATAGAAACATTTAGGGTGGAATAGACCCGCAAGACTGAATCCAACCACTAACCCAGCACTGCCAAGTCCAACACTAAACCATGTCCCTAAGTGCCACTTCTACATGTCTTAACTACCTCCAGAGATGGTGACTCAAATACTTCCTTGAGCAGCCTGTTCCAGTTGGGCAGCTTGATAACCCTTTAGGTGAAGAAATTCAACCTATCCCTCCCTTGGTGCAACTTCAGGTTGTTTCCTCTTGTCCTTTCACTTGTTCCTTTGGAAAAGAAACTGATGCCTCCACCAATAAATGGTCAGTTCTGTACTATCATCTGTAGATACATAAAATAGCAAACTCAAAGTTTCTAGAGATACTTCAGTGAAGTTGGATATAAAAGTAGACATTGATAATGCACATTGCAACCCTCACCAATTCAAGTAATTTAAAGCAAATCCAGAAGACAGATGAATTCCTAAACAAGTAGTACCTCAGTGACTATCCTCAACTTTTTCTTACATGTTTTTCTGAAAATAATGGTCCAGGACTTTTGTAGCACTTTTTTTTATTCATAACTTTCAAAAGTATTTATGAATTAAGTAATATTGTGCACATCCTGCAATGAAACAAAAAGGCAAAAAATTGAAATGGAAGGTCCAAAGTGCATAGCACACTGGGCTAAAGGCCAGCAATGGAACTAGACACAAACCCTTGTCCAAGGACCTACAATTTCTCCATTTGCTGTTAACTTCTTACAAAACAGTGTTAAAATTTTTGGGCCCAGAACTAATACTTTTACGTTTATCAAAGGCTAAATAAAACTGCTAGCATTTAGAAGTATTTTTGGAGTCACCATCATGACAAAAGTGGGCCTCAAAAGGTTTTCTGAACTTTCTGAGAGTGCAAATGGTATCAAGTGCTTTTAAGATACACTGGAAGTTCTTAAAAGCAGTGAAGGTGGGCAGAAAGAAATGGGTTTGATAACCAAACCGAACTGTTTATCAGCCGTAACAATAGGACCTGTACTCTGTTGATCCCATGAACAAGGTTAGGAAGGAGCAAATGTAGCCTGTGGCTTCATGATGTTGTTGATTCATCCCTCCCTCCCCCAGGTGGGCTTCAGCTGCCTCAGCCGTGTCTGCAGAGCAGAGACTCCAGCAAGCATCTGCTCACACCTTGATGTGGGATCTGGCCCCAGGGATCTTGTTTTTGGGTGGACACGGAGAGGAATTAGATACTTTATATTCTACTTGTGCAAGCTACATCAAGGACTATAACTGCATATTAAGAACATTTTCTGGTCCCATGATATATTTAGCAGCCAAATAACAAACTTTATAACTCACGTGGAATATACACCTGTATTGCCATGCCTCACATCTGCATCGTAATCACACAGATACATTACTGGCATTTTGAAAGGAAGAAAAGAAAAGTGACAACATATTAATAAATTCTTCAGTTAGTGCCTGATCCTCTGAAACGCCCTTTCTACAGAAGGGTCAGGCACCTTCCATGCAAAAATGAATGAGGAATGGAGAAGTTTATGTTGTGGTCAAGGATTTCCCACTGTTCAGGCTTTAACTGAAGTCTTCGGCTGTGTATGGAAATATACAAATTTCCTTAATATTTTTATCGCACTCAAAGCAGCTATGGTGTGACTTGGTGCTTTATGAACTATATTCTTCACCACTTCAGAGGCAGTAGATCAGGAAGACACATTTGACCTAATAGACAAAAACATAGTTTGTTTTCTTTGGGAAAAAGAAACAAACAAACAAACCAAAAGCAATATTTTTGCTGGAGTTCTAAAGAAAATGCCTGTAAAATATGTGTATGTGCTTCTACTGTGCTGAGGACTGTGGGGGAACCAGATTTAGCAGGTGAAGGGAACATGTTGTAGGGCTCTCTAGTTACTAAATTAATTCCAAACAAAGAAAAGGTTTGTGCACTGGATCCAGCCAAATGTGTTACACTGAATTTGTACACAGCAGATAAAAAGGTTCTAGAGATCTAAAGATTCCAATGGGCTAGGGGTTTGCCCACATATAGCAATATATGTGCATCTTTCTATAGGATATTATTTTGGTGCTATCCACATACTAGGACTTTTGTTTATTATTAGGAGGAAACAGTTCTTAGAGCCATAGGCGAATTCAGGTTGGAAGGGACTTCCAAATGTCTCTAGCCCATTCCCCTGCTCATAGCAGGGCCAGTTGTAAGGCCAAACCAGGCTACTCAGGGCATTATCCAGTAGAGCCTGGAAAACCTCCAAGGACAGACAGTACAGCCTTTCTGGGCAACCAAGGTATTTATTACATAACACATAAAACCTCAGGGATAAGTAAATGTATTGTGTTAATTGAGTTGTGCTTGATTCACCAGAGAATGAAATGGTTAATTTACATCCAAAAGTCCTGATGACTCTTTAATATGTTTATTCCCAATGTTTTGGGGTTTTGGATTTTGGGGTTTTGTTTGTTTGTTTGTTTTCATTACCAAAAATAGAAAAGAAACAGCTATTCTTGTAGTCCTGTTAAATATCTTTTCTGTTTGTTTGCTTCTTCTCTGAAAGAAGAGGAGGGGAAAGATGCAATTTCTGTCATTAATTGATAGCAACTGTTACCACAACAGAAATCTATTTAACACATAAAATGTTATGACACTTTTTGAAAATGTAACCTGAGGGCAGCCTCAACCTATGTGACTATCAGTTATGCCAAGCTGGAGATGGCAGAATTCGGTAAGAATGAACTGCTGCTGAACCCTTCAACACACAGATTCCTTTTCCTTTGACATTTACTATGCATGAGTACTTTTTACAATTACTTTTAAATCTCTTTTTTTTTTTCCCTTTAAGACTATAATTAGGGACAATCCCATTCCTTATTATGAAAAGCAGGAGTTTGATAGACATTGACTGGCACTTCTGAAGGTGGTAAACACTATCAAGAACCCACCTCTGTACAAAACATTCACCTGACACTCAAGTTTCCTCTGTAATCATAACTTTAGCTGAAAAATACACAGAGTAGCCCCAACTGTTTGTTCCCAAAAGTATTTCCAGTTAAGGAGTCCATACGTAATGTTGGAACCACGTGAGTTATTTCTTGACTCTTTAACATTTATTTTTCATTGAGTTCCCAGGTAATTTCTGGGTTTTGAAGACATATATTCAGGAATCTCGAGGGAGGTAACCTTCAAAGTCTGAGAAAACGATGATCTAGTGATCCAAGCTGTATCCTGAGAGACTTGCACTAAAAGAAATGGGAGATATGAAAGATACCTGGGCTTGTAATTATTTCTTATTTTAATTTGCCTGAATTTGAGCCTTGATCCATAAATAAGGTTGGCTATTTCAATGACTAGTTCGGGGGATCTTGGGTCACTTTTAAATTTCCTTTTTTAAAGTAGTATTTGTGATTTCAGTACTTTGCCAGGAGTACAGAAAACATCCACCCCCTTGGGATATAAATCATAGGTCAGAGTTATTCCCTGAGGCTACTCGTTCAGCACACAGCAAAAACGGGCATCTAGAAATGGTAAGTGTGAATCCTGCACTGGTGACTAAAACAACAAAGTCCTTAAAAAAACAGTAGCAATGTCAGTGCTTCCCTACAAACTGGAGCCAGTGCCTTTTTCTTTATTCTGCAAAATCCAAACTGCATGAGCTACCTACCAGATGGAGACAAGCAAAGGAGAGAAACATTCAGCTTGTGTATCCTGAGAGGATTTGTGTGCCAGTTCTGTGGACCTATGACATTCCCAGACACAGAAGCAGAACTTTAAAGCACAGGTAGAACTTTATACATTGGAGCTGAGCAGGGGCCTGAGAATCAATAGTGGGTGTGCCGCTGGAAGGACCCACATAAAGTAGAAGCTTGTTAAGATTTACCTACCTAAATGCCATTAATCTTTTGGTTTCTCATCAGAAAAAGGACACAACAATCCCTCCCCAACGCATAAAGGCATCGACAGACTTAAGCCTAACAAAGGTTATGAAGCATTAGGATAATGGAGCTCCAAGCTGAGTGCCCATAAACCCAGGGGCCTGAGCTGCCCAGGACCCAGGAGCCTGGAAGTCTCGGCTTTCTGGCACCTCACCCAGCAGTCTGCCCAGGAGCCAGCCAGCCAGGCCAGCAAGCAGCCGGGCACACAGAAGCTGATTAAAGGTCTCCTGGTTTCCATTACATATGGGGTAAACCAGACACATTCTTTAAAGAAGGATCAGATTTCATTAAACTGGCCTTTTTTGTTGTTGGTTTGTTTACAGAAAAACATGCCATCCAGGAATCTTTAATCACTTCTATTGCTAATTGTGTTGTTAAAACAACACATCATGTTCCTCTGATGTGCCATGTGGCAAATCCAAAGTAGCGTCTGATGGATTGACTAAAAGTCTCCCTTTAATTACCTCCAGAAATTGCTGCTGATGTAAACAAATCAGTGTCAACCGTAAGGAATGCACATTTATAGACACTTTGAAACTCTGCACACAAGCATTTATTGGTGATAAAACTGTGTGGCTTGGAGACAGCCACCGACTTGTAACTCCTTTTATTCCCTACAGGTAGTTATATATAGCACAGCATGGAACCACCTCACAGGTAGTCTTCTGGAGCACCCTCCCAGCATAGCTGAGAGGAGGAGAGTGTCATCTGCCCTTTGCAGATCAGGCAGACGCATACGGTGTGAAGTTCAGCAAGCACAGGCTGTGTACGGAAGTCAGATTGAAAGCAAGGATTGGTTTAAAGAATATAAAAAGGAACCAAAGACAAAGTGAAAGTGTCTGCTCTAATGTGAAGTGACTCAATTTGCTGGTCACTTAAAATTGCTCCTCTCCGCACAGCTGCAAGGGCCCCAACACAGCAGCTCCACATGCTGTTTGCACCGAATCTGATGGGAGGCACATCAGAATAGGTGGTCTCAGATAGGGCATCCCCACCAGAGACAAGATTAAGCCTTTCCCTTAGTTCAGCTGTGAGGCTTTCTTTTAAAATTTACCTGGAGCGGCTGGGGTTTGTCAGGATTTCTAATATTCCTCCAAGTATTTGACATGTGTTTGCTTTCCAGATAGAGAATGTCCTTGTGGAATGAGAGTGTTAGTCTACTGAGAGATAAAAAGCTAGATCAAATAAAACATTTATGTGCCAAAAGGAAAGGCATTTTAGCTGCATCACCTTTATAAATAGTCTATCGGTGAAAGCACTCAGTGAGGAAGTGGGAAACCTCAGTATTAATTTCTTACTCCAGCAGACTGGATTCAAAGGGATGCTGTGCTGAAAGTGTTCCACTACAGAGCAAATAATTTGCAATGTTGGGTCAAAGGCATAGAGAACAAAACCAAGAGAAGACTGCCCCCACAGTTTAGGGTTAGACTCTCGATTAAGTGTGCTGTATACCTTGCAACCAGTTTATTAATTCTCTGATTCATGTCTCTTACTACAAAAGGACCTACTTCTAGCAGCCTGTATTTTAATATATTAGAGGAGACTTAACATGATGGAGGCAAATACGAATCCTCATTTTATTCCTCTTGTCAACAGGGTGAACAGCTTTCCCTGTCAGCAGAGAGCTATCAGGAAAGAGCATCATGCAAAATGAATGACTGCTGTTCACAAAAATGCTGAAACACAACTAATTGATTTGGATGTAGCAGGCAGCTACATTTGATCTGTGTCATTCACATTCAGGACCTATAATAAAGCATTTTTGTTAAGAGTGGTACATATAGACAAATTAAGTGTTGGTATACTTTTCATTAGATTTTTCAGACAAGTGCAGTAAAGAAAATTTCTTTGCAGCAGAATGCTATTTATTGACAGAGAAGCTTTCTTTTTTTTTTCTAGTGTAAACAGTATCATCAGTGTAATCTATTAAAAATAAGCTTCTGAAATTTTGCATGGATTTCTCTTTTCCAAGAGAAAAAAAGCGGGTGGGGGAAGAAAGACTGGTATTACAACAGGATGTTAGGTCAGGACTAAGACAGTATGTTTCAGTAGCTACTATTTTGCATGCCTCTCTGTCTTTTTTTTTTCTGTAAGATGCTGACAATCTTTCTTTACCTTATCAACTGTTGTGCAGTTGAATTAAAAAATGTTTGGGATAGTGTAGAGAAGGACATGTGTCAGAGGAGAGATAAACTACTTAAAACGTCTTCTGTCATACTCCAAGGGCTGCCTCTTCAAAGGCAATGTACCAACTGCAGGAATTACCTTAATTCAGATCAAATATGGTAGTTATCGTGAGTTAAGGACACCCCAGCCTTTCCCACTAAAACCAGTAACAATTATCCACCCACTGGAGGACAGAGCACTTGGTACAACCATCTGAACAAGACTCTCTGAGCAGAGAGAGTATTTTTGCTTCCTTGAGAAGCAATATTTCTACTACTTCCATGTTTTGTACCTCCCTAGGTCTTTCTTAGGAGTTCAAAGTGATTGAGACCCACAGAATTAAAACCAGCTCAGTTATCAGAATGGGATCTAGGGAAATTTTCCAATATACCTGTGACTCTTCAAGTTGCTGCTTACTCCTTTCTCATACCTTAAGTGTCAGACTCTCCTATTTCTGCCCTGAAACAAAAACATGCAGGGTGTATAATATGACCTGATGCTTTTTGCTAAAACTAGACTATATTCAGTGTAGCATTATTGATGCTACATAGCCTTTGGGTCCAAGTGCCAAACTGTATTTTTGGCTTAATTTCAAGGACAAAGGACAAATTTAAGCTTGGTGTTGAAAACTGAAGTGAGCGATCTTCTATCTGCCTTCTCATGTGTCATCTTTTGTACAGTCTAGCTGACCCACAGATCTGAAAGACAAATTAACATTTGCTACTGTGCAACAAAAAAGGGCAAATTCCTCCACTGTATTTGGCTACAGTGCGAAGAAGGTATGTAAATATTAATTCCTGCAGTGTTATGGGTTGCCACTTCCTCATGCACTGTTCACCCTCCAAATTAGAGCTTCTTCTCTGAAGCATGTAGTTGCTCTCTGCACACCAAGCAGGTCACAATAAGGCAACCATGAAAACAAACTCACAGGTGGCATCAGGCCTTCCCTTGCATAGCTTGTAGGTATTCCCTCCTTCTTCAGAGTAGTCATAGTTTAAGGTCAGAACACTCTCCTGAAATGCATGTTCTTACTGACATTTCCTGCAAAATCCTTACACTTCTCAGTTTCTGTTCTAACCAATACCAACTTTCACAGACCAATTTTCTTCTCTCAAAAACAGATGCAATCAGGTGATGCTCTTCACGCAGCTTATACTGAAAATATACAATAGGGTTTGTTCTTCTGGTTATATAGTCAGAAAAACCTTAATCCACATCTTCTATGGGTTTGAACAGCAGACAAAGTTAAGCAGAGAGGAGTGCATTCCTTCTGTTCTACATTTACACACAAACGTTTGCGTAAATTCCTCTGGCACATTTACTTAAAAAAGAGGCAATATCTAAGGAAGCTTCTAAAGTCCTTGCCCACACTGAGTAGCTCCTTCATTCACAAGTAAACGGAAGTTTTCTGGGATTACTCACAAAGGACGATACATGAGCAAAGCTGCACGTAGTCTTTCACTTTAGATCTGCTTCTCAGAAATCACCAGTCCTCTTGCAGCAACATGGCTCTTCTGAACAGAGATCACACAGAACAACAAGGGCCTGATTCTTCCTTCAGACACTGATTTCAAGCTGTGATCCTGTCAAATCTCCTATATATAAGGCCCCTTCCATCTGCTTCAAGCCTTGAAGAGGCTAATTCTGCGTTTCTCACTCACGCAAAACTCCCACAGAGGCAGCTGAAGGACAGCAGCACTGAGTTCCCATCCCAGCTAGGTTACACTGTTCGATATTTCAATACCCAACCAACAACGGCACTGTTCAGAAAACTGCATCTGAAAATGAAATATTAACTTATCACTTAAGACTGACAGAAAATTTTCTTCATGGTGAAATGAGCAAATGAAGAGTTAAAGATCAGGTACTTGTAAAAATCGATATGGCTTCATAGCAACATTTCATTCTTCCACAACAGTAGAGAGTGTTTCAGCCAGCTCATCAGATGTGATCAAAGAAACAACTTGACACATTTAAAACATAAAATATCTTATTCCTTTTTCTTGAGCAAAAGCTGCATAGACTATTTTTCTCCTATATATGCTATTAGCCAACTTTCAGCTGAATCACAACCACAGTGTGAGTAGAAGAGCTGATAACTTTTTATGAAAAGTTAACACCACAGAACATGTTACAAACAAATTCCAGTTTTCAGCTATTACAAGTAATAAGAGAATACCGTAATTAAAAAAAATAAATCAGCCCCATTTTACTTGAAGCATATTCAGTAGTTACATTAAAAACAATTTTTGTAGAAATCCTCTGTATTCACTAATTTAGAGGGAAATGCACTTAAAAGAGGTGTAAACTGCATATCTTTATTGATGAATATTACTTTTTATCTAGCTCAGAGAAATAAGATCCTCTTGAAGCACTGAATCACATGAGTAACTGTGATGAGGAATAACTTAAAACCACAGAAATGCCCTGTTTTTAAGTATGCTGCTGCACATAGATATTCATTATCTGCATCAATCCCTTTTAAACATTTGAAAGTGCAAAACAAAAACAGAAGCATTATTTCTGTTATGTTTATAATGACCACAGAATATTTTTATGGCAAAGAACTTTTAAGGCACATCAGTCATTCCATTTATACTTTACAGCAACTAAAATCTGGCTGTTAATTAAATTTAATCTCCATAGATTCCTTGAATTATACAAGGGGAAAAAAAAGGAGGGGGAAGGACTGTGTTTACAGGCCACGAATCTCATTTCAAAAGCAGTGCAAGAGAGAAACCACTGTGAGTCTGAAGACTGGGAAACCCCACTAACCCTGCAGTAAGTGACAAAAGCAGATCTTCATCTTGGCAGGAACAGGCATCTCTAATGAAGCTGTCCAGCAGCTCAGAGGTAGTAGCCATGTACTATGTGTTGCTTTGGTGATTAGATAGTTTCTTCAGATTAAACAAACCTGAACTTTTTAGCTACATCATTACCTACAAGTAATATGAGCTTGTTTCAGCTCTTCTTGATGTAACTTTAAAAAGAATTCTCCATTTTGCAAAAGAGAAAATGGCTTGTAATTTCCTCCTCTCAGTTGCTATTTTTTCCTCTTATTTATCTGTCTCATGGACATATTTGTACCAAATCATTTGTTATTTAAACAAAGCTCAAATCTTTTCACACGCTGAGCATTATTTCAAGAAAGTATTCAATAAATTATGCATTCAGGACTTTGAAAATATCTCAGTTGTTTCTTTAGTGAAATTCAGAAAACTTTTAATGCATTTGGTGCAATCATCTAACACCTACTACTCTCACCTGAATTTGAGTTAAATTGTCTATTCAATGAACACCAGAACTTCAGCCACTGACAATCTCCTTTTTCAGAGTTAAGTGAACCAAACGCTTATTATAAAAAACTGATGAAACAAAGTGACTGCACTATAATTTCTCCTTATGCCACAGAGATTTCAAGGGAAAAGAGGCTACAGACACCTATCAGACAGAACAGAGGGAGTAAGGAAGGAGATAGCTAATGATTCTCAGGAATAGATTCAATTTAGCTGTTTTAAAAAGCCTGTCATATGAGATTAGATTTCATTCTTTTTTTCCAAAGAGCACTTTGCTATGGAAGGTTCATTTGAGGCAGATGCCAAATCCTGCTGCCTATGGCAGGAGTGACACACATAGACTGGAGCAGTATTTACCCAATAAACAGAATACACACCTTGCAGCAGCACAGCTGGAGAAGGGATGTAAATGCTCGGCCGAGTCTTACACTTGATATGCATTCAGTGATGAATGTACAGATACCAGTCCCTGACTCTCACTCTCTTCGTTGCAGTTTATGACATTTTATAAACCCGTGGGAAATACACTTTGCTTTAACTATTCAGACTATTCTCCACTCTTCCTCCCCTCCTCCCAATAAAATCCTCTGAAATCATAAACTAGAAATGCAAACAGGATAAGGGAAAGCAAGCAACAGTAATGCTAAAGGTTTGGAACAGCTGCACCTTCTTTTGAGATTTGTTCACATACACCACTGACAATCTGCAATGTTTGCTTCTCATTAAAAAATAAATATAAAGGATTTAATTGTTCGAAGACTGTAGCTAGGAAGGATTTAAAGACCTCAGCAGTGTGGTGATTGCTCTTCCTGTGAAAATCTGCATAGCAGATTGCCTTCAACTGCCTGTCTGAGAATGAGCAGCACAAATCCAGCCCTGAGATTAGCCTTTTGAGGGGGACTGAAAAAGGAGGGGGGGACAGTTCCCCAAGCCACATGCAAGTGAAAACTTGATTTTTTTTCTTTTATCTCAGAAAATGTTAGGCAAGTTCATTGAAATAATTTTGTTTTCATGATCTGCTCCAGGACAACAAGGTTCCTAGGTCACTGATCTAAGAGGGATAGAGCAGGAATTTACTGCCTGACAATCCAGCAGGGGTAAATGAGGTCATGCGGTGTATGTGCTCTTTTTCATATTTCATGAAAAAATGCAAGCCTCCCAGGTTTGTCCCACTGACTAATTTAAAACTATGAGGAGAGAGGAAAAACGTTTCCCATCCAGCTCTATAGACAAAACCCCTCCAAAGGAAAAGAAAGTCCCATGCTTTCTGTTCGACTTCATCCCTTGTGCAAAATCATGATTCAGAAGGTTTTAACAGTACAAAGGTTTATTTAGAAAAGAGTTTGGATTGTTCTTTAGGGTTTTTTTGGCAAACATTTAAATCCTTTCTTAACTCAAAACATGTCAGTGCCTGGTACTTTGCACTTTCCTTCCCCACACAAGCAGCAAAAGCCAATTTCTTGCTGGGACAAACCCACTGTAGGCCCCAGCTGCTCTATTTATAAATACTGAAATCTCCACCATCACTGCCACTTAACTCTTTCCTCCTGATGCCTGCTTTAGTTTTTCCACAAAACTCCCGAGCCCATAAAAGCTCACTGCCTCCCAAACTCAGTGTCTTAGCCTATTTTCCTCTGCAGGCTCCCCATGCCCTCCATCACGGTTCAAAGACGACCACTCCCCTCCCCATTTACCCCTCCGCACTCCAGCGGTGCTCCTCCAGCACCACGTTGCCCATCTGTACCACAGTGAATGCCTTCAGCCTCCCCAACACCATCCCTGTGCCCCACAGCATCACCCTGCTCTGCCGAGGGAGCAAGCACTCTTCCCTCTCTCTAAACCCAAACTCCATGCTCTCTCCCTTCCCTTCTTTTCCAGCACAGAGCCTTCTCCTTCTCTTTTAACTCTACTTCTGCTCAAGGCAAATCCATCCCTCCAGCTCAATGCCGGAAGCTCTTCTTCTTCTTCTTGAAAAGAATGTGTTTAAAGGACCTGCGGAAGTCCTGATTGAAGATGGTGTAGATGACTGGGTTGAGGGAGCTATTGCAATACCCAATCCAGAAGAAGAACTTGAAGAGAGTCTCAGGGACCTCACATGCCTCCCGGCAGATACCATAGAGGCTATAGCTGAAGAAGAAAGGGAACCAGCAAACTACAAAGACCCCCATGACCACGGCCAGCACAAAAGTGAAACGTTTCTCCCGGGCCTGGGCGACTTTCTTACGGCAGATGCTGCTACGCTTCCGGCGACGGCGATACGAGAAGAACTGCATGGAGCGATTGCTGGCGCGGGACAGGCGGCTACTAGAGTGCTTGGAGGAATATGAGTAGGAGAAGGACTGGCTCTTGCTGCTTTTGCGGGGATGCTCCTCCCGGCTCCGCCTCCGCCTGCTTTCTGAGGTGCTGCTCTCCTCCAGCTCAATGTCCTCCAGCTCAGAGGCTTTGCGCCAGTGGTGAGCTGAATAATGTCCATTCTCTCCCAGCTGCATCCTCAGGGATGTGCAGCCGCCACCGGCGCGGCTCAAGCCATTCTCAGTCTGGGAGGACCCCTCTGGCATCGTACGCTTCTCAGAGAGGGTCCTGGTCCTTAGCTTGGCCACGCGGTAGATGCGGATATAGACCAACACCATGATGAGGCAGGGGGCAAAGAAAGAGCCTATGCAAGAAGAAAGGATGTACCATGTCTCGTCATTGAGCTTGCACTGGGGAAAGACATCTCCTTCAGGGTCCCGGTACACGGAGATCAATGGCGGGAAGGAGATGATGGCCGAAATGAGCCAGACGGTGAGGATGATGGCCTTGATCCGCCGGGGTGTCCGTTTGAGGTTGTACTCCACCGCCTGTGTGACTGACCAGTACCTGTCGAGGCTGATGGCACACAGGTGGACAATGGATGAGGTACAGAAGAGCACGTCCAGCGCCAGGTAAATGTTACACCAAGCCTTGCCGAAGTACCAGTAATTCATAAGCTCGTTGGCTAAGGAGAAAGGCATGACCAGGGTTGCCACCAGGATGTCCGCGCTGGCCAGGGACACCAGGAAGAGGTTCTGGGGGGCTCTCAGCGCCCGGCTGGTGAGCACAGCTATCACCACCAGCACGTTGCCCACGATGGTGAAGACGATGAGGAAGCCCACCACGGCCGCCAGGCTGGCCACGGCCGCCGGCGAGTAGGGGGAGGGCGGCGGCAGGAGGGCCGCGGAGGACGGCGAGGCGGGGGGCAGCGCCAGGGACTCGTTGGGGGAGCCCAGGCTCGTGTTCACCACCAGCAGCAGATCCATGGTGGGCTGTGCGGGGCGCCGGCGTCCTAGAGAGCCCGGCGGAGCCCNCGGGGTGCGCGGCGGCGGCAGCGGCGGCATCAACTCCCATGGAGCGGCTCCGGCGGCTCCGTCCCACTCTCGCTCCGCGCTCCCAATCGCGGCGTGCCCGGCGCCGCGCGCATGCTCAGAGCCCGCAGGTGCGGCCGCCGCGCCCGCCCCGGCGAACACCCCGGCGGAGCACCCCGAGCGGGCGGGCACTCCGGGAACCGCCCCGGGAGCCGCCGCTGCCCCTCCCGTCTTGTCCCGTCCCGGGAGCGCCGAGCTCCGAGGGCGGGCTGCGCTCTGCTCCCCGCGCCGCCCTC